>JACEFZ010020183.1:602677-1000177 GCA_014155875.1 Cepaea nemoralis
ATTTGTGACATAAATGCATGCTGGGTGGAGACTGAGAGAACAAAGACAGCTACATTAAAATTGAGGAAACAATTGTATAGTATAATATATTGGGCTTACCTCTGAAGTCGGAGTGGGTTCTCCTGATGGCGAGGGACACTATTAATAGGGAAAGCAAACCCACACGCAAAATTCAGTCCTTCGCTATAAATAGTGTGTATGAACTACGCTTGAGTTCAATGCGAGTGAGCGCAAAAAAAAAAGATCTGTTCTGTAGTAGTGTACACTGATGAATCTGTGAAGTCGTAGTGTACACTGATGAATCTGTGCTGTAGTAGTTACACTGATGAATCTGTGATGTAGTAGTGTACACTGATGGATCTGTGATGTAGTAGTGTACACTGATGGATCTGTGATGTAGTACTGTACACTAATGGATCTGTGCTGTAGTAGTGTACACTGATGAATCTGTGATGTAGTAGTGTACACTGATGAATCTGTGCTGTAGTAGTGTACACTGATGAATCTGTGATGTCGTAGTGTACACTGATGAATCTGTGCTGCAGTAGTGTACACTGATGAATCTGTGATGTAGTAGTTACACTGATGAATCTGTGATGTAGTAGTTACACTGATGAATCTGTGATGTAGTAGTGTACACTGATGGATCTGTGATGTAGTAGTGTACACTGATGGATCTGTGATGTAGTACTGTACAATAATGGATCTCTGCTATAGTAGTGTACACTGATGAATCTGTGCTGTAGTAGTGTACACTGATGAATCTGTGCTGTAGTAGCGTACACTGATGAATCTGTGCTGTAGTAGTGTACACTGATGGATCTGTGCTGTAGTAATGTACACTGATGAATCTGTGCTGTAGTAATGTACACTGATGGATCTGTGATGTAGTACTGTACACTAATGGATCTGTGCTATTGTAATGTACACTGATGGATCTGTGCTGCAGTAGTGTACACTGATGGATCTGTACTGCAATAGTGTACAGGGATAGATCTGTGCTGCAGTAGTGTACACTAATGGATCTGCGCTGTAGTAGTGTACATTGATGGATCTGTCCTGCAGTAATGTACACTGATGGATCTGTCCTGCAGTAGTGTACACTGATAGATCTGTGCTGCATGGTCACACATGAGAATGGGTTATCTGGACTAGTGTCATTTCGAGCAGAAAGGTGAGTATAAAATAATAACCTCTGGCATAAGAAAGCTATGAACAACACGGAAATACGGCTGGAAATTAGTGAAGGGCAAAAAATGCAATCTACATATTCAGAACACTTACAGAGATCAGTTGAGACACAGAGAAACAAAATATGTGCATCATAGACTATGCGACAGCATTTGCTAAAGTGTAGAGTGATGAAATGATCCAATTCTTGGTGGATATCAACAATAATCGGAACCGTAGTAAAGATATTTACTATAAGCAAGCATCAGCAATTAGAATTGGAAATAAATTGGTCAAGTATGAACAGATAACGCATGGAGTAAGACACGGATGTGTATTGTCGTCGGACCTCTGCTCTTGCTCTTACTCTCTCTCTCTCTCTCTCTCTCTCTCTCTCTCTCTCTCTCTCGCTAATAAAGTTGATTTGATTTGATTTGATTTTATCTCTCTCTCTCTCTCTCTCTCTCTCTCTCTCTCTCGCTAATAAAGTTGATTTGATTTGATTTGATTTGATCTCTCTCTCTCTCTCTCTCTCTCTCTCTCTCTCTCTCTCTCTCTCTCTCTCTCTCTCGCTAGCGAGCGAAATAATAACGAGAGAAATCACAGACAGACCAGGAATAGAACTGGAAGGTTGTAAATTAAAAAATGTGCATTTTGTAGATGACATAGTATTGATAGGTGAAAGCACAAACGATCCTCGACAACCACTGTCATTGTAGCAACAGAGAGTACAGAACAGGAACCTTCCTGAATACTAAGAGAAGAGAAACAATGATTGGCTGAAAGAAAAAAGATAACACTAAAATGTGATATTACAATATAAGGAGGAAAATGCTTAACCAAATCAATGCAGTCAAATATGTTGGGAAAGTCATTACGTTAGGTGTAAGATGAATGGCATTGATGTGAGCAGAATAGGCCTGGGAAACATGCCAGAAGACGAACGGTATGTACTACATCACTGTCCTTGAATGCCAGCGAGCGAGTACTCAGATGTTCTATAGAACTTGTTCTACTGGTTGCTAGTGATTCTTGGAATTTCAACGAATATATTAGCAAGAGCTTTATGAGGGCGGAGATTAAGTTTCCGAGATGCACGATGAGAATACATTGGACGGCCACAGTGACTACCAATGATTAGACAGGAAGAGGCTGGCGAAAGCTCTTGGAAAACAAACTGTATACGCATTTTGTGATTGTAACTGATTCACAAAGCATTCTGTCAAAGGTGAAGACTGGCATGCTTCGCGCAGAATGGCATACATCGAATCAGAGGTCGCAGGTTGTGAGCACTGGCTTCATCTTTTCTCCATGATATTCTGGTGTTGTTGGAAATTAACAAGCAGACAGATTGGTTGGTGCCGGCATATTTAAGGGTTGAGGTGAAGATCCCCAGGGAACATGTGAATAATGCAGATGAACAGATAGACTATCATGGTCTAGAGATAATGCAACTGCAGAAGGTGGTCAGAGGATCTGATCGACATTCGTCACTCAGAGGTAAAACAAGACGGACATAAAATCAGATTGCAACTGCCACCATTAGTATTGGGACTCTTTGCTGGCTGTTGAAGATGAGAACTGAGCGCTTATAGGAATGCCCCGAGTGCAATGATTTCGGTTCTTAACTCATCTCAACTGAAGGTTTGGGAAAGTAGAACATTGTACTTAACTGTATGCTAGAGGACCAACCGTGTTCTGTGGTTATATAATGAGAAGAGCAGATCTGGGGGAATGTCTTGATGTTTGGACAAATCATTGGTAGAAGAGGCAGAGGAAGGTCGAGAGAGCAATGATGCTTGATGGTCTAGGACGGTGACGTAGTGGAACTTCAGCAGTAGAAATGAACCAGAACACCAATAGGCCTAACCGAGATCTGTAGAAAGAATAAACGCATGCGCCACTTGACACGGCACATAATAATGATGATGGCAGTGGAGATGAGACTGCCACAAGGGCATTAAAATGACTGTCCAATACTTCACTGAAAATAGTGATTAATTCAGAATTTAATGTCAGAATAGACAGCTGTAGCATGAATGGCTGCCTCGTGTGGACGCTTCAAATCTTCAAGACTTTGCGTAGATCAACTGTTTAGGTCAAGCAAGAATGCGTGGTAATAAGCTGAGTTGAATTTAGACAAGAATCGACATCACAGCACCATGGACATTCCTATACACACTCTATATCTTCATCAACCAGCGAAGAGTTCTAATACTGACGTGACCAGTTACGGCCTGATTATGTGTCAGTCTTACCTATCGTCTGGTCAATTCCTGCTGCACCATTCTCACCAGGCCATGATGATTTGTCTGTTCTTCCATATTATTCACATGATCCAAAAAGACCCTAACTACATCTACCTTATCGTCCACTAATACTCCACCCAGCGGTGCTAATCCAGCCAATCTGTCCGCCTGTTCGTTTCCGAACAAACCAGCTTGTCCTGGTGAAAAGATGTAACAGCTGCTTCCTATCTTTAATGATTGAACTGAAGCATGCCGCACCGCCAGAAGCATACCTGTCTTCACCTTTCTCAGCAGGCCACATGAGTCCGTTAAATCATGACATGTTTGTGCTGTTTGTAATGAGCTGATGTGCTGGCTTCAAAGTTGGTTTATTATTGAAGCACTGACGATCGACACATGGGATATACTGGCTTCAAATTGTTTATTATTGGAGCACTAACAATCAACATATAGGATATGCTGCTGGCAATAAATGACAGACTGGTTTATAAGGACACATCTCTTGATGAATCTTAACGATGACACCGCTGTAGTGGAGAACTGAGTACGTAGGTGAGTGCACTGATGGGTTTTCCCAGAGTGCAGTGACGTTGATTCTGAAT
Organism: Cepaea nemoralis; assembly: GCA_014155875.1. Lineage (NCBI taxonomy): Eukaryota > Metazoa > Mollusca > Gastropoda > Stylommatophora > Helicidae > Cepaea > Cepaea nemoralis. The sequence continues at coordinate 606,699 of JACEFZ010020183.1, forward strand.
CGTAATTGTGTTTTCCGTCGAGTCTACTCCTAGTGGTTGTGCGAGAGAACGTTAAAATATAACTGACAATGAAACAAATATAATGTACATTGTTAATATAATACAAACATGTAATGTAATGATCTGTAATGAAATATAATGTCATGGGAAAAAAATGTACATTTCCCAAGAAACAGGGGCCATCTGTTACTACCAAGCGGGTCCACCGGGTAGGGGATGGTGGAGCGGTCTCTATATATTTTGTCTCGAGGTTAGCTGTGAATTGAGTTGAGTTGAGTTGAGTTAAGAACCAACATCACTGCACTCAGGACATCCCCATACGTGCCCCGTCCCCTCGTTCAACAGCCAGGGAAGAGTCACCCCCCCCCCCCCGCAATCTCATTTTTTTCACATATGGGTTCTCAATCTGTTCCTCCGCCTTCTCCACCTGGTCCCACAAACGTACGACCACCTCCCCCTTGTCCATAGGCAAAATTCCACCAAGAGGTGCCCTCCCTGCTAGCCTATCAGCCTGTTCATTCCCTCGTACACCCGCATGGCCAGGGCAAAATATCCATACAATTCTCACGATCTGTGACCTCTGAAGCGACGAGAGCCATTCCACACGAAACATTCCTTTCTCCACCTTGCTAAGCATACTCTTTGAATCCGTAATGAATACAACGTGCGTTGCAGTAATCTCCTCTAGCCACCGGAATGCCGCTGTTACTGCCTCCACCTGCATTAAGTCCCCTACCAGCCTTCACCACCAAAGCCTCCACATGATCCTTAAAAGACAAACACCTGTCAAAGGTGATACCCAAGTACTTCAATTTACTCTCTCGACTAAGAGGACATCCATTCAACATAATACCTGGGACGTCTGCCTTGACGATCCGGTTATCCAAGGAGTACCACACAACCGATGCCTTGTCTGGGTTTATAATGGTCCCTGCGTCCCTTCACCACTCCGCCATCCGGTTTACCGCCACCTTGTAAGTCTTTCGCCAAACTGGCCCTATCTCTGCCCTGTCTGTACACCAGCACATCATCTGCAAATGTCAAGATTCTACCCACACCTGGTGTCTCAATAGCTGCGATTTTGCTGGTGTAGACATTAAAGAGCACTGTGGACAAGGCAGATCCCTGCGGCAACCCAGGTGTAATAGTACAAGGGTCAGAAGTCCAGGAACCCATGCGCAGTGCAACCTTACGCTCATAAAGGACTGCCGCAACCCATTTAACAAGGCAAGGGCAGACCTCCATGTCCAACAGTTTGTGTATTAACCGATCATACCTAACCCTGTTATACGCATTCTCCAGGTCAAGAGCTACATCCACTGTCTCCTTTTTATCCTGGAAGCCATCGAAAGCAAAAGTTGCAGCATTGGCCCAGGTGTCCTTTCCCGGCCGGTAGCTCCCGAGTCCTTGGGGAAGCAGATTCCGACTTTCCAAATGTTGCTGGAGCCTGCGTGCTACTATTTTTTCGAGGACTTTGCCATACGTGTTTTGCAGGGTTATGATTCGGTATCCATTAAGTCTGGAGTGATCCTTACCCGGCTTTGGGAGGGGACCAGGTAGCTATGCAGCCAATCGTGGGGTATTTCCGCTGTATTGATGCTTAGGTTGAAACAAAGAGCCATCTCCTCCAAGTCCCCATCATTTATGTTCCTCATATGGGAGTACCTCACCCCATCCGGACCTGGCGCTGTGTCTTTAGCCCGCTTCAGTACTCGTCTAATGCCCTCCACTTTAATCTCACAGTCCTCCTTCCTAGTGACCCGTGACAAGGCTTCTCTGACGTTATATCTAATAGCCCTATCTTGCTGATCCGTCTGTTTTAAAAATCGCCCAAGAAGAGCCTCCCCTTTGTCCTTGTCAGTTGTCATAGGTCGGTTGTTATCATCATAAACGGTGCCATGTGTACCAGGCATCACCTGTCTCTTCATCTGCCGGTGCAGCCTCCAGAATTTTCCCAATGTCACATCCCCACCGACTTCATTGATAAACTGTTCCCACTTAATCCTCTTTGCCTCAGCTGCCTGGAGTTTAAAATCCTGCACCTTTACTTTTTTATACCTTTCAGCCTCTTCCAATTCTGTGTCAACTGAATTGGTTGCTCTCCGCACCCTCTGCCAATTCCTTATGGCCGCCCTCTTTTCCCTCCATGAATTCTCGACCTCTGGTGTCCACCATGGTGGTTGGGTAAAGATTCTTCTTGTTGGTTTAGATCTTCCCTGTGATCTAAGACGGCCCAAGAGCGAAGAGTGGTCGCGATCATAACTGAATGCCCTGCGAGCTGTTATAGTCCTAACTGTGCTGGACTTATGTATCAGCACAGAACAGGGGAGGTGGTCACTTCCATGGTCTCCAAGGACGCTCCATTTTATATCTGATGCCGCCTCTTTGGATACAAGCGCCAGGTCGATGGCCGTGTGGGGTCCCCCGGTCTCATTGCTAGCCTAGTGGGTGTCCCGTCATTTAGACAGACAACATCCGTCTCAAGCAAGGCCTCAGCAAGAGCAGTACCCTGTCTGTTCTCTCCCGACCTGTCCCATTCCTTGCGCGGGCGTTGAAATCACCACATATCAGATACCTGGTACCTGGGGTGTCCACTAAACCTTTAAACCAGTCCCAACTCTCTCTGCTTATGCAAGATTCCCCACTCACATATATATTTATCAGGTTCCAGCTGTATCGGCCGATTTGTATCCGCATTCCCTGCACCTCTTTACTCTCCTGACCCCACCCACTCATATCCAGTATTGAATGCTGTAAACCGTCCTTGACCACCAGAGCCTGCCCATGTCTTCCCTGCCCAGTTGGGTTGATGTAACATGTATAGCCAGGGCACTTAAAAGAGTTCGTATTCAGTTCTTGTAACATCAGGACATCAAAATCGTAGACCATTTTCTCCAGTATTGGTCCTCGTTGCTTTGCACTACGGCAATTCCAATACCCAACCCGTACATTTTTGAGTCCCAAACGATCCGTTTTCCTTCTACCCCTTCTGGCTCCAGCCCTCTTCTTCCTTTTCCTTCCCCCTCTCCCCTACCTCTTCTCCTCCGCTTCATTCTCTCCCCGCTGGCTGTTGTCAAAGGTATCGAGCACAAAGCACGTACTCCGTTGCTTCGGCGATAATTCTTTGTATTATTCATAGTTGGTTAGATATGACGGCAGGATATAATCGGTCACCCTAGTAGAGCCTGCCTGCTAGGGAAGGGGCAGGGGATGTCCCTCAGGAGTCCATACGCCTGGCGCCGCCCCGCCCGCATACCAGACGTTCCACGTTCACGACCAGCTCACCCGTGGCCATTCAGTCCTCGGCACGTTGGTCCACCTTAACTTGGGGGTTTATAATCGGAGTTTTCCATCTCCTAGATTGGCCGCTGTAATAGCTAACGGGCCCAATCTACCCGGGGGCAAGAGGTTCCAGCGCCTCATTCCTGGCGAACACAGTAGATACATGGATACGGGGAACAAAACCAATTTCATACAATATATAACAAATAGTATATACTACATAGTTAAAGTCACTACACAACGGAAAAATAACTCTCGCAGGTAGATAGTTGAGCCCCAAACAAAGCAGTGACGACATCAGTAATCTGGCTGACTCCATACGTTGAGCTCTGTAGTGCTGAGACAACAACATGACAATGCCTGGGTAAATTACATAGCAGAAATCTGAACAGATGTTGAGCGCTGCCTGAACATGTAAGTCATATAAATGCTACTTTAGACATATAGAGATGCATCATTACTGAATGATGTAGATGACCGCCACTCATGACATTAATTGATAATGATATTTAGAAATTCAATCTAGACAAATTCCTCAAACATGGAGGTCATATTTACTCGTTGGAAAACCAGCGGTTGTTTGTTTGCTATGACCAGGTTTGATTATCACGATGTATTAGTGACTTAATGTCATACACTTTACGGTGGTAGTAATCATTGATGATAGAGGAATTCATATATCCACATACACAAAATATCCTTGGGGACAAGAATGTGCCAATTAAGAAGTTTCCTTATGACATGCATCCAGTGGATGGATATTCCATGAAGGTGGTATAATGGTCAATTTGCTATATCAACGATCATGTTTCAAAGAATGACTGGTTGTGTAACAGTAGATGGACGAGCATTTGACAAGAAGACTTTCATATTTAATTCATCATGGGATGTTGCAATAAATGATCAAAGTTGCCTGATCCATTGGTTTCTGTTCTCTCCTGCCACTGACCAGTTGCAGTAGAAGCCCTCTGATATCTCCAATAGTGGTCATGACAATGTCCAGTTCCAGATCGTTCTTGTATGCTTGTTTATATATATCTTTGACATTCCGAAGCTCAGTTTTGTTCTTTGAGCAAACAGAGCCAATCAGGAAGGAATTATCTCTGTTGACATCATTGACAGTGTCATGCAGACAATAAGCGTCAACCTCAGCAGGTTGTTTCATCAAGGCCAGGAGAAGCTTGTTCAGGAATCCCCCCTCAGCTCAGATTTCAAGTCTTTGATCAGATCCTGGTAATACAGTTCCTGGTACCTCTGCTTGAGTTTCTGTCTGTCAGAATTGGAGTTCTTGACAATGATACCGATAACTTATACTTTCATCTGTACCAGCTTTGCGCATGGCCTGGTACAAACGTTTTTCATCTTCATCCAGTTCATCTTTCTTATCCGGTTCTGTTGCCGGGGTATTATTGTCATCTTCATCAGTCTCAGGGTCAGTTTCATCGACCTTATCAATTATTCTCAATAAGGTTTTCTGATAGTCTTCACTGGTCTCTTCCTCCATGTCTTCTCTGAGGGATTGTTTATATAGTTTGCGATCCTTCCTTTGATGGCAGGAATGACCAGCTCAGATTAAGATACAAGAACCCTTGTCAGAGGTCTTTCTTGTTGTGTTCCAATGTCATTCATGATATCTTTTAAACATTTTGTTTGAAATGTCTGATTTTCCAAGGCTTTCACACTAGCTAATAAGGCTTTCTCTGCATCACCACAGCAGGCTTTCTTGATAGAGTCTGTAATGTCTTTATGGTAAATCATTTTATGTGCAGCTGCAACAGCTTTCACGTGTGCTTTACTCTCTCTAATGAACAGTGTTTTCAGACTGTGCATAGATGGTTTCTCATGAAATTCCTCAGCATCCTGCTCCACTTCATTCTTGTTTATTTTGCCGTCTTTGTCTCTCTTCTTACTGAGAAGCTGTATCAGAACATCCCTCAAGTCTCCTGTTGTCTCTTTCTTGATTTCAGATTCAAGAACCGTTTTGTACATTTTCTTGTACTCATTTTTGATGTCATCCAAGTCTGCTGCTGATTTTGAGCAAATCAGAGAAATGTGAGTAGTCTCATCAGTTCCAAGACCTTTCATGGCTTTATTCAAGCAATAGGCATCATATTCCAAAGGAGGCTTCAATAGGGCTAAAATGACATCTTTGTAATCCCCAGTAAGCTCAGCTTCAGGATCTGCCACTAAATCCTCATTGTAGATTTCCTGGTACCTTTTCTTAAGTGTTTGTCTTTCTGCGTTGGAATTTCTTGTTATAAATTCAGTGATAACTTCCTCTTTTGTACCACTTCCTGCCATTGCCTTGTGTAGCTTAAGTGCATCTTCATCATACTCATTGATTTCATTATCTGCTTCAAGACTTGCATCTTCTTCTTCTTCAGGTTTGTCCTCACCCACTTTATCAATGATTGTCAGTAATGTTTTTTGGTAGCCTCCACTTGTTTCAGTTTCCACATTTTCTCTTAGAGAATCGCCATACACGTGTTTATACTTGCCCTTGATAGCAGGAAGGTCCTCCTCTGACCTAGAAACGAGTGCCCAAATCAGTTGTCTGTTATTGATACCCACTCTCTTCATAGAGCTCCTCAGTCTTTCAGCAACAAACCTAGTATTGTGTTGCTGACTCAGAGCACAAGCAAGGTAACCCTCTTCGGCATCTCCGCAGCTGGCTCTTTTAATCGATACTGAAATATCCTTATGGAAGAGCTTTTTTATGAGCACCACAAATGGCTTTCATCCGTGGCAACCTATTTTTCTCGAAGATTTCTTTCACAACTGATGGTTTTGGTTTCCCGTAAAGATTGGTAGCATCTTTCTCAGCTTTGACCCGGTCCACTTTGGGTTCCTTGTCTTTCTTTTCCCTCAGAAGCTGCACCAGCAAGTCTCTGAGGTCTCCATTTGTCACATTTTTGACTTCAGATTAGGTCCAAGACAATGGCGATTAGCCTGCACCCCACAAAGGTGGAGTGCACAATCATATCACCCATATATCATGGGAATATAATAGACATCTGGACGTATCTTGGGGTCTGTGTACATATCCAGAATTGTATCATCAGCAATGACGGTGGATTTCATCGCTCCTGGAGTCACTATCCACAGCCATTGGGGCACGACAACACTTTGAGATGTAATCTGATATATGTGCTATAAGCTGCTGTAAGGCTGCATATCCACCTCCAACGACATACATGGAACACACTTCAGCTGCCAGAGCTCATTCAAGGGATTCAGTCATATTACAACAGATGTTTCCTGCATTACCCCGTGCTACTATGCCGATTCCGATTCCGATTTGTCGAAAAAAAAAAAGAAACTTTCCACCTCGTTCAACCCGTCTCAATGACGTTGGTTATAGTTGTGGTGGTTCATAGTGCGGTATAGGTTTTATGGTCTTTTGTGCATTAGACAGCTTCTATTACTGCCTGTCTGGCCGAGTCCCTCTTTTTTGCCATCCTTTTTGCTTTTGACGTTGTTGCTGGTGTGTCTGCTATCATTATCGGTGTGCCCATCCCTCTCGTTTGATGTCTTCTTTTCCGGAGCTGACCTTGGGGGGTGGGGTGGGGCTGTCTTTTTTCATCTGTTTTCTTGGGCTTGTCCTGGGGAGGGGGGGGGGGGCGCCTGTTATCGTCTGGGCTTGTTTTCTTGGGTCTTGCTACTATGAAGCGCACAAAAGTACTTAAGTGTCACAGATGCAGCCTAAACGATATTGTCCTGTATGGGTGTGCCTGCCTCAATATAAGAGAGGTGTCTTGCAAATCATCATGACAAGTGGCATCATTCTCATCTGTCAAGAAATCAGGACCGCTTTCGTCCAGTCCGTGACCGCTACATTCACAGACTAACACCCAGGACCAAATCAACCCGGCTCACATAGTACACCAGAAGGGCAGCTTCCATTCTCATGGCCACAGATGCCATTTTAACAATGACACTGTAATTTGTAATATACCATACACCTACACCTTTGTTCAGTTGTTGAAAACTCACTGGGACCAATGGAGGACCTTGCTTGCTTCGCATCCCGTGGTGTTCACACTGCACACCCATGGTACAAACAAACTCGTACGTACAGCATGACTGGTTGATTGTTAGTAGTTCTGTGTACCAGTCTCCACTAAATCGCCATGTACTGAAGAATATCCTTGCTCTAGAGAGATTTGGCATCGTTCCTTCTTTCTGGTAACAGACATTCGTTGATCTCTTGAAACCGTTGAGGCATTCCACTGCCGGAACACAACAAACTAAAAGAAAATACACATTTCTCCTAACGGGCGGAAAGAAGGAACACCATCTTGTGAATATGTTGAATAAGCAGCCGTAGACCAAAACAGACGGTTGTCACTGAGAGGAGGCGAGTTAGTTGGTGGGGCAGCTATCTCTTTAAAATACCTCAAAGCTCTATCACGTGGCCATCGGTGGGTAAGAGGCGCCATGCTGTCCAACCCCCATCTCCCGCTGCCTTGCAACCATACACGCACGAGTTAACCATTCACAAACCGGCGGAAAGCAAGGTGAAACCACTGCTGTCTTTTCCCAAGTTAATCAGAGCAACACACATCAAGGCGACATAGTGATCTACACCGATGGGTCAGTGATGAGAAACAGACGCAGTGGCTGGGGTTTCATTGCGAAGGCTAATTGGACGATGCTTAAAAAGGAGAGTCTGGCATATAAGACTTTTTAATTTTTATTTTATGTTGCATATCCATTACAGAAGTTGCAGTCAACACCAGCATTTTTCAGCTGCTGTTGATGTACTAGGCAAGTTTTACGTTCAGTAGTTCGCCATTGCTTTCTGAACGACCGGCTTACATACCCCCGTATGTTACCAGCACGGCGCGATCCACTGCAGAATCTCGCACAGCTATTTTCCCTTCGTGGATATATGGGATTACGAACGTCATTAACCCCTTGGTATGAGACTACACACTTGAATAAGCGATATTGTGAAAAGTGCAATGGCAAATATGAGCGCTGTAATGGGGCATATGGAGAAAACAGTGGCCATTGTCTGGTCACATCATGGTAAAAGAAACACGATCATACTGCAACAACAAACAAGCGTCATGGCAACAGACAGAAGGATACTGAACAAACTGGAACACCCAGATACTGGATGTCATGCGCTGAAGAATATCACTAGATGAATTGATGCATAAAATAGGGTGTATTGTTAATGACTGCAGTGTTTGAAAATATTACCTGTCCAAGTTTTGTATTTACCCTCTGTACAGTTCAAGCAACATAATATAATACACAACTTGGACCGGCAATATTTTCAAACACTGCACAGTCATTAAAAATACACCCTGTACTAGAACAATGAGCGATTCGTGGTAGCGAAGTTTCTAGCACGCTTGCCTGCCCGCCCAATAGTCATGCGTTCAAGTTCGCATCGAGGCGGGTTTCAAAACATTGACCTGGGCTGCCGGGTGGATAGTATACAACGGGTACCAGGAAATGTCTTGTAGAGTAAACAAGGCTGATATGATATTGACAACATCGCCTCTCGAATGCTGTTTGGTTTTTAAAAAAATATGAGAACAGTACAATAAGTCCACTGTTGTAAAAGTGTCATTTTTTTTTACTTACTTACTAGAACAGTCAAAACAACACAAGTCACAAGATTAAGAGCATGCATATTTACTTTGCCAAAATACTGGCGTAAAACTTAATATAAGTGTTACAAAAGCCTGTTGCACATTTAATGGATGACAAATAGAACAAACAGATCTATCTAACAAGAACTTAGTATTCAAGAAGATTGTTTATGAAGACTAACAAAACTGAACAAAAGAATGAAATATTTTGGCACGTAAAAAGTCATGAAAGTCTAGGAAAGTAAGCTGAATCGAAGAATAAGAAGAACACAATGTAGACGGATTCAAGATGTGACAGATAATTTACATATGCCATCAACAGAGGCAGGGAATCTGGCTTATGGTAGACAGAGTGATGATAGTTTGTTTTGACTTTACAGTAGGTAACAATTTCAAAAGACAGTTATGAGAGAAAAGGTCTACACAGGAAAAGCCTCTAAAGCCACTGTATGGATGGATGCATTAGAAACGAGCACTGTGAAAAGGCATGATCACCCGTGCTGGCTGGCAAGACAAGTGAAGACGAAGAGGATGCCACCATTTATTATTTAGCAAGCCACCTGATATAAGAGACCAACGCACTGTTTAACTGCATCTAAGAGCTAGAGACAACAAACAAATCTTGAATTCGATGGAAATGAACTACATGTAATCAAGTTTACTTTTGGCCAGGACTAGACAGGGAGCTATATGCCGACACGGATAGATTAGTTCGTCACTGGCAGACAGTAAACACCAAGCAGACAGTTACAAAATAAACAGCAAGCTGTGGAAACATGAATTGAGAAGCTAGAGCTAAGTGGCTCTCACACTGCTGTTGCTTAGGGTGATCTTCTCCTACTTCTTCTCCTCTTCCTCCTACACCTCCTCCTCTTCTTTCTACTACTTCTTCTTCCTCTTCTGTTCCTCTATTTACCTCAGTGAAGTGGGGTAGGAAAGGGGGAGGGTAATAAAAGATATTTTATGCGGTCTTTCTAACGCTCTTTGTAAGTTGATACCATCACTATATTTCTGACGTGGTCTTCCCCTTACTCTGTATCCATTATATTTCCTAAATCTGGCTCGTTGTGGTAGATGGTTCCAGGGCCTTCTTGTGAAGCGACCAAACAATTTAATCTGTTTTCCCTAAATGAACAGAATGACTGGTTTCAGACCTAGTCTTTCTCTAATTTCCTCATTCCTAATTCTATCTCTCACAATTACTTACCGCAGCTCTGTTAAGACATCTCATTTCTGTTATGATGATGATGATGTGCTTATTAGTGGCAGTAAACGTCCATATTTGAATTTGGTAGCGTAATGTCGGATAAAAACTAGTTCTTATGTGACACGCTTTAGTATTTATATGTGTCTTTCTATGCGCCATAAGTGGCACTAGTTGTCCCAGTACCAGATTTGCCTTTGCACAACGTATGCTGATTTCTCTATACACTTCCCGATTTGAAGTGAAAATTGACACTAGATATTTAAATTCGCTGGTTTATTTTATTCCCGAGTTCTTTATTTTTATAGTCAGGGTTTCTGACTGTTTGCCTATCACCGCTGTCTCTGTCTTTCCAATGCTTATTTTCATGTAATATTTCTCACACTTGGAATTCTTCTTGTTCTTTTGGGTCACACTTTCCAAACTAAAAGTCGGCTTGTGCTATGCCTAAGTGTGTGTGTAATTAATAGAATACAGTACAATTGATTCCCACGGGATTTTAGATCTAAGTCTAAAATATTCATCGTAGACAATAAAAGATCCGATAAGCTAACTGCCCCGACATAAGGGATGTGGGGGGGGGGGGGGGGGGGGGGGTGGGGGGGGGGGAGACAAGCAAAGAATGGGCCCGATATTGTGAATGAGTGTAGAGAGATGAGCTGAAACGAGGTCTTTTATCAAAATCAAGCAACAAATATAGTTAGATTGCCAGAGTTCAGATTGATGATTGAAGCGGCCAGAAAAGAGCAGCACATCAAGCTCACGAGTAGTACGTGTGGTAATATGACCGTTAATGCCTCACCATGTACACATATAAGTGTGGTAAAATGACCGGGAGTGCCTCACCGACTACACATATAAGTGTGGTAAAACGACCGGGAGTGCCTCACCGTGCATACATATAAGTGTGGTAAAATGACCGGGAGTGCTTCACCGTGTACACATATAAGTGCGGCGAAATGACCGGGAGTGCCTCACCGTGTACATATGTAATTGTGGCGAACTGACCGGGAGTGCCTCACTGTGTGCATATATAAATGTGGCGAAATGACTGAGAGTGCATCTCTATGTACATATGTAAGTGTGGCGAAATGACCGGGAGTGCCTCTCTGTGTACATATGTTAGTGTGGTAAAATGACCGGGAGTGCCTCTATATGCACACATTTGTGTTTCTGTTGTTTAGTTGTCTGATAGAGCAAGGGTGGGTGGGAAAGGGGGGGGGGGGGGTTACTTTCACTGTTTACATCAGAGAATACGTGACCTCGATAAATAGACCAGCTGTAGTGTTATAATTAAACCGCGACAGAGTACAGTCTATTATTCCTGTCCCTGTTTTACAGTAGAGACTAGTTGATTTTTCTATAGGGACCTTTTATCATACTTCCCTAGTCTATTTTTCACAAGCCAACTTAATTGGCTATTCCTACCTTGGGTACTCTGTCCATTAGGGCCGGTATAAAAGCATTTACCTGTATGGATGTGTTTACAAACTTGAAGACCTTGCCACAATAAGGCAACACTCATAGAGTTGTTGCCATTCAGATATTTATCTATGTGCTTTATCCCTTGCTCTTTTCCCATCAGTGTTGCCAGTTGTCACTGAACTTTCAAGTTCATGTCTCCCCAAAATACGCTCAGAAAGTCTTGACTTGTCTCAATCAATCAATCATGTGCCATGCCGGAAAGCGTGGGCGGTCATGACTCGCCATTTCACTCGATCACCAGTGTCGTGGATCAGCTCAGTGTTCCTGTCTCGTCCATGCCATGTGGCCAAGCCTCCAGTTATTTTCCTCTCGGTCTGCCTCTTGGTCTGTTTCCTTCGATCTTGCCAGTTGTCACCAAGTTATCCAATCCATTTCTTCTCATAACATGTCCAAAAATTTTTGACTGTCTACGTCTAATTTCTCTAATCAATTTACGATTTTCATTTGTCTCCTGTAGTACTTGGTCATCTGTTTTTCTGTCTGTCCATGGTATTCTTTGCATTTTCCCCAGAAACCACATTTCTGTAGCCATCAGATGTTTTTCAGCTTGACAGCACATTGTCCAAGTTTCACATCCATGCAAAAGAATAGGCTCTATGTATCCCCTTAACACTCTTTTTCTCGTTTCAATTGACATCTTTTTATTGGTCAGAATGTTTTTCATCTTGCTAAATGCTACTTTCACCATGGCGATTCTTGTTCTAATCTCTTCAAGGCATCTCCCATCAGATGTTATGACTGTTCCGAGATAATTGTACCGATTCACTTGTTGAAGAATATTCCCATTTACTTGTATATAACATTGTGGCACTTCGTTCTTCCTAGTGACTACCATTACCTGTGTCTTCTTACAATTTAATTCCAATCCCATGCAATATTAGAAGTTATATATAGCCCTTAAACACTCTTGTTCTCACTGAAATTGGCAGCGTTTCATTGGTAAATATGTTTTCTATCTGGCAAAAGACTACATGTGCCATGTGCGATTATTGTCCTCATCTCCACAAGGTACCTTCCGTCAGATGTTACTAACTTTCAAAGACAGTTGCACCAATTCATCTGTTTAAGAATTTATTTCCATTTGTTTGCATGTTACATTGTGGTGTTTCATTCTTCCTTGGATATGACCATAATTTCTATTGTCTTACATTTTATTTTCTAACTTAATTGCTCAGTGTGTACTTTATCTAAATTAATAACTCCCCCCCCCCCCCCCCCCCCCCCCCCCCCCCCCCCCCCCCCCCCCCCCCCCCCCCCCCCCCCCCCCCCCCCCCCCAAAAAAAAAAAAAAAAAAAAAATTGTGCATATGTTTCTGGTCTGTAATAGCCGACATCTATTTTAAGTGAATTATGGGATATCAAGAGATTTACTATAATATATCCAGCCTCTTCTCCCTTTTTTTTCCGCGTTTCCATCCTGTTTCAGGATATTGCGGTCAACATCAGCATCTGTCAGCTGTATGTTGATTCCTAGGCTAGATTACGCTCATCAGCACGCCACGACTTTCTGAGCGACCGGCTCCATACTCTCATAAGTCACTGGTGCGACTCGAGCCGCCAATTCTCGTGCACTCACGTCAACCACGAGAGTATTCGGGATTACGGAGAAAGCTGCTAACCCCTCGGCCAGGGAGACGGCGTCTCTTCTCCCTTACCGCCTTCAAAACTACATCTAGGAAGTATCAACATCAGCTCATGCTTAGAGTATGGGGACTAACGGACACTAATCAGATACGTTCGATGGAACGTGACAGGGAGAAGTAGAGAACCGGAGACTGGGAGAAAGTGTATTGATAAAGTTAGAATTAAGGAAGCTGGGAAGTAGAGACGTACAATTCGCGGTGGACAGGCAGAAAGAACTAACAAGATAGATTTCTGGATAGCCCGTTCTTCATACGGAGTTCCGCTAAGCTCAAGGGGAGATGACTGAGCAGCGAAATGGAAAACTGGAATTGATTTCTCCAGAGTCAATGGACGACGCTTCGAGGAGTCCACTTTTCGTTTCATTTTTCACCCGTCTGCTGATTAAATCATGTACGATGCTGTCAGGGTTGGGGATCCCGGTCCGGGCATTTATTTTAGTACTCAAGGCATCTGTTGATTTTGTGAGACCCCCCCCCCCCCCCACCCCCGGTTCCTACCCATTCAGAGACATTGGTATTCTACTTTAGATTATTGACGGGTATTGGCGTTGGAATAAAAATAGCTGGTAAATTGTGGCAGTCTGATTTACATTAATGTAGATCAGTGAAACAGTTTGGATCGCGTTAATTATCTACATGTTTGTCGAGTAGTGAAACTTAGTTCGCGTTAACTATCTACAGTATTGATGCTGGTAGGTCGATGTTAACAGTTTACATCTATGTCGAGTATTGACGTTGGTAGGTCGATCTTAATTATCTACATTTTTGTCGCGTATTGACAATGGTAGGTCGATGTTAACTATCTAAACACATCCGAGTAATGAAACTGTCAGTTCGTGTTAACTTTCTACATCTATGTCGAGGGATGGATGGATGCTCCAAATCAATAACAAAACGCCTTTATTCACTCCAGAAAAGGGCAGTGCGTTTAATCAATCGTGATAAGCTTTTCAGACAATTATAACCTACATGAACGTCTTCAGTTACTGCCACTCCACAAACGCCTACTTTGTAATAAGGCTAAATTAATTCACAAAATCCTATTTCAATATGCTCCAAGCTACCTTTGGCCATTGTTTAAATATAACGCAAGATATAGCGAACGACTAAATATACTTCATGTCCCTAAACCTAGGATAGACTTATATAAAACAAGCTTAGCATACTCTGCCGCTCACTTGTGGAACAATCTTCCACAAGAAATCAAAGACACGACCAATAATTATACATACAGTCTCAACCTGTTTGAAAACTACTTCAGTACAGACTACATGCCCCCCTAAAAAAAAAACAATAATGGTAAATTATAATTATCTCAAACGACAACTAGTTAATAAACATTCCCATATATATGACACGTTACACCGTATTTAGGTTTTATCATGCCCATGTTAAATACTGCCTCAGTGAGTCATGTATTATTGATTATTTTTCATGCGTATTAATGCTTATTGTTCTTTTGTTGTCTAAGATTAGCTTCATATGTGATGTTGAATTAAATAATGTATGAGAGGAAATAGAGAAGAAGGGCAGAATGTCAGACGGGCCTGCATGCCCAATTCTTAACCCTTTGAAAATAAAGATTTTTCGTTCGTTCGTTCGTTCGTTCGTTCGTTCGTTCGTTCGAGTATTGACACTGGATGGTCGATGTTAACTATTTACATCTATGTTGAGATTTGACACTGGTAGGTCGATGTTAATTGTCTACATCTATGTCGAGTATTGACATTGGTAGGCCGATGTTAATTATCTAAATACATCCTAGTAATGAAACTGTTAGTTCGCTTTAACTATCTACAATGTAGGTTATACATCTATGTCGAGTATTGACGCTGGTAGGTCGATACTAATTATCTACATCTATTTTGAGTATTGAACTGTAGGTCGATGTTAATTATTTACACCTATGTCGAGTATTGAAGCTGGTAGGTCGATGTTAACTATCTACATTTACGTCTAGTATTGACACTGGCAGGTCGATGTTAACTATCTACATCAATATCGAGTATAGACACCGGAAGGCCGATATTAACTATCTACATCAATGTCGAGTGTTGACACTGGTAGGTCGATGGTAACTATCTACATCTACGTCTAGTATTGACACTGGCAGATCGATGTTAACTATCTACATCAATATCGAGTATAGACACTGGAAGGCCGATATTAACTATCTACATCTATGCTGAGTACTGACATTGGTAGGTCGATGTTAACTATCTACATCTGTGTTGAGTATCGACAGTGACAGGACGATGTTAACTATCTACATCTATGCTGAGTACTGACACTGGTAGGTCGATGTTAACTATCTACATCTATGCTGAGTACTGACATTGGTAGGTCAATGTTAACTATCTACATCTATGTGGGGTATTGACAGTGACAGGACGATGTTAACTATCTACATCTATGTGGGGTATTGACAGTGACAGGACAATGTTAACTATCTACATATATGTCGAGTATTGACAGTGACAGGACGATGTTAACTATCTACATCTATGCTGAGTACTGACATTGGTAGGTCGATGTTAACTATCTACATCTGTGTTGAGTATTGACAGTGACAGGACGATGTTAACTATCTACATCTATGTGGGGTATTGACAGTGTCGTGTCCTCCTTTAAAGTGTCGTCCCTGGAGTGAGGAGATCCGACACCCACATTATAATATTTTTTTTTTCCTCTCAATATTCTGGAGAATCCACCAGCTTCCGTCCAACACACTCCATCAGCCTATGGACACCTTTTCCTATCACTCTCACACTGTCGTACTATGCCCCCTTCTCATACTTCCCCAACGCAACATACTCAACAACTCTTGCTTCTAGAAATTAATAAAGAGTAATTTATTAAAATAAAAGTGTAACGTATATGAGACGTGTATGTGAAGAAAATGTGTGACGTGTTCTATAAAGGGTGTAGACTCTAACTCTCAGACAGCAACCCAGTCAGCTGATCCCAGCAAAGATAGACCACAGCACGGTACGTCAGAACATGTACTTCTCACCCGTTGCCGAAACCATCTTGCCGGATAATGCTTTGCCTCTGTAGACCTCTGGTAATCCAATTTCATGAACATCCGAAATAGACACCGGTGGTATTAAGAGTTAATCAGGGACCGGTTGCACTCTACACAATGTCCGTTCCTAATGTTCCTAAACAAACTGCACAAGTCTTTTGCAGTGTGTACGCAGTTAGTTAGTTAGTTAGTCGACAGATCATCCTCGTTGCACATTGAACCACTCAGTTCATAAGTGCTAATTACTAATGTTAATTGTTACTGTACTAACACTAGGTACTATTAGCCGGTTCTCGGTTCGTTACTACTGTCTGATGCTGTGTGGTGCATCAGTATGCATCACTCTCTTTGATGAATCAATTTCCTTCTAGCGTAAGTTACGTTTCTGTATGCAACTTTATTGACTCTTGAACTGGTGTTCTTCAGAATGGTTTTTTTTAATTCTTTCCCAAAACTTGTAGAGTTTCCTTGGATCTGGTAGGGAACCTAGGATAGAAACAACACATTGGTGATAGTACTAGTCACTGATCCCTTCGGCTGAGTGTAAGCCTATCACCTTGCTTAATGATCTTTAGCTAACTAGACTTAGTCACAGAGCAGATTAGCTACCCACCTAGAGTCGAATCAGGCTATGACAAAGAAAAAATATCAGCAAACAGAATGCGGAACCCCGCCCACCAGGGACACCTACGGGAAGATCCCAATTATCCCTCATTACTCAATTAGTAAAGCTTATCAACACTTCACTAATCTATTCTAGCTAACACTAACCAAGTATCACTTCACTACTCTAGCTAGTTTCCACTAACAGTGCTAATCATCACACTATAGTTTAACCATTACTGCCTAAAGTAATTATATCGAATATATTATAATAGGTTATACCTTAAATGGCACTACTGCAGTCCTATCAATCATATCTACATCTGCCATTATAGGCACGTGTAAAATTAAGTCACTAATTAACACACGGTAGATATTATTTCCACTAGCACTGCAGTGCCCTGCACTCTGTCTAGAGCATTATTCAAGTCCACCCTAGTTGATCTCAACTCGAGTTTATATGGCAAACTACCAAAGTTGTCCACGTGACGTTATCCTTTACTCCCCCACACAGGTGGCACAGTGGCAAATCATCCCCTGTCAAGAACTATTTTCCTGGCTTAAATCCTGTCAAAGTTGTCAGTAATTGCCTAGATTCTCAAAACAAGCCAGCTAGTTTCTGTAAACTCCCAACAAAGAGTTTCGATACCAAGCTGCCAATCATCTTGATGTTCCGGAAACCAAGAATTGACAGATGCACTGTTTTCCGTACTAGGTACTTCCGTTTTACATCTGCCCCTGTGATCTCACGGCTTCCATCTGCATTCAAATGTTGACAAACTTGTCACTCTTCTGTTCCGTGGTGACAATCCCAGCAGCCATTTCCGTCTGATGTCCGGTCCGTATAGATGACAAACGGAACCATTCCATATCCTAAGCTGACAATATATGTGATTCTACTTGTTAATGAACTGCCAACTCTGTGTATCCATTCCTTCTCACTCACCACCAAATGTGTTTATGGGCTGACACGATGTAACCTGTGCAGCTGTGTTTACTCTGTTAGTACGACTGTTGTGGCCCAGAAAATATACGCCACGCAAACGTCGGTATTATTATCTGGGTTAACTCAGGGCGCTCGTGACAGACAGTGACAGGACGATGTTAACTATCTACATCTATGTGGGGTATTGACAGTGACAGGACGATGTTAACTATCAACATCTATGTGGGGTATCGACAGTGACAGGACGATGTTAACTATCTACATCTATGTGGGGTATTGACAGTGACAGTACGATGTTCTAGATCTACATATGTGTGGGGTATTGACACTGGTAGGTCGAAGATAATTATCTACATCTATGTCGACTATTGAGACTGGTAGGTCCATGTCTACTGTCTATATAAATATATGTTGAATATTGCAATCGTTTGGATTTCCTTAATTATACACATTTATTCTGAGTATTGAAACTCTTAGTTCGCGGAACTATCTACGCTTATGGCGAGTATTGAAACATTTTAGTAGATGCTAACTATCCAAATCTACATTGAATTTTAAACCTATTAAAAATAAGACTATCTAAATCTATCCTGAGCATTGAGTGAAAAGAAATACTTTACTCTGGCTATTAATTTGAGTGAATTTCCCCAAAACTAGACACATACAAAACGTTCCAAATTATTTGTTGACAATGCAGTAAGACACTTCGTGGGTCTATGCTTCACGGGTGAGTGAACGCAGTTTTACAATTAACCGGCATACCATGTCAATGGCTATTTAGTTGCAAGCTAGTTAGCAGCGGTTGACTTTGTGTTGATTACGACGGTATGATTGTTGGCCGTTCAGAAAAACATGGCAAACTACTGAACACCAAATTGTATAGTAAGTCACAAGGAGCCAACACTTCAACAAGAAATGTAGATCTTCTCTGGGGATGGCAAACTTGATAATATTAAGAAAAAAATAAAAACAACTGAATATTCATATATGGGTATATACGAATATTAGGTGTATGCGAGACCAGATAGAAAGGAATGTTCATGATAACATCCAAGGACTATAACATAATCCATTGTGGTGGAGAGAAAACCAGTGAGAGGTAGCATTTATAATGGATAAGGAGAGATCAAAATATATCACAGGATATTGGACTATGTCAGACAGAATATTACTAGTAAAATTGAGTGACAGACCTTTAGATTTCAACACCGTGCAAGTTTATGCACCAACAACAGAGAGCTTCGATGAATTTTATAATGATTTGGAAAATACCTTCAAGAAATGCAAGCATTCAGAGTTAAATATCGTAATGGGTGATTTTAGTGCTAAAGTTGCAAAACAACAGGACGGACGCATAGTAGGCAAGTATGGACTAGGGGAACAGATTGAAAGAGGTTGCAGACTTGCACAGTGGGCAAAAGAACATGATATCATTATTGGAAACACTTGGTATCAACATCACCCAAGGAGATTATGGACACGGAGGAGTCCCGAACATAAGTTCAGAAATCAGATTGATTACATTCTCATCAACTTTGTAGACTTCACAAACACCCAGTATATTTATTACAATCTCGAAGAAATCGGGAGTCTTGGGATGTGATCAACATCAAACAATTAATATAACGAACCACGTCACTAAGATTTTGCTAAGAATCATCATGCAAAGAGTTAGTAAGAACATGCAGCTCAACTGGGGACCGTAACATCAAAAACATTAGATATGCGGATGATACAGTATTGATTGCAGACAATGAGCAAGATCTGCAACATTTAGTAGATGCGGTTGTTGCACACAGTGAACAACTAGGGGTAGAGTTAAATTGTAAGAAGATAGAAATTATGGTCATATCTAGGAAGAAAGAAATACCACAATATAATGTACAGGTAAATGGGGATATTCTTAATCAAGTGAATCAGTATAACTATCTCGGAGCAGCCATAACATCTGATGGGAGATGCCTTGAAGAGATTAGAAATAGAATTGACATGACGAAGATAGCCATTTGCAAGATGGAAAACATACTGACCAATAAAAAGATGTCATTTGCAACGAGAAAAAGAGTGTTGAGGTGCTACATAGAACCTGTGCTTTTGTGTGGATGTGAAGCGTGGACAATGAGCAGACAAGCTGAAAAACATCTAGTGGCCGTGGAAATGTGGCTTCTGAGGAAAATGCAAAGTATACCATGGACAGACAGAAGAACCAATGACTATGTCCTAGAAGAAACAAATCAAAACCGTAAACTAATAAAGAAATTAGACGCAGACAGTCACAATTCTTTGGACGCGTTATGAGAAGAAATAAATTGAAGAACTTGGTGACAACCGATGATGGGGAAAAGAACAAGGACAAGGCAGAAGATGGCTTGGCCACGTGGTATGGTTGAGACAAGAACACAGAGCTGATCCACGACTCTTGTGAGATGGCGAAACATGACCACCCACGCTTATCAGCATGATGATGATGATATGTTCTCTACAGGAAGTGCGAGTATTTAGTGAATCAGATATATAAGAAGATCATCATAGGTAGCTAGGTAACATGAAATTGAAGCTCAAGAGATCGACAACATCCCATATCAGATATATAAGAAGATCATCATATTCTGCTGGGTAACATGAAATTGAAGCTCAAGAGATCGACAACATCCCATATCAGATATATAAGAAGATCATCATATTCTGCTGGGTAACATGAAATTGAAGCTCAAGAGATCGACAACATCCCATATCAGATATATAAGAAGATCATCATATTCTGCTAGGTAACATGAAATTGAAGCTCAAGAGATCGACAACATCCCATATCAGATATATAAGAAGATCATCATATTCTGCTAGGTAACATGAAATTGAAGCTCAAGAGATCGACAACATCCCATATCAGATATATAAGAAGATCATCATATTCTGCTAGGTAACATGAAATTGAAGCTCAAGAGATCGACAACATCCCATATCAGATATATAAGAAGATCATCATATTCTGCTGGGTAACATGAAATTGAAGCTCAAGAGATCGACAACATCCCATATCAGATATATAAGAAGATCATCATATTCTGCTGGGTAACATGAAATTGAAGCTCAAGAGATCGACAACATCCCATATCAGATATATAAGAAGATCATCATATTCTGCTAGGTAACATGAAATTGGAGCTCAAGAGATCAACAACATCCCATATCAGATATACAAGAAGATCATCATATTCTGCTAGGTAACATGAAATTGAAGCTCAAGAGATCAACAACATCCCATATCAGATATACAAGAAGATCATCATATTCTGCTAGGTAACATGAAATTGGAGCTCAAGAGATCAACAACATCCCATATCAGATATACAAGAAGATCATCATATTCTGCTAGGTAACATGAAATTGGAGCTCAAGAGATCAACAACATCCCATATCAGATATATAAGAAGATCATCATATTCTGCTAGGTAACATGAAATTGAAGCTCAAGAGATCAACAACATCACAGAAACACTGACATGAATACAATGTAGAATAACTCAGACAACAGGAAACTAAGAAACAACTCTCGGTCACAGTCTGAAATTAATACCAGGCCCTACAACAAAGGAAACTAAGAAACAACTCTCGGTCACAGTCTGAAATTAATACCAGGCCCTAACAACAAAGGAAACTAAGAAACAACTCTCGGTCACAGTCTGAAATTAATACCAGGCCCTACAACAAAGGAAACTAAGAAACAACTCTCGGTCACAGTCTGAAATTAATACCAGGCCCTACAACAAAGGAAACTAAGAAACAACCCTCGGTCACAGTCTGAAATTAATACCAGGCCCTACAACAAAGGAAACTAAGAAACAACTCTCGGTCACAGTCTGAAATTAATACCAGGCCCTACAACAAAGGAAACTAAGAAACAACCTCGGTCACAGTCTGAAATTAATACCAGGCCCTACAACAAAGGAAACTAAGAAACAACTCTCGGTCACAGTCTGAAATAATACCAGGCCCTACAACAAAGGAAACTAAGAAACAACTCTCGGTCACAGTCTGAAATTAATACCAGGCCCTACCACAAAAGGAAACTAAGAAACAACTCTCGGCCACAGTCTGAAATTAATACCAGGCCCTACAACAAAGGAAACTAAGAAACAACTCTCGGTCACAGTCTGAAATTAATACCAGGCCCTACAACAAAGGAAACTAAGAAACAACTCTCGGTCACAGTCTGAAATTAATACCAGGCCCTACAACAAAGGAAACTAAGAAACAACTCTCGGTCACAGTCTGAAATTAATACCAGGCCCTACAACAAAGGAAACTAAGAAACAACTCTCGGTCACAGTCTGAAATTAATACCAGGCCCTACAACAAAGGAAACTAGAAACAACTCTCGGTCACAGTCTGAAATTAATACCAGGCCCTACAACAAAGGAAACTAAAGAAACAACTCTCGGCCACATTCTGAAATTAATACCAGGTCCTACAACAAAGGAAACTAAGAAACAACTCTCGGCCACAGTCTGAAATTAATACCAGGCCCTACAACAAAGGAAACTAAGAAACAACTCTCGGTCACAGTCTGAAATTAATACCAGGCCCTACAACAAAGGAAACTAAGAAACAACTCTCGGTCACAGTCTGAAATTAATACCAGGCCCTACAACAAAGGAAACTAAGAACACAACTCTCGGTCACAGTCTGAAATTAATACCAGGCCCTACAACAAAGGAAACTAAGAAACAACTCTCGGTCACAGTCTGAAATTAATACCAGGCCCCTACAACAAAGGAAACTAAGAAACAACTCTCGGTCACAGTCTGAAATTAATACCAGGCCCTACAACAAAGGAAACTAAGAAACAACTCTCGGTCACAGTCTGAAATTAATACCAGGCCCTACAACAAAGGAAACTAAGAAACAACCCTCGGTCACAGTCTGAAATTAATACCAGGCCCTACAACAAAGGAAACTAAGAAACAACCCTCGGTCACAGTCTGAAATTAATACCAGGCCCTACAACAAAGGAAACTAAGAAACAACCCTCGGTCACAGTCTGAAATTAATACCAGGCCCTACAACAAAGGAAACTAAGAAACAACTCTCGGTCACAGTCTGAAATTAATACCAGGCCCTACAACAAAGGAAACTAAGAAACAACTCTCGGTCACAGTCTGAAATTAATACCAGGCCCTACAACAAAGGAAACTAAGAAACAACTCTCGGCCACAGTCTGAAATTAATACCAGGCCCTACAACAAAGGAAACTAAGAAACAACTCTCGGCCACAGTCTGAAATTAATACCAGGTCCTACAACAAAGGAAACTAAGAAACAACTCTCGGTCACAGTCTGAAATTAATACCAGGCCCTACAACAAAGGAAACTAAGAAACAACTCTCGGTCACAGTCTGAAATTAATACCAGGCCCTACAACAAAGGAAACTAAGAAACAACTCTCGGTCACAGTCTGAAATTAATACCAGGCCCTACAACAAAGGAAACTAAGAAACAACTCTCGGTCACAGTCTGAAATTAATACCAGGCCCCTACAACAAAGGAAACTAAGAAACAACTCTCGGTCACAGTCTGAAATTAATACCAGGCCCTACAACAAAGGAAACTAAGAAACAACTCTCGGTCACAGTCTGAAATTAATACCAGGCCCTACAACAAAGGAAACTAAGAAACAACTCTCGGTCACAGTCTGAAATTAATACCAGGCCCTACAACAAAGGAAACTAAGAAACAACTCTCGGTCACAGTCTGAAATTAATACCAGGCCCTACAACAAAGGAAACTAAGAAAACAACTCTCGGTCACAGTCTGAAATTAATACCAGGCCCTACAACAAAGGAAACTAAGAAACAACTCTCGGTCACAGTCTGAAATTAATACCAGGCCCTACAACAAAGGAAACTAAGAAACAACTCTCGGTCACAGTCTGAAATTAATACCAGGCCCTACAACAAAGGAAACTAAGAAACAACCTCTCGGTCACAGTCTGAAATTAATACCAGGCCCTACAACAAAGGAAACTAAGAAACAACCTCTCGGTCACAGTCTGAAATTAATACCAGGCCCTACAACAAAGGAAACTAAGAAACAACTCTCGGTCACAGTCTGAAATTAATACCAGGCCCTACAACAAAGGAAACTAAGAAACAACTCTCGGTCACAGTCTGAAATTAATACCAGGCCCTACAACAAAGGAAACTAAGAAACAACTCTCGGTCACAGTCTGAAATTAATACCAGGCCCTACAACAAAGGAAACTAAGAAACAACTCTCGGTCACAGTCTGAAATTAATACCAGGCCCTACAACAAAGGAAACTAAGAAACAACTCTCGGTCACAGTCTGAAATTAATACCAGGCCCTACAACAAAGGAAACTAAGAAACAACTCTCGGTCACAGTCTGAAATTAATACCAGGCCCTACAACAAAGGAAACTAAGAAACAACTCTCGGTCACAGTCTGAAATTAATACCAGGCCCTACAACAAAGGAAAATAAGAAACAACTCTCGGTCACAGTCTGAAATTAATACCAGGCCCTACAACAAAGGAAACTAAGAAACAACTCTCGGTCACAGTCTGAAATTAATACCAGGCCCTACAACAAAGGAAACTAAGAAACAACTCTCGGTCACAGTCTGAAATTAATACCAGGCCCTACAACAAAGGAAACTAAGAAACAACTCTCGGTCACAGTCTGAAATTAATACCAGGCCCTACAACAAAGGAAACTAAGAAACAACTCTCGGTCACAGTCTGAAATTAATACCAGGCCCTACAACAAAGGAAACTAAGAAACAACTCTCGGTCACAGTCTGAAATTAATACCAGGCCCTACAACAAAGGTCACCGGTAGGGAAAAGAAAACGGGGAAGACCAAGAGAGACCCTGCGTAGAACCATCATTAGAGAAGGCTCATTCAATGGGCCAAGTAAATATCCAAGATTCTACAACAGATAGCAGCGAACCGCCAGGCATGGAGAGACAGGACTTCTGCCCTATGCGCCGCCTTAGGCACAAGAGGAAAGACTAACTAACAACAAAGGAAACTAAGAAACAACTCTCGGTCACAGTCTGAAATTAATACCAGGCCCTACAACAAAGGAAACTAAGAAACAACTCTCGGTCACGTCTGAAATTAATACCAGGCCCTACAACAAAGGAAACTAAGAAACAACTCTCGGTCACAGTCTGAAATTAATACCAGGCCCTACAACAAAGGAAACTAAGAAATAACTCTCGGTCACAGTCTGAAATTAATACCAGGCGCCTACACCAAAGGAAACTAAGAAACAACTCTCGGTCACAGTCTGAAATTAATACCAGGCCCTACAACAAAGGAAACTAAGAAACAACTCTCGGTCACAAGTCTGAAATTAATACCAGGCCCTACAACAAAGGAAACTAAGAAACAACTCTCGGTCACAGTCTGAAATTAATACCAGGCCCTACAACAAAGGAAACTAAGAAACAACTCTCGGTCACAGTCTGAAATTAATACCAGGCCCTACAACAAAGGAAACTAAGAAACAACTCTCGGTCACAGTCTGAAATTAATACCAGGCCCTACAACAAAGGAAACTAAGAAACAACTCTCGGTCACAGTCTGAAATTAATACCAGGCCCTACAACAAAGGAACCTAAGAAACACTCCTCGGTCACAGTCTGAAATTAATACCAGGCCCTACAACAAAGGAAACTACAGAAACAACTCTCGGTCCACAGTCTGAAATTAATACCAGGCCCTACAACAAAGGAAACTAAGAAACAACTCCTCGGTCACAGTCTGAAATAATACCAGGCCCTACAACAAAGGAATCTAAGAAACAACTCTCGGTCACAGTCGAAATTAATACCAGGCCTACACAAAGGAAACTAAGAAACAACTCTCGGTCACAGTCTGAAATTCATACCAGGCACCTACAAGAAAGGAAACTAAGAAACAACTCTCGGTCACAGTCTGAAATTAATACCAGGCCTACAACAAAGGAACTAAAGAAACACTCTCCGGTCACAGTCTGAAATTAATACCAGGCCCTACAACAAAGGAAACTAAGAAACAACTCTCGGTCACAGTCTGAAATTGAATACAGGCCCTACAACAAAGGAAACAAGAAACACTCTCGGTCACAGTCTGAAATTAATACCAGGCCCTACAACAAAGGAAACTAAGAAACAACTCTCTCGGTCACAGTCTGAAATTAATACCAGGCCTACAAACAAAGGAAAACTAAGAAACAACTCTCGGTCACAGTCTGAAATAATACCAGGCCCTACAACAAAGGAACAATAAGAAACAACTCTCGGTCACAGTCTGAAATTAATACCAGGCCCTACAACAAAGGAAACTAAGAACACAACTCTCGGTCCACAGTCTGAAATTAATACCAGGCCCTACAACAAAGGAAACTAAGAAACCAACTCTCGGTCACAGTCTGAAATTAATACCAGGCCCTACAACAAAGGAAACTAAGAAACAACTCTCGGTCACAGTCTGAAATTAATACAGGCCCTACAACAAGGAAACTAAGAAACAACTCTCGGTCACAGTCTGAAATTAATACCAGGCCCTACAACAAAGGAAACTAAGAAACACTCTCGGTCACAGTCTGAAATTAATACCAGGCCCTACAACAAAGGAAACTAAGAAACAACTCTCGGTCACAGTCTGAAATTAATACCAGGCCCTACAACAAAGGAAACTAAGAAACAACTCTCGGTCACAGTCTGAATTAATACCAGGCCCTACAACAAAGGAAACTAAGAAACAACTCTCGGTCACAGTCTGAAATTAATACCAGGCCCTACAACAAAGGAAACTAAGAAACAACTCTCGGTCACAGTCTGAAATTAATACCAGGCCCTACAACAAAGGAAACTAAGAAACAACTCTCGGTCACAGTCTGAAATTAATACCAGGCCCTACAACAAAGGAAACTAAGAAACAACTCTCGGTCACAGTCTGAATTAATACCAGGCCTACAACAAAGGAAACTAAGAAACAACTCTCGGTCACAGTCTGAAATTAATACCAGGCCCTACAACAAAGGAAACTAAGAAACAACTCTCGGTCACAGTCTGAAATTAATACCAGGCCCTACAACAAAGGAAACTAAGAAACAACTCTCGGTCACAGTCTGAAATTAATACCAGGCCCTACAACAAAGGAAACTAAGAAACAACTCTCGGTCACAGTCTGAAATTAATACCAGGCCCTACAACAAAGGAAACTAAGAAACAACTCTCGGTCACAGTCTGAAATTAATACCAGGCCCTACAACAAAGGAAACTAAGAAACAACTCTCGGTCACAGTCTGAAATTAATACCAGGCCCAACAAAGGAAACTAAGAAACAACTCTCGGTCACAGTCTGAAATTAATACCAGGCCCTACAACAAAGGAAACTAAGAAACAACTCTCGGTCACAGTCTGAAATTAATACCAGGCCCTACAACAAAGGAAACTAAGAAACAACTCTCGGTCACAGTCTGAAATTAATACCAGGCCCTACAACAAAGGAAACTAAGAAACAACTCTCGGTCACAGTCTGAAATTAATACCAGGCCCTACAACAAAGGAAACTAAGAAACAACTCTCGGTCACAGTCTGAAATTAATACCAGGCCCTACAACAAAGGAACCTAAGAAACAACTCTCGGTCACAGTCTGAAATTAATACCAGGCCCTACAACAAAGGAAACTAAGAAACAACTCTCGGTCACAGTCTGAAATTAATACCAGGCCTACAACAAAGGAAACTAAGAAACAACTCTCGGTCACAGTCTGAAATTAATACCAGGCCCTACAACAAAGGAAACTAAGAAACAACTCTCTGTCACAGTCTGAAATTAATACCAGGCCCTACAACAAAGGAAACTAAGAAACAACTCTCGGTCACAGTCTGAAATTAATACCAGGCCCTACAACAAAAGAAACTAAGAAACAACTCTCGGCCACAGTCTGAAATTAATACCAGGTCCTACAACAAAGGAAACTAAGAAACAACTCTCGGCCACAGTCTGAAATTAATACCAGGCCCTACAACAAAGGAAACTAAGAAACAACTCTCGGTCACAGTCTGAAATTAATACCAGGCCCTACAACAAAGGAAACTAAGAAACAACTCTCGGTCACAGTCTGAAATTAATACCAGGCCCTACAACAAAGGAAACTAAGAAACAACTCTCGGTCACAGTCTGAAATTAATACCAGGCCCTACAACAAAGGAAACTAAGAAACAACTCTCGGTCACAGTCTGAAATTAATACCAGGCCCCTACAACACAAGGAAACTAAGAAACAACTCTCGGTCACAGTCTGAAATTAATATCAGGCCCTACAACAAAGGAAACTAAGAAACAACCCTCGGTCACAGTCTGAAATTAATACCAGGCCCTACAACAAAGGAAACTAAGAAACAACTCTCGGTCACAGTCTGAAATTAATACCAGGCCCTACAACAAAGGAACTAAGAAACAACTCTCGGTCACAGTCTGAAATTAATACCAGGCCCTACAACAAAGGAAACTAAGAAACAACTCTCGGTCACAGTCTGAAATTAATACCAGGCCCTACAACAAAGGAAACTAAGAAACAACTCTCGGTCACAGTCTGAAATTAATACCAGGCCCTACAACAAAGGAAACTAAGAAACAACTCTCGGTCACAGTCTGAAATTAATACCAGGCCCTACAACAAAGGAAACTAAGAAACAACTCTCGGTCACAGTCTGAAATTAATACCAGGCCCTACAACAAAGGAAACTAAGAAACAACTCTCGGTCACAGTCTGAAATTAATACCAGGCCCTACAACAAAAGGAAACTAAGAAACAACTCTCGGTCACAGTCTGAAATTAATACCAGGCCCTACAACAAGGAAACTAAGAACAACTCTCGGTCACAGTCTGAAATTAATACCAGGCCCTACAACAAGGAAACTAAGAAACAACTCTCGGTCACAGTCTGAAATTAATACCAGGCCCTACAACAAAGGAAACTAAGAAACAACTCTCGGTCACAGTCTGAAATTAATACCAGGCCCTACAACAAAGGAAACTAAGAAACAACTCTCGGTCACAGTCTGAAATTAATACCAGGCCCTACAACAAAGGAAACTAAGAAACAACTCTCGGTCACAGTCTGAAATTAATACCAGGCCCTACAACAAAGGAAACTAAGAAACAACTCTCGGTCACAGTCTGAAATTAATAACAGGCCCTACAACAAAGGAAACTAAGAAACAACTCTCGGTCACAGTCTGAACATTAATACCAGGCCTACAACAAAGGAAACTAAGAAACAACTCTCGGTCACAGTCTGAAATTAATACCAGGCCCTAACAACAAAAGGAAACTAAGAAACAACCTCTCGGTCACAGTCTGGAAATGAATATCCAGGCCCTACAACAAAGGAAACTAAGAAACACCTCTCGGTCACAGTCTGAAAATTAATAATCAGGCCCCTACAACAAGGGAAACTAACGAAACAACTCTCGGTCACAGTCTGAAATTAATACCATGCCTACAACAAAGGGAAACTAAGAAACCAACTCTCGGTCACATGTCTGAAATTAATACCTAGGCCCTACAACAAAGGAAACTAAAGAAACAAGCTCTCGGTCACAGTCCTGAAATTCTACCAGGCCCTACAACAAGGAACTAAGAAACAACTCTTCGGTCACATTCTTATATTATCCCCAAGGGGCCCCTACAACAAAAGGAAACTAAGAAACAACTCTCGGTTCACAGTCCTGAAATTAATACCAGGCCCTACAACAAAGGAAAACTAAGAAACAAACTCTCGGTCACAGGTCCTGAAATTAATACCAGGCCCTACCACAAAGGAAACTAAGAAACAACCCTCGGTCACAGTCTGAAATTAATACCAGGCCCTACAACAAAGGAAACTAGAAACAACCCTCGGTCTACAGTCTGAAATAATACAAGGCCCTAAAACCAAAGGAACTAAGAAACAACTCTCAGGTCACAGTCTGAAATTAATACCAGGCCCTACAACAAAGGAAACTAAGAAACAAACTCTCGGTCAAGAGGCAGACCAAGAGAAATGATGCTGGATGGATTGCGTCGGTGGCATGGAGGAATATCAACAGCGGAGTTGATCCAAAAAACCAGAGACAGAGATCTGTGGAGAGTCATGAACGCATACGCCAGCCGGCATGGCACTTGATGATGATACTCCTTTCTTGTATAAACCTTTATGCACTGACTGATTTTACGACAGCTGGTCGATTGCTTGTTTAACTGATAATAGACGCAATGAAGGTAACTATGCAATTCTCATGCTAACAGACCTGAAACTATTTCAAGGCGATAACGCGATTTCGGAGTTTAATATACCACTAACATTTGATTGCTATAACAACAATTCAACACGCTAAAAGTGCATTTTTGATTTGATCTAATTCTTTCCCTCTATAAATTCATATGAAAATAATCCAGGAAGCCTTGTTTGTGGAATTCATTTCTGCTTTATTATCTCTGTGCTAGTGCAGCGGTGTTAATTTAATTAAGTATGAAAAATGCATGCGCCATTACTGCACTTCCAACTACTACGTATATTTAATATTTATATATGGTAGCGTCGCAGATGTGTATAATGTGACTACAAAGCTGGAAAAAGAAGAAACATACAAAACCAGGGGGTTTGCATATAAATATTTACACACGGTAGGCATAGTTGTTGTGTATAGTATAACTACAAAGTTGAAAACAAAAATTAAACATACGAATTCGGATGTTTCCATCGTCATCATTATACACGATAGACATAACAGAAATGTATCATTCAGAAAGATGGAAAAACAAGAAACAACGAATTTTTCTCAACGATATCATTGTACATGGTAGACATAACAGAAGTGCATAATTTAACTAGCTGGGAATACTAACACTTCGAATACCGTCGAGATAAAAAAAAATGCTCCACTTTAGAAGAGTATCAAGGATTATGTGTATCATGCACTTCTGTCAAAATATGACTACTCTTCAATAAGCCTGCAAACAAAGTTGAAAGTCTACAAAGCGGTCGTATTATCTACATTGCATTATCCCTGTGAAACCTGGGCTGTTTATCAGCTACACGCCAGGAAATTAAATCACTTCCACACAATCTGCCTTAGGAAGCTATTGATGATTAAATAGCAAGACAAGATCCTAGACACTGAAGTCTTGGAAAGAGCGATCATGCCCAGTATATACATTCTACTAATGAAGAATCAGATTCGCTGGGCTGGTCACTTGACTCGCATGCCAGATCACAGGTTCCCTAAGTGAGTTTTTTACGGTTAGCTGTGCTGTTGTTAACGCTCCCAAGGCGGCCAGAGCAACCGCTTCAAAGACATTGAGGTTCTCACTAAAAGCATTTGGAATTCATACCGACACTTTGGAGACTGCTGCCAAAGACCGAAATTCGGAGCGTACATCATTACTCAATGTTGTAGTCATTTGTGAAGCAAACAGGACTACAAGAGCTGTGAAAAAAAGGCTGGAACAAAAAAAAAACACTGCAGGAGATCCCCCTCCTAGAATGTCAAGTATTCTTTGCCCACACTGTCAAAGAACATTTCAACCCAATATAAGCCTTACCAACCATCTTAGAACTCACGGCTCCAAACATTTAAACCCACTGGATGAAATGAATGGTCATCATCATTCTTGATGGACAAACACCAATCTTAATTTAACTAGAAAGATGGACAAATAAGAAACATAGAATTCTCCCATAGACACCATTATACATGGTAGACATCGAAGACGTTTATAATTTAACTACATAGATGGGAAAACATTAATTATACATGCCATTTTCAGCGTAACTTCCTAACCGTTACACAAATGCGCCTGCTCTACCTGAACATAACAAATTGAAAATATGCCAGGGATTTTGACGAAACGAATTAAACGGAGAAAGAAAAAAAACACTTTTAGACATAAACAATTAGAAAGGATATATGGTTGGGAAAAGAAATTCCTGTAGGATAGGAATGATTATCAGACACATCCACATACATACAAAGACATCCACACAAACACGCACCACAACTAACTTTGGAGAAACAAGACTAGAGTCAATATTTCGATCAACATTTTAATCCACGTTCACATCTAAATTTAACTCGGCGTCGGCGTTATTTAAAATAAGCGGGTTCGAATCTAGTGTGTCAGTGGTGTTCACATGTGTCCTTTATCCTGTGTGACCTCTTACATCTTGTCCCAAAACATCTTATCCTGTGTGACCTCTTACATCTTGTCCCAAAGCATCTTATCCTGTGTGACCTCTCACACCTACATCTTGTCCCAAAACATCTTATCCTGTGTGACCTCTCACATCTACATCTTGTCCCAAAACATCTTATCCTGTGTGACCTCTCACATCTACATCTTGTCCCAAAACATCTTATCCTGTGTGACCTCTCACATCTACATCTTGTCCCAAAACATCTTATCCTGTGTGACCTCTCACATCTACATCTTGTCCCAAAACATCTTATCCTGTGTGACCTCTCACATCTACATCTTGTCACTACATGTCCCAAAAATCTTATCCTGTGGTGACCTCTCACATCCTACATCTTGTCCCAAAACATCTTATCCTGTGTGACCTCTCACATCTACATCTTGTCCCAAAACATCTTATCATGTGTGACCTCTCACACCTACATCTTGTCCCAAAACATCTTATCATGTGTGACTCTCACATCTACATCTTGTCCCAAACATCTTATCCTGTGTGACCTCTCACCATCTACATCTTGTCCCAAAACATCTTATCCTGTGTGACCTCTCACATCTACATCTTGTCCCAAAACATCTTATCCTGTGTGACCTCTCACATCTACATCTTGTCCCAAAACATCTTATCCTGTGTGACCTCTCACATCTACATCTTGTCCCAAAACATCTTATCCTGTGTGACCTCTCACATCTACATCTTGTCCCAAACATCTTATCCTGTGTGACTCTCACATCTCATCATTACATTATCCTTGTGACTCTCTCAAATCTAAACATCTTATCCTGTGTGACCTCTCACATCTACATCTTGTCCCAAAACATCTTATCCTGTGTGACCTCTTACATCTACATCTTGTCCCAAAACATCTGTATCCTGACCTCTCACATCTACATCTTGTCCCAAAACATCTTATCCTGTGTGACCTCTCACATCTACATCTTGTCTCAAAACATCTTATCCTGTGTGACCTCTCACATCTACATCTTGTCCCAAAACATCTTATCCTGTGTGACCTCTTACATCTACATCTTTTCCCAAAACATCTTATCCTGTGTGACCTCTCACATCTACATCTTGTCCCAAAACATCTTATCCTGTGTGACCTCTCACACCTACATCTTGTCCCAAAACATCTTATCCTGTGTGACCTCTCACATCTACATCTTGTCCCAAAACATCTTATCCTGTGTGACCTCTCACATCTACATCTTGTCCCAAAACATCTTATCCTGTGTGACCTCTTACATCTACATCTTGTCCCAAAACATCTTATCCTGTGTGACCGCTTACATCTACATCTTGTCCCAAAACATCTTATCCTGTGTGACCTCCTCTCACATCTACATCTTGTCCCAAAACATCTTATCCTGTGTGACCTCTTACATCTACATCTTGTCCCAAAACATCTTATCCTGTGTAACCTCTTACATCTACATCTTGTCCCAAAACATCTCATCCTGTGTAACCTCTTACATGTATATTTTGACCCAAAACATCTTATCATGTGTGATCTCTTACACCTACACCTTGTCCCAAAAAATATTATCATATGTTACTTCTGACACCTACACCTTGTCCCAAAACATCATATCCTGTGTGACTTCTTACTGTACATTTTGTCCCAAAACATTGTATTCCGTAATACCTCTTACATCTACATCTTGTCCCAAAACATCTCATCCTGTGTAACCTCTTACATGTATATTTTGACCCAAAACATCTTATCATGTGTGATCTCTTACACCTACACCTTGTCCCAAAAAATATTATCATGTGTTACTTCTGACACCTACACCTTGTCCCAAAACATCATATCCTGTGTGACTTCTTACTTTACATTTTGTCCCAAAACATTGTATTCCGTAATACCTCTTACATCTACATCTTGTCCCAAAATATCTTATCCTGTGTGACCTCTTGCATGCATATTTTGTCCAGAAACATCTTATCCTCTGTTACTTCTTACACCTAAACCTTGTCCCAAAACATCTTATCCTGTGTGACCTCTTACTTAACATTTTGTCCCAAAATATTTTATCCCGTAATACCCCTAACATCTACATCTTGCCCTTAAACATAGTATCTAGTGTGACCCCTTACACCTACATCTTGTCCCGGAACATCTTATCCCTTATCCGGTCTACATATGCCAACAATGCTTACATACGTATAGTTTACATTGTTGAACGGGTTGCTTGAAGTGGAAAGTCTCTGCCAGACTCCACCATGCCAATGGGCACAAAACGCTGGCGGAGGCCAACAACAGCGGTCCAGCTCGCGCGCGGGACACCTCTAGAGCCAACATCTGACTCCCCAACGCACACAAGACCAGAACAAAACGCGATAATTTAACATTTCTTACCTATGGACTAATGTACCTAGGCGATTGTTCTTTTGTGGCACCGGTCACCTGTCAAGTTTCTAGTGTATCGCTGTAGGTGTTAGCTCATTAAAACAGTTAGTTGCATTTTCTCTACAGGACGCCGCAATCAAGCCCAGCATTTGTGACTGTTTATGAGAGTAGGGCACTATGCTTGTGATACATCACCAAGCATGCATTACTTTGTGTATCTAATACCTAACCACCTCCAGTTTTCTTATGCATAATATTTGATATATTAGATAAGTAACGAAGAGAACCGCGATAGCATTGTGGCTAGACACTCGCCCGTTGGTACTATGGTCGTGGGTTCCATCCTCACCGCAGTGGATTCTAATTTAAAACAAAACACGAAACCTGACCTCCCAGGTCGATCCGGCGTAAAATGAGTCCCATGAAATGTCTTGGGAAATAAAGGCGGCATGTGCGATGCTGACCGTATCCCCATCCCAGTACAGACTGGTCTATAGAAATGTCGGTCTAGCATCGCATGGTCAAAGCGTCTTCAGGCGTGCACAGGGGTTATTTACTACTGACTACTTCTGGTAAATCACCACGCTTGAATCACATTCTTTCTCTATTACCAAAGCACCGCCAGTTTTCTTATATAAAGTATGTGACATAATGAATAACTAATGAAGGTATTTGGGTTTTCTTGGTCTAGAATGTATCAAACCCAGTAAGCGCTCTATGGTGCGGTGGTGTTACAGTAAGCGCTCTTTGGTGCAGCGGTGTTACAGTAAGCGCTCTTTGGTGCGGCGGTGTAACAGTAAGCACACTAAGGTGCGATGGTGTTACAGTAACCACACAATGGTGCGGCGGTGTTACAGTAAGCTCTCTTTGGTGCGGTGGTGTTACAGTAAGCGCTCTTTGGTGTGGTGGTGTTACAGTAACCACAAAATGGTGCGGCGGTGTTACAGTAAGTACGCTTGTTTATCAAAGAAGGGGTTCAGGAAGGTCCTCAAGCAGTTATAGTACTTGTTTCCGGTTCATTCCGGCTCTCGGATAGACACAGACTCTTTAAACAAGCAAAGGATAATTTTCAGAAACTATCTTGGATGTAAGACACGAAGAGGGGAACGGGTCATCTCTGCCCGTTAATTTGTTGACCTATAATATGTGAAGACACAACACTTCAGACCCCTAGAACAATACCTGACATGGAATTGTCTTCACCTGTCAAAGATATTGTGAGTTCTGCTGCCTTTCATCTCCCAGATGGTGCACACGCTCTCAACCAACTGACTCAATCCAAGCCCTTTGTAGGCTTGTTCATGATTGGTTGGTTTATGCAGCTAAAGTCGTCCACGGGGTGAAGTAACCGGTCTCACACCAACCCTCCTTAATCTCCCCTTACGACATGCATGGTAGGTTACAGTGTTATTATTCCCTGCTTCCCGTTTGGGCCGCGGAAACACACAGGCGATGTTGTTATTTGCCGGGCAACAAAAACAATGTCCTTTTGAAGGAAATAAAAAAAGATGCTTATCTCCGAAAGCACGTCTCCCATTCACTAGCGGTACAGTAGTTTGGAACACTTGATAGTGTAAGAATGGTCAGACATTTCCTCGGTGGACAGTCGTCCCCATATTTCAGTAGATATCTTACCCGTGTTAGCCTTGCATACAATATATGTGTACTGTGTACATCAAGGCTGTTGACGTAAGTATACACATCATAAAATGGACCGTTTTACAGGCTGAAGGCGGAATGGGCACGTGTGCTAGACCCATATTTTATCAACCAATCGACACTAGGTGGGTGATGTATTCAGTGTTACACCGACCACCTTCACTTCCCAATATATCTCTCTCTCTTCTCCCCCCCCCTTCCCCCCACCCCCATCGCGGAGATTAAAACCAATGATCTCTTGGTTGGTAGTTTAGTTTAGTTTAGTCGATGGATCAACATCACGGCACACGGATGTAACCCATAAGTGCTCCGTTCTCCTCCTTACTCAAACCTGAGTTTAGAGAAACTCAGCTCAATGCACGAACTCCGTAGCACCGGCGAGGATCCTGAAATACTTTCTGTAGATTTTTAACTCGAAATTTTGCCTGGGCAGCGCCGTTAGGCTACTCTTTTTCGATTTCCAACTGCCAGGGGATTGTTTACGCTCGTAACAATACACACGGGCGTCCGATCTCACTACCCAGAGACCAGGGGACATTTTATTACTAGACGTTTACGTGAAAAAATCCCGGTCATCGCTGGGGCTTGAACCCGGGACCTCCAGCACTCGAGGCGGACACCATACCTCAAGACCACGCAGCCCCCTTCTCTGGGTTGGTAGGCGAATGTCTAGCCACTACGCTACCTCGGCTTCCTTGCTGACAGGCTACTGTCATTGTTCCTCATGCACCGTTAGGTCACCTAAACATCATGGCCCAAAATGACATCCTCGGTATACAATATGAAAACTCGATTATTTTACATTGATGTTTTACCATATCCACATCATTCTTTCTAGCTAAAACGTCTGATACATAAATTGTTTTGAAATACGCTTGATACTTATTGATGGATGTGTGCGACATAGTTCTTCATGCTGTGAATAACTGCACTGATATGATTTACTGTTGCAATTAAACCCGAAGATAGAAAAGGATGCACATTGTAAGTATGTTTTATTTTCACCTTAATGCTTTATATCATTCAATGTGCTAGTTATACAATGCAATGAAATGTTATACCATCCCTTGCAGAGTTATACCATCCCATAAAGTGTCACCATCTATCTAAAATGCATTCTCATCCATCAACAGACTAACCATCCCGTTATATTCACCACCATTTGACATTCATGTGCAGAATACATCTCTCACCGCTGCATGCCAAAATAATTCTCGACATTTTGCCAGTTCCGCTGCTACAAGCGTTCTTCCATGTCTTGTGTCTATCTTCGTGTTGATCGACCCATGCCTTTTCTTCCAGGGGCCATGCTGTCCATCATTGTCCTTTCCAAACAGTTATGACGCTTAATTTAGAACGAGTAACTAAACTTTCGAGACATTTCATTTTCAAAATGTACAACATCTCATTAACAGTTTTACCATTCCATGAACAGCTTGGTTATCCCATTATAATTTTTACCATCAAACAACAATCAAACCATCCTATTATCTGTTTTATCTCCTCATTTATAACCATGCTATTTACAGCTAAACAACCCAAAACAGTTTTATCAATTCATTAAAAGTTGTATCATTATAAACCAATAACAGCCGTTTCATTAAAAGTTTTACCGCCGTATTAAATTCCTATTGTTTCAATAAGAGTTGGTCAGTTAGTCAACATATCATGGTCATTACACATCGAGCTATTAGTCCATAAGAGCTGAGATGCTCTTCTCAGCATGACCCTCAGCGTGTAGCGGCTAACACCAGTTTTGTGTTGGTTGACTAAATGTCTTTGGCTCCCCTTATGACGCTTTATTCTAGCTTGACTCCGTTTGACTGGATGTTCTAGTGTAACAGTACAGCGAAGGGACGATGGACTAGCAACAACTCCAAGACGGTTCCAGTTCCATGTTACTATATTCAGAATCAAGCCAGATGTTGCTCAATTAAATCATACGTCCATCTCTTCTCTAGTCCCCGATGTTAACTCATCCGTAACAACAAACTACGTCACGACTTGAGCATCTTTCTTCCCATTCCACCCTGATGCTCAAGCGTGCTGTAGTTTTGCCCACCCCATATACACTTACTGCTACACTAGCAGCCTGGTCAAAGTTTCAGAATCACACCCATCCCTTGAGTCATTTGATCGTCTTGCCTCCTTTAGAGCATTCAAGATGTCAGCCTGATCCGTTGCTCGTCTGCCTCCTATATCAGCCAAGCCCTCAAGCCGGGATGCATAAACAAGCTGTACCGTCCCAGTAATAAGATTACCGTCCCACGAGCAGTTGTAACAGCCTAGTAAAGGCTTTGACCATCACAAAGACGGTTATACCATCCCATTAACGCTTTACCGTCCTGTTAACTTATACAGTAACATTAAACAGAGGGCACATGCTGGTAGAAGCATGTGTTTGTAGACCAATACAGCATACATGATTGAAGTTACCCCACTGTTGAACCTTCATGGTAGCCACATATTTAGTTAAGCCCAGCAGAAGCAGCAATGCAGTCCCTTTCGTGAAAAGCATATGACTTAAGTCACCATCATCATCATCATCATCATCATCATCATCATCATCATCATCATCATCATCATCGCCGTCATCATCATCATCAAACACTTTTTCGGCCAAGCTTCGTGAGGAGGGGGGGGGGCATAGTTGACATTCAGCCCCCGATGGGTGGCACTGGAGAGTGTCATTTCGTGTGATTGTACAATGTCTTTGATGTCTAAGTCCATTTCTTCTCGGGTGCCCTCTTGCTCTAGTAGCATATCTTCTTTTGAAGTCGCATGGCTCAAAGGTTCAAATCGCTCAGGAGTGGGGTTTCTTTCAACACCACTGTCTGCTAGATTTAACGTTGACGTCTCGTTCTTGACGTGGGCAAGTCAATCATACATACTTCACAACCCTATGAACGACCTAGAACAAATGATTATTCTGCGTCTCAGGGCACAGTAGTTTACACAACCACATGTATACACAATTAAAGAATGGCAAATCAGCAATATGCACATGTGGATTGGCGCCGCACACAGCGGATAACAGACTGCCCAAAACACGACATATCTGGGCAAACCTTCTGGCCTAGGAGAAACAAAAGTGGTAGATAAACTCTATGGACCACTAAGTGAACTAAAATAGACAGTTAAATTCATACATGAGGCAATATTGCAGTTATGGAGAATTTCAAGTAAACGAAGAAGAATAAGTACTTCAGTAGTCGGAGTCGGTTCTCCTGATGGCAGCGGGAACTGGCTAAAAAAAAAAAAAAGCTGGCCCACACATGCTAATAATGTCGTTGACATATTATGGGCAGTTTTACATTATGTCAGCTTGAAATATTCTGGGTGGTTTTACATTAAGTCCGCTTGACATATTCAGGGTGGCTTTGCTTTACATTATGTCCGCTTGCCATATTCTGGGTGGTTTTACATTATGCCCGCTTGCCAAATTCTGGGTAGTTTTAAATTATGTTCGCTTGACATATTCTGGGTAGGTTTACATTATGTCCGCTTGACATGTTCTGGGTGGTTTTACATTATGTCCGCTTGACATGTTCTGGGTGGTTTTACATTATGTCCGCTTGACATATTCTGGGTGGTTTTACATTTGTTCATCCACTTCGGTAAATACCATGTAATATGGCGTTTATGTCTGCATACGCGATCTTGTGAATTATACTTTATATTCCAGACTGCCGTATAAAGCATATAACGTCAATAAGTAAATGAGCGCACTACTTTGTTTATCAGGGCATCTATTTTACTTACGCTGTGTGTGCATGACTGTTGTAAATCACATATTGTCAAATACAGTGACTGCAGTGCGCGTGAGCTATCTCCACAGTGAAAGCTGTTAAGTTTACCTTCAGTAGTTTGCCATTGAATCGCCCGTTATGTGCTATTTTGTCATTCACTTCACTTTACATTATTTACCATTGTTTGTGAAGCGTATGAAGATAAAAGCAGATATTTCTGGCCAGTGGATAGATGGGTTGGGGGGTGGGGCGGGTACTGCATTCCCAATGAGAAGACTTGAACCCATGTGGCCTGTCTGAAACATGTTCTGCAGTGTCATACACAGAGCCAGTGATTTACCTGAAACACCGGTAAGAAACAAGTCACTGGCGTGTTTCGTGTGAGCATCAAATAAAGTAACTTACCGAAACAAGAAGTAAGCTCACCACTATAGAACACTGACGTGCCTTGCAGAGGTATAATTTCTCCCGTGTGTTGCCGGGGCCCATAAGGGAAGCAAAGAATAGCAACACTGTAGCCTACCAGGCATGTCGTAAGAGGCGACTAAGGAGGCTTGATGGTTCCGTCGCCCTGCTACTGAGTGAGTGCGTGGCGCGACACTGTGAGCTGTGAGTTTCGTGTGAAGTGCTTTTGAATCTGCCCGAGGTTTTTGGAACGTGACTGCATGTTCGGAGTGATGGCAGATGGCTATGTCCCAGAGTTGACCGGTTTTTGCCTTATGCAGAAATGCGTGGCTGCTGGGCTTCTGGTTGACTGCCACTGCCATCGACGATGAACTGTATTTCGTGGACTGTGTGGGTGAACATCTAGAAAACATCCAGATGGGAAAATGGCTGCAGATTCCATCAGAAATGAACTGGGTGTTTTGTGGGGGACTATTGTGTTGACATTCTGGCGGCGGCATTATGCATAGTGCATCTGTGCGGGCTGATGTTTGTCGAGACTCTAGTCTTTTCCACTTTTCACATTGGGCGGTGGGGAGCGTTTTGTATGATATTCACTGGCACAGGAACGGAGCATAATGGGGACGACCCGTTGCTGTGAAGTTGGAACTGCGACTAACTAACTAACTAACTAAATTTCGAGTCAACGCTTACACACGGCAACCACTGCACAATGACATTCAGGGAATAAATTATTGTGGGTTAAAACGAGGAACATCTTAGATGTGCCAGACCGAAGACGTTATTCAGTAGGTTTGTTCACTAGAGAACATAGAACCTGCGGAAGAATGGGTGCCAGCGCCAGAAAGGTGTGGTGCGTCAATTTCAGTCTGCATTAGTCTGGACGGAGAATGGAAACAGCAAACCACGATTGTCGTTGAGATAGATGGACAGGCGCTGAAAATGCTTACCTTGGTAACATAATGATATAATAATAATAATATAATCAGTAATAATATAATCAGTAATAATATAATCAGTAATAATATAATCGATAATAATATAATCAGTAATAATAAAATCATATACACAGATTACCTGCCCCGTGGCGAAGGTATTACGGACGCGGTTTGTGATCCCATATACCCGCGTTCGAAACACAGCTCTGTGCGATTTGGCAACAGACCGCTTTGCGTTGTTGTGTTTTTACGAATTGGTATCGGTGAAGGTCGTTCAGAAAGCAATGGCAACTACTGAACGTAAACTTGCCAAAAGATCACAACAGCAAAAAATGCTGGTGTTGATTGCAACATCCTGTAAAGGATATGCAACTAACTACACAACTGGGTCTGTTGTGCGGCACAGTTGCAGCTCACGGGCTTTCACGGCTCAAGTTGCAGGGAGAACTGCCAAGGAAAACAGTGGAGATTTCCTCGTGACTAGGAGCAGTGTAATCATGGAGGTTATTGCAGTAACAAAGTCCATAGTGTGGTTACAGACATATACGGCCACCCTTGTATTTTTCTTCAGCGACTCCATGAGTAAGCTTATGAAGATCGAAGAGGGCTGG
Source organism: Cepaea nemoralis (assembly GCA_014155875.1). Taxonomy (NCBI): domain Eukaryota; kingdom Metazoa; phylum Mollusca; class Gastropoda; order Stylommatophora; family Helicidae; genus Cepaea; species Cepaea nemoralis. The sequence goes on from JACEFZ010020183.1 coordinate 648,459, forward strand.
GACTGAAGGCACCGGTTTGAATCTCTGAGAAGGTCAAACCTGTCTAATATCTACTTTATTTTTGTGTTTATAATCAACCAACCAACCAACCAACCAACCAACCAACCAACCAGCCAGCCAGCCAGCCTGCCAACCAGCCAACAGCCAGCCAGCCAGTTAACAAACTAACTAACTAACAAAATAACTAACTAACTAACCAACCAACCAACCAACCAACCACCCACCCACCCTAACTAACTAACTAACTAACTAACTAACTAACTAACTAACTAACTAACTAACCAACTAACTAACTAATATAATCACTGTTTAGCTAGCTAACACCGTTGATAGCGTTAATTAAACACAGGAAACCAAAACATGCGGCCCACGTAGAGATTCAAGAGTGGCATCAGTCAGGTTGTGAACTCGTAGAGACTTTATTATTTAGATGCGGAAATAATTATCCGTCGCCCTTACAGATAAAAAGAAGAGTATGGCAGTGATGCGTGGTGAACACCAAGCCTCTTCGGTCTATACACAGAAAGAATTTTAAACAAGTTTAACTGCCATCAATGGAAGAATCATAAGCAATCGTAGGTATGCTGATAATACCGTGTTACTGGCAGAAAGCGAGCAAGAGTTACAAAACCTAGTGGACCAAGCAAACAATATGAAATCAGTATTAACATCTAGAGAGATTAATAACGCATTAAAAATGAGAATTGTCAAATGTTACGTATATTCAACACTACTGTATGGCGCGGAAGCCTGGACATTGAACAAGCAATTAGAAAGTCGAATAGAGGCCATGGAGATGTGGATATACAGAAGAATATGTCGTATTTGATGGAAACAAAAACAATCAAATACAGATGTTCTAGAAAAACTTGTAATGAAAAGAGCGTTGATTATAGTTGAAAGGGGCAAATGATATATTTCGGCCACGGTAAAAGACATACTGCTCTTATAAAAACCAAACTGGATGCCAAGTTGAGGGCAAGCCAGCAAGAGGTAGACAGTGATACAATTGGGAAGATAACTCAATAGGTGGGCGAACATCTATCTGACAGAACCGTAAGACAGACAATGTTGGAGATTCATTGCAGCCAACCTTCATTGTGGAGACGGCACCTGACTGATTGAGTAGACTTTATAGCAAGAAGCTTATTTTACTTCTATCTCTTTGAAATCACAGATCTACAATCATGAATTTGCTTCCTCCTCGTAGCAGTCACCCTGAAAAATTATCTCTCTTGCCATCTACATCTCCCATATTTGGATATTCAGTGTGTGGTGCATTTATATTGGCGTATCTGTCCAGTTTTCATATTTGAACGTGTTTTTCCGTGAAGTGTTTGTTGTTATTTTCGTGATATATGTTTGCTTGCTTGTTTTGGAAAATTAGTTTAATATGATTAGAAGCACCGATGCTGGGAAACGCTTCACTAACGACCAAGTTACATTTCTTCATGGTCACAATTGGGTATGTTTATTGATCCATTCAGAGGGATATATCTTCCATATTTTGTAAAATCCACAACGTGAATCGTATCCAGTCTTCTGGAGTCATGATGCGCTCGTCCGACTACCAAAGTACTCCACCCATGTACCTTCCACTTCATCCGGTGAATGACTGAATAGTTTGTTGCGTGTCCTTTACAGGACGTCGTACAACAGAATTTAAAAAACAACAATGCTGTTTATGATTTACTGGGAAAGTTTTAAGTTCAATAGTAATTTTGCCATTGCGTTCATACTACGGAAATCAACGCACGTAGGTCTGATTCTAAATCGTCTGTGGATGATTTCAAACCCTGGACTCGCTATGTCGGGAAACTGTGAAAGGCGGTCAGTGAATGGTGAATGAGTGTGTAGACGAAATATGTCTTCCACATTGTTACATGACACAACAGATAAAACAAAGCAGAAAAGATCACTCCGATGGCTATTTTCGTATTCATGTGAAACATCAATCACCGAACACCCGGACATAAATCTCTGGCCAACCCGGAAACAAAGCTTTCCGCTGTCATGTTAAAACTGATAAAACTACGGGAAGCCGTTGAATGTCTAAAAAATGTGCCAATTTGGAGATATATGGACAAGTACCAAAGGCACTGAAAGCTATTCTATAGTCAGGGATTAGCCAGCCAGAAGCAAACAACACATATAACAGTCGCACATAAAGTAATTATGCTGTTTATTACTTTTAGATGAAGGAATATTGTTAGCCATGTTATTTGACTCCCTGGCAGGTTGATGTATATCCAATTAAAAGACAATTATCTAAAAAAAAAAAAAAAAACGCCGAAGATGGTGTACTTCTATGATAGCGCCCTATATAGTCAAAGAAGTAAATGTATGACTTGAGCAGACTGTGAAATGGTGTCCCGTGAAGATGGGAAATGTATGATTTGGGTAGAGTGTGTGATGGTGTCACGTATGGTGAAGGAAGTAAATGTATGACTTGGGTAGAGTGTGATGGTGTCGCGTGAAGGAAGTAAATGTATGACTTGGGTAGAGTGTGTGATGGTGTCGCGTGAAGGAAGTAAATGTATGACTTGGGCAGCCTGTGTGATGGTGTCGCGTGAAGGAAGTAAATGTATGACTTGGGTAGAGTGTGATGGTGTCGCGTGAAGGAAGTAAATGTATGACTTGGGTAGAGTGTGATGGTGTCGCGTGAAGGAAGTAAATGTATGACTTGGGTAGAGTGTGATGGTGTCGCGTGAAGGAAGTAAATGTATGACTTGGGTAGAGTGTGTGATGGTGTCGCGTGAAGGAAGTAAATGTATGACTTGGGTAGAGTGTGATGGTGTCGCGTGAAGGAAGTAAATGTATGGCTTGGGTAGAGTGTGTGATGGTGTCGCGTATGGTGAAGGAAGTAAATGTATGACTTGGGCAGCCTCTGTGATGGTGTCGCGTATCGTTAACGAAGTAAATGTATGACTTGGGTAGAGTGTGTGATGGTGTCGCGTATGGTGAAGGAAGTAAATGTATGACTTGGGTAAGCTGTGTGACGGTGTCGCTTATCATGAAGAAGTTGTAAACCGTAGCCACAAGCATAAACACACCATAGGCCCCAACGGTTCAATGCCTAACCGCCATGCTGGCGACCGGAAGCTCTAGCATGCAAAGGAGACAGTCATGATGCTGACAACATCCCATATCTGATGCGGCATTGGTCTATAATATATAGGGCTAGTACATGAATGTACGTACTTGCTGAATGTTAATACTGCTGCCTTTAATGAAACATGTGCAATACGCGCCGCGGCCTGGGAAATGGGCTGTTTGTTTTGTTACACTGTATACAATGGTGACCGGTGGAAGATTGACCAGGTTGTCTGCTTGTCCTTGCCAAAGTGAACCCCGAAAGCCCCTGACGAAGTGGGGTGGTCTTAAACATTAGACTATATGGTTGATATTAATGACATTTAATAGACTGATCTCTTGGCAACCAATATTTCAAGACCAAACAAGCCACTGGCTGTGATCAGTATTGTGACGGATGATTGTGATTGTGTCTTGTATGTTGACGGATGATCTGGATGTGAGCCTGTGTGATTTTGTCTTGTATTTTGGAGGAACTAAATTTACGACTTGAGTAGTCTGTGTGGTTGTTCCGTTGATCGTGAAGGTCGTGAAGAATGGCCTATATAACTCGCTTGTAATCTATACGTCATATGCGGAAGCATTTTACCACATAACAGAGTAAGTACACAAGGTAGCTTGGGCATCACCCAACCGAAACATAAAAAAATCAGATTCATCATAACTGTAATAACAAGATATTTAGATCATATCTACATGGCGTCATTGTTTTAATATGTGTACACGTAGATTGAGATCACCATCTGTTGTTGTAGGAAACACACTGAGTTGTGAGGAGCGACACTGAAAAAACATATTAATAATACAACTAGAAAATCCTTCCTCTGGAATTCACAGGACAACAAAATAGCGGGAGCATACAAAGACAAGGAAACATGATTAGAGACTGATGAATAATACGAGGAAGGACGAGGAAAATGGCAAAATGGCAAATGCAGAAAATGGCAAATATATGAATGCTTGATGTGGGATGGCTGAGAGAGTATTCTCCACTGAAGGATTATGGCAGCGGCCGAAGACGAAGAGGACATTGGTGATGTATCTACTGAGATACACTACAGATAGTCTGAATCAATACAATGATTCCACGGTAACTAAACTTTAACACTGAATGCAGTGTGGCCAAAAGTTGAAAAAATAGCAACGAAAAGTGTAGCTGCACTAACGCTGGAAGAAATTAGCCTAAATACTAAATATAGATTGTCCTGGGCGAGAAATATGGTAACTAAAATTAGAATGACGCGGAAACAGCTGACAATGAAAACACAGAATAGAAATTAATCGACAACAACTGTTGCATCCTTCGAATGTGAACAGAACGAGAATAGCTGAATATGATTCTGATGTTGTTGATGCGCGTGCTTTTGATTAATTATATCCTAGCCTACCAGTTATATAATGAAACGAAAAAGAATGTTAAGATCCTACGGTGAAATAAAAAATAGGTACACTCACATCGTTTGATCCTTACAAAGACCCGAGCTACGTCAACAGAAATCCCAAGATGAGATATGTTCATGTGAGTGTCTCAGTTTTTGTCTCCGCAGTATCTTAACGTAACTTTCTATTGTATTTTATATTGCCATGTACTCCCCGCCGGCTTCGTGGCTTAGAGGTTATGACTTTTCTCCGTAATCTCGTGTACTCTCGTCGGTAACGTGATGACGGTGAGAGTCAGCGGTGGTTCGAATCGCATCGGTAACTTACGGGCTATGTGAGCCGGCCGCTAAGAAAGCAATGGCAAACTACTGAGCGTAATCTTGCCAAGAGATCAACATACAGCTGAAAGATGCTGCTGTTGACAGCGATGTCCTGTAAAGGATATGCGAAAAAAAAAATGTACTCCCCAGCTAGACCGTGAAACGACTACATCCAGACACATATTACATTCTACGAGGGGGTTTCAAATGAAAAACGTAAATATTGTGTTGTTGATGTGTGTGTAAATACATTCTGGAAAAAAACAAATAAAGAATAAATTTATCAATTGTCGATATAGTCACCACTGCGTTCAATGCAAGTTCTCCAGCTCCGACAAAGCGCTTGGATTCCCGTAGAAAAACATTCTTTTGGGCACTTGTGTAACCACTCTGGGATGACTACTCGGTGTGCCTGACATAAGTCACACAGTTTTGAAACTTCCTGCTCCACTCATACACTTGCTGGACTGACAGTCATGCATCGTCATACTGGAACTTCATTCGCCGATGAATTTCTACAAGTGCTCCTCAATGGTGAATGTCAAAAGTGGGGCGCCCATCTTTAAAATGTCTTTATAATGTCACCGTGTTGGTCTGTACCATGATGTCACGTGCTCTACACTCTTGGCATACGTAACAACAATATGAATCTCCTTGAATATCAAGAGAGCAGTAACAATGTGAAAAACGTGACACCAAAATGTGAAATAGAAATGGAAGGGAAAATGCTTAACCAGCTGGATAGTGTTATATACCCAGGGGCATTTATAACTCAAATGGAAGATGCACAACGGAGATTAAGAGCATAATAGGGCCAGGAAAAGCTGCGTTGAAGAAAATTAAAAGTATCTTATGCAATAAGTCACTATCATTGAATGTAATAAAGAGAGTGCTGAAGTGCCATACAGAACCTGTTTTGATGTATGGTTGTGAATCTTGGAATGTTAATGATCAAATTAGGAAGAGGTTGGAAGCAACATAGATTTGGTTCCTGAGATGAATGTTCCGAATTCCTTGAGCTACCAAAGTAACTAACAACAACTTGATGAAGTAGGCTAATGAAACTGGAACATTATATACAACAATAAGAAAGAGACAAACAGCTTTATTTGGTCATGTGCTGAGAAGAGAGGCATTGGAGAGCATCGTGACAACTGAAAAGATCGAGAGGAAGAGATGGAGAGGCAGTCAAAAGAGAAATGATACTGGATGGGATTAGGACCGTGGCGCGGAGGAATTCTACCAGCAGAGTTGATCCAGAAAACAAAAGAAAGAGATCTGTGGAAAGGCATGAACTCTTGCGTCAGCCGGCATGGCACTTGTAGATGATGATTGTTGATGGGGTTCGGGGATGGTGCGTGGGTCGAAGTGTTAGGATGCGTGTGTTTATAGGCGGGTGGGGTTTATGTTTATTATTCTGTTTGTGGTTTTATGTGCTCGTATTTGTTTATGAATATGTGTAAGTGTGCGTAGGTAAGTTGGTGTGTGTATGTACGTACAGTAGTTAGAAATTATGTATGGAAAACCTCTGGGGTTAGAAACCAATGGATTGCTACAATCATATTTAGAGTATTGCTAGCAGGAATGATGAATGAGAAACCGTTGGAGCTAACAACCAATGGTTTGATAATATCATAGATATAGTAATCGAATCAGCTTCAACTCTCTAGAGATTTTATTGTGATGACGAGATTGAGGTCCCGACTTTTAAATATTCAACATTCCCGCTGTGAAATGTGTAAACTGTAATTGCATTAATTGAAAGGACCAGAGAGTCGACATTTATATTAACTATTCTACTAGCTGATTAAAACTGTGATCACTAATTATAAATGCCACTTTCTAGGAAAGTTTACGTAGAATTTAAATATTCTGAGAATGAAGATGAACTTGCTGCTCGAAAATCTATAATGGAGTTAGTCCTTTGGCGTAACCTTGTCAACACCTGGACTCGCGCCAAAGGAAACGAATGTGTCCTGATGCGGCAATAGGTAAAAACAGTGTCCATCGTGATAATTAATCTTCCCCAGGTGTCACAATGATGTTTAATTTGTTAGTGATTCGTGCCTGCAACCGAAGAGCTCTGACTTGACACTGTCAAAGAACATTTGGAGGCAAAATAGGTCTTATCAGCCATCTTAGAACTCACGGCTCCATACTTTCTAACCCACTGGATGAAACGAATGGTCATCATCATTCTTGATGGACAAACAACACAACAGTGTGCAGACATGAGTTAGATGAATGGATAGATTCTCTCAAGGGTATATGGGTGGTATATGAGTCCAGGATTCGAAATCTGCCGGCGGCGATTTGGAAGCAGACCGCTTTGCGTTGATTTCGATGGCATGTGGCGTCGATCGTTCAGAAATCAATGGCAAACTCCCGAACTCTAATTTCCTAGTAAATCATTTATTCAGTATAAAGTTGATTAATTGAGAATGTAATTGTTACAGCTTGTTACAAAACCAAATAATTTGTATTTTTACATGTTAATGTAGATGAAGTGATACAGTTCATGTATCTACTTATAGAAACATGACACAATTAATCAACATCACACTAAATTCGTACCTCTTACATTCGTGGAAACATGTCTCGCGTCGCTCTTGTTGTAATCTAAAGTTGTTTGCACGCCCTTTACAGAACTTTGCAGTCAATCTCATCCTTTATTGACTATTTGTGATATACAAGGCAATTATAGTTCAGTAGTTTGCCATTGGTCTTTGAACATCTGACGCCTCAAACCATCAACATAAACGCAAAGCGACCTGCTTCCAAATTGCCTGCGGCAGATATCGAACCGTCGACTCAGTATATCGGGGAATCGTGAAAATCAGTTTCACAATGCCTCTCGTGTACATGGTCGGTCTTTTCTCCTGGTTTCGTTTGGTCTGTACATCATTGCTTGTGTTAGTATACTGTTAGCTGGTAGCCTTGTTATTTGGCCAAACCTTTTAGCTTGCTATTTTCTTATAAAATCTAGCTCTGCTATAACCCCCACTTTAGTCCTTGCTTGCTTGCTTGCGTTCGTTGGCTTGAGCTCCAACGCGAAGTCCTGTATGTCGGATGAAGACATCCTGTTGTCCAACATCAGTGTGATGTCATACAGGACCTGAGGTTTGCGTAAGTATCCGTTGTCCCATGTCTGGCTTACTGGTGTGCAGACTGGTGGTTCCTCACCGTACAGGCAGACACTCTCCGACTTCGGAGGAATCGGCGATTCCTGAAAGGTGGACTTTAGCCAGGACCCCGAAGGGACCTGTTGCCCAGGACGCTCGACGAGAACGCGTCAATATGTCTTGGCCAGTATATAACCTGGCCCTGGTGCCTTGGAAACACCTCTGCGTCCCACTTTAGTCCTGATTTCTTCACTTCTGATTTTCACTCTTCTTGATACATTGAGTATTCTTCTTAGGAATCTCATTTCTGTTGTAATATTTGTTTTCTCTTTGTCTGTCATTGTCCAGGCATGCCATTGGTAGCAGAGTTGGTAGGAAGTTTGTGTTGTAGCGTGCTTGCTTAGTAATTATATAAGCGTGTTTGTTCTTTAGTATTATTATCATTTGTCCAATGGGTTGGTTTGCCTTATTGCATCTACGAGGGGAAGTCAATAAGTAAGTCACAAATGGCTATAGAAAAATAACTAAATATGATAACAACTTGAAACCAGTGTATTTTTATACATACATTGTCCCTTTATTTCTCAACATAATTTCCACCAACATTGATGCAATCATTCCATCGTTTTATCAGTCCTCCCAAACCGGCTGCATAGAACTGCGTGCTCTGTTTTCCAAACCACGTTTTCACTTCACATTCAACTTCGGCGTCATTCGCGAAATGTCTCCCGCCAAGGTGTATTTTCAGTGGACCAAAAAGGTGGAAATCGCTAGGGGATAAGTTCTCATTATTTCCCCGAGCAGGAAAAAAAAATACCCCTGTCGGCTTGCTAGGCCAGTCGAAGAGTTAGGACGAACAAATCTGACCAAGGGAGGCGGGTGGAGAGGAGGGGGTGCCAGTCCGTCCCCCATGGCGAGCCAGGGTCCTGTTGGCCTATGACCTCGCGGTCATGGTATCCCGGGCTACACCACGGGAAGGTGAGGTTGACTTATGTAGTCTGCGGGCCATCGGCAGGCAACTAATTTTCACTATTTATCTCTCCTGAGAGTGGCTAGCCGATCCAAACCCAACTCTCTGCGGGGTTCACACACACACACACACACATTCACACAAACACGTACGTAAGACGTATATGCACGCGCACGGACGCACATGCACGCGCACGCACGCACAAGCACGAGCGCGCGCACACACACACCCATATATGGAAGTAAAGTCTGACGGACTGATATTTATCACATCACCCATTGAGTAGGAATTACATCTATAAACATTATGTGCTAGCGCATATGTTGAACACTCACCCACGGGATCATTTGTATGACATTATGTTGTATGTATGTATATATATATATATATATATATATATATATATATATATATATATATATATATATATATATATATATATATATATATGTTACATTATGTACTACATATATTACATGATGTGCTATAGCCATTATAATATGTGGTACAGCCATTACATTATGTGATGCAGACATTACATTACGTGGTACAGCCATTACATTATTTGGTACAGACATTACATTATGTGGTACAGATATTACATTATGTGGTACAGACATTACATTATGTGGTACAGACAGTAAATTATGTGGTACAGACATTACATTATGTGGTACAGACATTACATTATGTGGTATAGACATTAAATTATGTGGCACAGACATTAAATTATGTGCTACAGACATTAAATTATGTGGTACAGACATTACATTATGTGATGCAGACATCACATTTTGTGGTACAGACATTATATTATGAGGTACAGACATTACATTGTGTGGTACATAATTACACTATGTGATGCAGACATTACAATATGTGGTACAGATATTACATGATGTGCTACTACCATTACATTATGTGGTACAGACATTATATTATGTGGTATAGACATTACATTATGTGGTACAGACATTACATTGTGTGGTACATAATTACATTATGTGATGCAGACATTACATTATGTGGTACAGACATTACATTATGTGATGCAGACATTACATTATGTGGTACATAATTACATTATGTGGTACATAATTACATTATGTGGTACAGACATTACATTATGTGATGCAGACATTACATTATGTGATGCAGACATTACATTATGTGATGCAGACATTACATTATGTGGTACAAACATTACATTATGTGCTACAGACATTACATTATGTGGTACAGACATTACGTTATGTGGTACAGACATTACATAATGTGCTACAGATATTACATTTTGTGGTACATACATTAAATTGTGTGATACATAATTGCATTATGTGATGCAGACATTACATTATGTGGTACAGACATTACAGTATGTGATGCAGACATTACATTATGTGGTACAGCCATTACATTATGTGGTACAGACATTACGTTACGTGCTACAGACATGACATTATGTGGTACAGACATGACATTATGTGGTACAGACATTACATTATGTGGTACAGACATTACATTATGTGATACAGACATTACATTATGTGGTACAGACATTAAATTGTGTTTTACATAATTACATTATGTGATGCAGACATTACATTATGTGGTACAGACATTACATTATGTGATGCAGACATTACATTATGTGGTACAGACATTACATTATGTGGTACATAAATTACATTATGTGGTACAGACATTACATTATGTGATGCAGACATTACATTATGTGCTACAGACATTCCATATGTGGTACAGACATTACATTATGTGGTACAGACATTAAATTGTGTTGTACAGACATTACATTATGTGATGCAGACATTACATTATGTGGTACAGTCATTACATTATGTGGTACATACATTAAATTGTGTGGTACATAATTACATTATGTGATGTAGACATTACATTATGTGGTACAAATATTACATTATGTGCTACAGACATTACATTATGTGGTACAGATATTACATTATGTGGTACAGATATTACATTATGTGGTACAGACATTACATTTTGTGGTACGTACATTAAATTGTGTGATACATAATTACATTATGTGATGCAGACATTACATTATGTGGTACAGACATTACATTATGTGATGCAGACATTATAATATGTGGTACAGCCATTACATTATGTGCTACAGACATTACATTATGTGCTACAGATATTACATTATGTGGTACAGACATTACATTATGTGGTACAGACATTACATTTTGTGGTACAGACATTACATTATGTGGTACAGACATTACATTATGTGGTACAGACATTAAATTGTGTAGTACATAATTACATTATGTGATGCAGACATTACATTATGTGGTACAGACATTACATTATGTGGTACAGACATTACATTATGTGATACAGACATTACATTATGTGCTACAGAAACAACGACAATAAATGAACAATGCGAAGGTAAACCTGGAACTGTAGAAATGTTGTTGATATTGATAAGTGAAATAGCGATTTTAGACACATATTGGGAAACTTGGAATACAGCACGTCCTGACAGACAACAGTGCAAACTGTAACACAACTGGTTAAAATCCAACCGTTTTCCGACGAAGAACGCAGCTGTCAGATTTCATGCCTTTAATTGACGGTGAACGTGCGCCTGGTCCTGTCATTTGTAAGCTGTCAACTACACCCGGTCCTGCAAATACATAATCTCCATAAAAACTCCTTTATATTCTGTGTGTTTGTAAAGTCTCACTGCACTTTGTATGTAGACAAATTTGAATAATGAATGATATAAATATATTCTCCAGGCAGCAAATTCCAACCTGTGATATAAAACTCCATGTCATTTGAGCTCCACGTCTGCTCCCTGGGGGGTTAGGGATTCTATCTTACGAGTCCCAGAAACCATCTCAACTGACAAACAAACATCTTTCCTCATCAGCGTCTTGCCATGTTGTCCCCAGTGTACCTCGGCAGCCAGTATTTATTCCTGGAGTACTAAATTACCTCAGTGGCCTTCCTAGATATGTAATGTTTCTCAAGCGGTTTCTTTACCGCTCGGTTGATGCAGTTCAACTCTAGAGTTGAAGTTAACGGTTGATAGGCTATTCTCTACGCGTTATGGCATGTGATTATTACAATTATTACTAAAAAGCAGTGTCCCGAGAATACATATTACACTGGGTGTGCTCTATCTCTCTGCAAATGCACATTGTTTATCGCTAATTTCTGGCTTAATCTTGTTTCTGACAATTCTCGTCATTGTTCCCAGTAACCATATTGCATTTTAGCACATAAAACCTTTTTGTGCAATGACCTTCGTATTCTAAAGCACCTGTGTGTGTGTGTGTGTGTGTGTGTGTGTGTGTGTGTGTGAGAGAGAGAGAAAGAGAGAGAGAGAGAGAGAGAGAGAGAGAGAGAGAGAGAGAGAGAGAGGGAGAGAGAGAGAGAGAGAGAGAGAGAAAGAGAGAGATAGAGAAAGAGAGAGAGAGAGCTATGTGTATGGATAGTACTAGGTCATAAGGAATGCATCCACAGTTAATTGTCACTTAGAAATTGTGTTATTATTTCGATTTGAAAATCTCCCAAGGCCACAAATTCCTCCAACGTAATGCTATTTGATCCGGGTGCTTTTTTTTCCTTATGTCATGTATAACCTCAACTTCTGCATCACGTAATGGTGAACCTTCGCCATTGTGATGAATAGCCGCCTCATTTTTAACATGCACCAAAGAGAAGCAGCGTTCTGTTATCTGTTGGTTTTTGTTTTACCAGTGAAGGGGTACGGGGCGATGCAGACGTACGTATAAATAGCTGGTCAATGGAATTGGAAGTATCTATGCGCTTCGACATCTTATGAGGAGGCAGATGTACGCATGATTCGGATGCTACGATGTTGGTGTCGTGAGACGAACTCTGACAATAATAGTAACAATAATAATAACGATGGTGGCGCTGATTATGATCAACATAAAACTTTAGCATACAAGAAACTATAACGTTTTACAATAAAGGACTAGACTATTGTTGAAATCCGAAATTGACCAGACACCGAACAGTCGCATTTATTTTACATATAAATGAAATTTGCCTAAGCTATTTGCATTAAATTACTTTGAAAACCGACTTAATGAGTACTCTATGCGCAAACAGACAATTATGCCAGTTTTCAAATTCACGTGGCTGGACTGATTCTTGTGTTTACAGTCTAAGCTAGTCGTACTTGAGGTCGCTAACTGAGTTTGGACTTCCGGTTGTCTACTGTGAAGAGTAGCTTCTATCCTTCAAACGATACAGCAAAGGATCAATATTGATTCTGAACTTAGAAATAAAACATAAATAATGTCCCAGGAAAAGAAAATTACAAGCCAACCAAAAATTACAGTCAACAAGTCATTCATTCAGCAGCATGTTCTTTGCATAATCTCGCTCCCATAACAACCTTTCGGAAAAGTTCTCGGTCATGAGGAAAATGTCCCGTGTCCGATACACCTATCTGGAGATCATTTGCCACATCCTGCACCCATCTTCTCTTTGGCCTTCCTATTCCTCTCTTCCCGGTCATATACCTCTCCATTATTGTTCTCTCCAAACTTTAATTACGTTTTAACTGATCAAAATATTTTAAATTTCTTTGTTTTATCGCCGCCAATCTTCTTAAATATTCAGATCTTTTCTGTTCTATTCTGTATCCAAGATATTCTTAGAATTCGTCTATAACAGCTATATTCGCAGGCATGTATGCGCTGTTCAGCTTTCTTAGTAAGTGTCTAGGTCTCACAGGCGTATGTTGCAATGGAAAAGATGCATGCTCTTAAAAATCAGTGGAAAACATACTGACCTAAACAAAACAAACAAACAAACGTTGTCAACTGCAGTGAGAGAAAAAAGTTGAAATGCTAAATAGAACGTATACTAGATATGCATGTGAAAGATGACCAAAAGGTAGGCTAGCTGAGAAACGTCTAATGGTAGTGGAAATGTGGTTTCAGGAAAAAGTGCAAATAATTCCATGGACGGAGAGAAAAACCAATGAGCCAATCCGACAATAAACAAATGAAAACCGTAAATTAATTCAAGATAGTATTCGTAGGCAGTCATGGTATGTTGGCATGTTATGAGGAGAAATAAATTGAACATATGGTGACAACTGGCAAGATTGATGGGAAAAGAACAGAGGAAAGGCAAAGAGATAAATATCTGGATGACCCGGCCACGTGACATAATCGAGACAAGAATATAGATCTGATTCCTGATTTTGATTATCATATGAGTTGGTGATTGATAGCCCACGCTTATCGGTATCGCACTTGATGATGATGATGATGATGATAATTCAATCATATAATGGGATATGTAATATCCTCTGCTGGGGTGCATTGACGACCTCTCTTTTATTTGTTTCTGATACAAGATGGTATTGCCGTTTCATTCCAAAAATACACACAAACGATAGATGTCAAGGTCTTTGAATCTCTGCGCGTCTCCATACATTCGCATTTGTTCTGCTATGCCAGCGGAAATATGTCTGATTTCCGATTATGATATTCCGAATCTCTGATGTCGTGAATGCCATTCAGGCGAGAAACAATCTTTAACAAAAGCGGCTCGGAAAGATTAAGGCTTTATGAAGAGGTTCAAAGAATGATCGTTCTCTATCAGATTGGATATAGAATCCGATGATCAGTTTATCCCGTCGGTTAATTTTTCCATAATTTAATTTCCTTCGCGACTATTTTTGGGGCGTCTGTTATAGGACGGTATCGATTGCCCCAATCTGTTTAAAACAAAATCTGAACCAAGTAACAAAATGTCAAACTGACCGAAACACGCACACACACATAAAACACACACACGCGCGCGAGTACACATACACACACACACAACACACACACACACACACACACACACACACACACACACCCACAGGCAGACAAAGAAAGAGGGAGAGAGGAGAGAGTGGATCAGGCGTCAACTGCAGCTAATTTTTTTTCTTCACTTCCCAAAAACTCCGAATCTCGCGGCTGGACATGTTTCCTAGTTATACAGCCGGATATAGGAAACATTATGATGATGATGGATGTCACGGTGGCGCAGTGGCTTGAACGCTAGATCGGCATGGAGGATATCATCAGCAGAGTTGATCCAGAAAACCAAAGACCGAGATCTGTGGAGAGTCATGAACGCCTACGCCATGGCACATGATAATGTGTGTGTGTGTGTGTGTGTGTGTGTGTGTGTGTTGTAAAATGGGCTTATGACTATTAAAGTACCATTTCCACATACACCAAATCAAACGGCATTTATCAATTACAGTGTGAGTGCTAAACGACTTAGATAGAACAGAAAGACAATTAGCAAACCGAATAGCCGAAAATATACCAGTGTGGGTGGGAAAGAAAGTTAATAATTCGACAGAAAGTCCTGTACAGTCGACAGATTATAAAACGTTGAATTCGATCATCGCGGAGCATTTGCTGGTTAGCAATCAAAGAGTTAACAAATAGACAGCATTTCTTATACTATATACGACCAACAATATCATGGTATAGTGGTGGTATATAAACAAAAAGACTTCCTTTTAAGTGTTAGACTTCCATGAAAATCCCTTTTTAGACATTTTTTTTTTTGCATATCCTTTTTATAGGACATCGCTGTCAACGCCAGCATTTCTGCCGCTGTTTTCTCTTTTCAAGTTTACTATCAGTAGATTGCCAGTGTTTTCTGAACGACTGGCACGGATACCAACGCGAAACCAACGCAACCTGGTCTGCTGCCAAATCGCGCGCAGCTATGATTCAAACGTGGGTATGCGTGATTACGAACCGCGTCCGCAAACCCTTCGAAACGGCTTAACATTAATATCCTTTTTGTGGCTGACTCAATCACAGGATTATTCTTCTTCTTTCGTTCGCCTGAAACATGTCTACAACTGCAATGTCGTCTCTTGTATGAATCTAACAGTCTTTTTTAGTTCATTCAGCAGTCTATAGAGTTTATCTTCCACTGTTGTCTCTCTAGGCCAGAAGGTTCGCCTGGATATGTTGTAGTTTGGGCAATCCTGGAGTATGTGCTCTGCTGTCTGCGACGCCAAACCACATGTGCACATGGCTGAGTCACCAATCTTGAATTTTGTATACAAGTATACAGGATTATTAATCTGAGCCAGGAATGGATCCTAATATAACTTCAATCCTGAGGTTGAACAGGGTAGGGAGAATGGTATAATCGAATCGGACTAACGTTCTACACATTCGAACAATGTCAGTGACGATGTGCTTAGTATTTCAGCCAGGGTATTAATTATTTCTTCACTTCATATGGTATATAACTCTGTCGTATACACCTGACGAGATGCAGCGAAATATGTCAGGCAAGAAATCGTGCAATATTTTGTTTATGGCTTCTGTGTTTACAGAACTGAAAAGCGGGTAAAACACCGGAACCAGGCCATTCATCTATTTCTTCTAATAGCGTTCCACTTTTATGAGAATCGATTGCCTCCAGAAAAACTGTTGTTTACCGATGCTTGTAAATTATAATTAAGCTGTAGTTGTATATCAGCAAAATTTTAGTATTCTTCTTCTGTCGTTTACACAACACCCTCCCCCACCACCCCAGTTGTCACATTGAAGCATGTCCAGCGCCCGACAAGCACTTCTGTCGATTGCAATCTGGGCACAGTTATGCCACTGGGCTAGAGAAGAACAGTATGTAACGCAATCTGGGCACAGTTATGCCACTGGGCTAGAGAAGAACAATATGTAACGCAATCTGGGCACAGTTATGCCACTGGGCTAGAGAAGAACAATATGTAACGCAATCTGGGCACAGTTATGCCACTGGGCTAGAGAAGAACAATATGTAACGCAATCTGGGCACAGTTATGCCACTGGGCTAGAGAAGAACAATATGGAACGCAATCTGGGCACAGTTATGCCACTGGGCTAGAGAAGAACTATATGTAACGCAATCTGGGCACAGTTATGCCACTGGGCTAGAGAAGAACAATATGGAACGCAATCTGGGCACAGTTATGCCACTGGGCTAGAGAAGAACAATATGTAACGCAATCTGTGCATGCTTCTGCTACTGGGCTAGAGAAGAACAATATGTAACGCAATCTGTGCATGCTTCTGCTACTGGGCTAGAGAAGAACAACATGTAACGCAATCTGTGCACGCTTCTGCTACTGGGCTAGAGAAGAACAATATGTAACGCAATCTGTGCACGCTTCTGCTACTGGGCTAGAGAAGAACAATATGTAACGCAATCTGTGCACGCTTCTGCTACTGGGCTAGAGAAGAACAATATGTAACGCAATCTGTGCACGCTTCTGCTACTGGGCTAGAGAAGAAAAAAAAAGGATGGAACGCAAAATGTGCACAGTTCTGCGAATGGCCTAGAAAAAAAGAAAGATTGAAAGCAACTGGGTAACTGCCACAGGGTTACAGTAGAAAATAAGAATGGACCATTGAATGTAGAGAGGTTATACCAGGGAAAATGTGCTACGATCAGTATAGAACTAGCAAGGGAATCTATACATAGCTGTGTATGAATGTTTGTATCTGTGAAACATATATATTCATCCCGCAAACAGCAGCAATCATTTAATGACTCCATGTTCGAATCCAGGTGCAGCTGCGCTATATCTTAAGTTGTTTATATTGTCTGCTACGGCCTCTGATTTTTACTTCTGTCTTTTACTTCGGTCTCTGTGGCTGAAGGGCTTGCGAACGCGGTTTGTGAGCCCGTATACCCGGGTTCGAAACACGGCGGTGCTGGTTTTTTCGAAAAAGGTATAGAGACCGGTCGTTCAGAAAGCAATGGCAAATTACTGAACGTAACACTTGCCTAGTACATCAACAGCAGCTGAAAATGCTGGTGTTGACTGCAACGTCCCGTAAGGGATACGCAACAAAATGTTTTTACTTCTGTGAGTGCCCAGCAATACATGTGTATCTATTTATCACGGAAATATCCAGCAGTAATAGTTATCTCGTTCTTAGCGTCTCATTCCAAAAATCCTTGACACGGGTTTTCTTTGTTGTGGAAACTGATTGACTGTTCTGTCTGGTCTTGTTGTGCGCCTTATTTATCTCACTTAACTGCTGACTACTTCCCGGCTACGTCACTCTCTGATGGTACCCGCTGTATTGCTGGTGTTTCATTCATCACTTTGTTTGTTTTTTAGTTTGACAGTGTGTCATTGTTGAGAGCTTGTTGAACTGACATTGCTGCTGTAAGACATACAGCCTGCAGGCGATGGCTTGTGTTTTTCATCATTTCTGCAGCAGTACTTAGGTGTTATATTACAATAGATTATTTTGATTACAATATTCCTGTTGGAAAAAGGATATTTCTTTTGTGTTATCACGTAGATCATATAAATTCGTATGCCTCCGTTGTTGGTTGCTTTTATTGCAGATCAACTTTTATATATTTGGACCTATCCCTCTCTAAGGTAATGTTCTTCAATAATTTTACAGGCTGCTGTTTTCGTTTAAAGGATATTTAACTCTCCCATGGCGCAGGGAGTCGTTATTGTGGCTGTGATGCTGGGGGTTTGTCCCAGTTCGAATGAGGTCAGGAGAAGCGTTGTGATGATTCCCTCAGTGATGTCTTAATTCGTCCTTGCACAGAATAGACAGAAAATGTGTCGTGCTGCCTAGTATGCTCGCCTGCTAAGACTATAGTCTATATTCTATCCCAGAAATGTTAGGGGTCTGGGGTCGTCTCAGCCTCAGAATAATGGGTA
Organism: Cepaea nemoralis; assembly: GCA_014155875.1. Taxonomy (NCBI): domain Eukaryota; kingdom Metazoa; phylum Mollusca; class Gastropoda; order Stylommatophora; family Helicidae; genus Cepaea; species Cepaea nemoralis. Next base: position 667,089 of record JACEFZ010020183.1, read on the forward strand.
TTAGCCAACTGTTAGAATGCTCTGAGAGGGAAACACGTTTGCCTGTCAACCTGGTGGTAGTCTGTTTGAATCCGCATAGAGGCGGATCTTTAAGCTTGACCTGGGCTGCCAGGTTGACCTAGCCTACAATAGGTACCAGAATGTGTCTTAGAAAGTAAAGGCGGCCGGCTGTATTACTGACCATGTCACAGATCGTACGCCTATTGGTCTATAACTGGGAAGTAATAGCGACGGGGTGGGGAATTGATCCATCCATCCATCATGTGCCATGCCATAAAGCGTGGGCGGTCATGATTCGCCATTTCACTCGATCACCAGAGTCGTGGATCAGCTCAGTGTTCTTGTCTAGACCATGCCACGTGGTCAAGTCATCCAGGTATTTACTTCTCTGTCTTCCCCTTGTTCTTTTCCTCACGATCTTACCTCTTGTCACCGGGTTCTCATTTATTTCTTCTCATAATATGTCCAAAAATGTCGACTGTCTACCTCTAATTTCTCTAATCAGTTCACGATTTCCATTTTTCTTGCAGGATTTGGTCGTTGGTTTTTCTGTCTGTCCGTGGTATTCTTTGCATTCTCCTCAGAAACCACATTTCCACAGCCATCGGATGTTTTTCAGCTTAATTGATCATTGTCCAAGCTTCACATTCATACAAAAGTGCACGCTCTATGTAGTACCCCAACACTCTTGTTCTCGTAGCAATTGACATCGTTTTATTGGTCAGTATGTTTTTCATCTAGCAAAAGGCTACCTTCGCCATGGCGATTCTTGTTCTAATCTCTTCAAAGCATCTCCCATAAGATGTTATGACTGTTCCGAGATAGGTGTACCGATTCACCTGTTGAAGAATATTCCCATTTACCTGTATATTACATTGTGGTACTTCGTTCTTCCTAGTGACGACCATAATCTGTGTCTTATGACAATTTAATTCTAACCCTAGTTGTTCACAGTGAACAACCGCATCGACTAAATGTTGCAGGTCTTGTTCATTGTCTGCAATCAATTCTGTATCATCTGCATATCTAATGTTATTGATGTGTCTTCTACCAAAGATGTTTCCTTTCATATTTTGTGCATTTCTGAAAATATTTTCACTATATAGGGAAAACAGATCTGGAGACATTACAAATCCCTGTCTCACACCTCTTTTGATAGGCTGATATTGACCTACTTCATTATCAATTCTGATGGGAGTTTGTTATTTGCAATATAAGTGTTTTACAAGTCTAAGGTCTTTTCCATCAATTTGTAGATCTGCAAGCATCACTTTCTTATTGAAATGTCTTACTCTATCGAAAGCCTTTGTGTAGTCAATAAAGCAAAGATGTATATCTTTATCTACTTCTATAGAACGTTCAATTACTGTTCTCCTCATGTAAACAGCATTTACTGTACCCTTGCCTTCTATAAACCCACATTGTTCTTCTATTCCAGGTTGTATTTTCTTCCTAACTCTTTGCAAAATCTTAATGATGTGGTTCATTATACTAGTTGTTGTACATTGATCACATTCTAAGGCTCCCGATTTCTTTGGGATTGCAATAAATACAGAATTACATAATTCATGAGTTATATCCTCAATGATGAGGAGTGGCTGACCGAGTCACTAGAACGCCGGATTCTCCTCCGTCCGACCCGCGTTGGAATTCTCGGTAAGGTGTGGGATATTTTTCTGTCGTTTACAAAAAGAAAATCCTAACCTGCACAGTTCGCGGCAACAGGCGGCCTTAATTCTTTAGGCTCACAGACACCCCTGCCATACACCGCATGGTACTATATTGGCAGTAAATGACAGTAAATGACAGTACAGTATATCTCCAGTATCCTACAGTGTTCAGCAGCCTGGTGGCTTGATCTATTGCATATTCTTCTATAGCATTAATCATTCCTATTGTGATGTTGTCTGAACCGAGAGTCTTGCCAGTTTTTGTAAGGTTAAGAACATTCTGAACCTCCATCTTCAAAATTGATGGTTCTTCATTAACATCAAATATCATACTGTTCTTCTCTGTTATCATAAAGTTTTTTTCACATAATCTGACCATACATGTAAAATCTGATCTTTTTCTATTATGATTTTTCCATCTTTTGTTTTTAGGCAGCCTGCTGATGTACGTGTTCTTTTATTAGTGAACTCTTGAATTGTGTGTCCATTAATTTGAGAATTGATCACCCCACCTCATTATTTCGTACCGCAGTATTGGCCATGTTATTGCATTGAACATTGTTTTCTAGAAGACCTAGTTTCACGGAGTGGCGCACAAAACTGATTATCTACACTCATACTTGATTAGTTTGTAAATCTTGTTCTCACTGGACGCACGAGCGTATTATTTTATGTTGCTGCTTGGATTAAGATAATAACATAATCTAGATAGAGATAGAATGGGTTGGATTTTTTCTTAAATTCTCCAATAAGATAATGTTTAACAGCTGAATGGGTACAACTGAATAGGAGCTATCTTAACATATGTTAGAAGATGCCTTGTAGGGATTAGAACAAGCATCGTCGAGGTGAAAGTAGTCTTTTGCAAGAAGAGTTGAGTTAAGAACCGACATCATTGCACTCAGGACATTCCCATACATGCTTCGTCCCCTCGTTCAACAGCCAGCGAAGAGTCGTACGACTAATCGTTCCCATCGCTATCTGATTTAAAGTTCTCCTGGTCTTCCCTCTCAGTTTTGAGATTCTTCCAGAACCCCTGCCGCAAGAAAAAATAACATTCTTACAACAACAGCAGCAACAACAACAACAACAACAACAGCAAAACTGCAGTGAGGGACTGAGTTTTAACCGATTAAGTGCTATAGGGTGAATAATCGTCTTAAGCGACTTCCCATATCTGACATGTGATTATATATCGCCGAAATGTTGTCATTGCGTTATAATACAGCATGTCTTCCATATTAACAGCGTTTAAGTCTTTACTATGACACACTCCTACTTCCAATTTTCCGTCATTAATTTTTGTGTGGTCCAAATTAACTTTTTGATTTGTTCAAGCTACTGTTTGTTCGGCACTGAATCTGTTATGGAATAGAAAGAAAAAGCAGCGGCTGCAGCAGGATATAACAATATGAATTGGAAACAAATAGGTATATTAAGCTCCTGCGAGAAGAAATGTACTAAACATCAACAAGGTTGCAACATACCTTACAAGGAGATCCATCGTATCGCAAAATACAGGTGAAAATCCGAAATCAGAAGCACTCAATAAATATATAAAATGAATAATAAAATAAAATAAAATAAAATAAAATAAAATAAAATAAAATAAAATACACACAGACGCGTACAATACGACACACAGGACGGCCGACGTTTCGATTCTCAGAATCTTTGTCAAGGACTGGACACCACAGATAGCTAACACAACGAAATACAGCAAACAAAGAAAAAAACACAACTACTCCAATGCCATGTGGGGCAGGAAAGGTGGCTTTGCCAGCTGTGAAGGCGCTCGTTAGCTGCAGAGTTTAAGTTAAGTATAGTGGGTTGCCAGGTAGGATTTAAGTAGCCAAAAATATGCGAACAGTCCGCTATGAAAATATAGGGGTTTGGGGTGGTACATAGAATATATACTTCTGTGTACATATGAAACATGGATAATAAGCTGTGAATATATACTTCTGTGTACACATGAAACATAGATAATAAGCTGTGAATATATACTTCTGTGTACATATGAAACATGGATAATAAGCTGTGAAACATTTAATAGCAGGGGGAATCTGTTTTCTAGGGATTGGTGCAGAGTGGCATGATCGAGACATGGTCGTTTTGGCTGGGGATACACATCTGGGTGGGGTGTTAGTACAGGATAAGGCAGATGTAACAAGGGCCCTTTGGGATTATGTGTATAGTGTGAAAGAACAGTACTCTAAGAAAGGTCAGACATCCACGTAATCAGACTGTCACTGGTACCATGAGTACTGCAACTCTTCGCTGGCTGTTGCAGATGGAGTGGAGAGTGTAAGGGAAAGTTCCGAGTGCTGTGATGCTTGTCATTGACTTATTTCAGCTTATATGATTTCTGGGAGAAATGCAAAGAATACGACAGAAAAACTAATGAAAGAGCCCGTAAAAATATGAAAATCGTAAATTAATTACATGACTTAGGCGTAGATATTCACGATGTTTGACCATTTTATGAGGAGAAATATTTTAAGATAATATGTCTTGCTATTATGGCCTTTTATTAATTGATTAGAGACATTAGACGTAGACAGTCACAATTTTTTGGGCATGTTATGAGAAGAAATGATTTGGAGAACTTGGTGACAACTGGTAAGATCGAGGGGAATAGACCAAGAGGAAGACCTAGAAGCAAGTACCTGGATGGCTTGGCCTTGTAGCAAGGTCGAGACAGAAACTCGGAGCTGATCCACGACTCTGGTGATCGAGTGAGATGGCAGAACATGACCGCCCACGCTTACCGGCATGGCACATGATGGATGGATGGATGGATTATGGCCTTCCGTGGTAATTCTTGTTGACAAAAAGACATGTTTCAATTGTTTGACATGGTATTTAGTATATGGGTCATACAAATGTACCAAACATGCATTCATCGTAACCACTCATAGACAAGAATCATTTTCGTCATCATAGCAAATGTCAAGCACCCCTGCGCCTGCTCCGGCTTGATGCTCCTTTTCGAATGGCATGAGAAGAGGGGAGCCCAACTGACAGCTAACTGTATACCTTAGTTAGTCGCGATTCCAACTTTACTGCAAAGGATGGCCCCATTATACTCCTTTCCTGTGCCATTGAATATTACACAAAATGCTCCTCACAGCCCCATGTGAAAAGTGCAACAGACAGGAGTCTCGACAAACCAACAGCCCACACAGGTATACTATGCATAATGCCGCTGCCAAAATGCCAACACAAAAGTCCACCACGAAAAACACAGTTCATCGTCGATGGAAGCAGCAGTCACTAGAAAACCAGCAGCCACACATTACTGCATAAGGCAGCCTAGTTAGTTGAGCAACCGGCCGGCTGCCATGTTTCCAAACATGCAGTTCACGCTAGACTACAAACAATTGCAGGCAGATGTAAAAACATTCCACACGAAATTCCCAGCTCACAGTGTCGCACCACGCACTCGCACTCAACTCAGTAGCTGGGTGACAGAACTATCCAATTCCAGTCCAACATTAGGAAAATGCGTAAGCAAACTGTAGCCACACGCATAAACACTCAAGAAACCGTAACAACTCAGCTGCCTATCCTCCATGTTGGACCGAAAGTTTATACTAAATCGTCAGTGACCCCATGATTTAGTTGCAACTCAGTCATGATTTCCTCTGTGTTATGTGGGGACTAGCGGGACCTCCACTCCTGTAACGTTGCTTACATCACTTCCAAATGAGCCCCTGCCGCTCCTTAGTTCAGTTTGAACTCTTCTGTCCCTTTTCATCAAGTGATATTTTCCTAAGGCTTCACAGTGTCATACGCATAGCATACATCCTTATTAACGGCCAACATGTCATAAAGATTTTGCTTCGTATATTTGCCCTGCAGTTGTAGGGATTTGATTACACAACGGTGTTCGTTTTGTTCTCGACGCCGCTTCATAAACACCTCGACCAGTTTCCAGGAATATTTCTCATGCAAAAAAATTTCCCTGCGTCTTGCATGCATGGACAATTTAAAAGTTAAAACAGTAGTGTGTCTTTACAACGGTACACAACATATTCGTTTATCTTAATGATATCTTAGTAATGTGTACAACTTAACAACACACAGACGTCGAAGAATTGTACACATAACGAAGAAATAATCAATACAGATATTTATGTTTATAAAGGGTCCAGAGATGTGGATTGTTAGGGTCTTGTTTAGATGACCAAAGGCTCCTGTTCACTAACAGGCGTGAAAACATTTGCACACACACAATGAGTGTACAAACACACGGCGATATAGCTCAAACACATTAATCGCACTTCTCAAAACAGCAGTCATATCAGGCATCGCTCAAAGTTAGCGATAATGCCATTTCCAGAAACATACAATGCAATATATATATATATTAATTCATAAATACAATAGAATATAACACTCACTCAATCTTTACTCTACTCAACAAAGCATACAGCTTTCGACCATCAAGCATCGACTCATACATAGCAACACTCTTTCACGTCCGTCCAGTCTCGAAGTCCTAGGCTGTCTGTCCTACCAGCAGTGATTCCTCATTGGCCCTGCTTTCCGCTCTCGTGGTCTTCGTGTACCACGCTGACCCTTGGCCATCACCTGCGTAGAAACCGTTAGTCCAGTTCACGGTCGTGCCTGGTCGTTTCCGCCAGGCGGGGGAGATGAAGACTGGGAGATTCTGACAGGATATACAGAATGATTTACCACATGGCATGGAAATAAAACGAATCATAAATGTATGTAATGAAAAGCTCTGTAATTATTAGGTGACTGGTGAAATAATTATTAAAAAAAAAAAAATATACGACGAATATGTAGGTCGTTGCTTTCCTTCTTGGCAGTGTCCACACTGGTCGGTGACCGTAGTCATTGTTTCGTTAAAGAGATCCTCTGCCTACCGTCGCGAAACTTGAGACCACAACCAACAACTATCTGTCGGCTGCCCACAAAATCCCATCGACTACCTGCCTTCCATGGTTTATTGTGAAAAAACATTCATAAAACGGTTATTGATTTCACCAAGGCTGTCTATAAAATATGACGTGTCAACATTATCAAGATGCTTGCAGTTCTACAAATTGATGGGAAAGACCTTAGACTTCTAAAAACATATATTGGAAACAACAAGCTGCCATACAGATTGATAATGAAATAGGTCAATATCAGTCTATTAAGAAAGGTGTGTGATAAGGATGCGTAATATTTCCAATTCTTGTTTCGCTGTACAGTGAAAATATTTTCAGAAATGAAGAAAATGTGAAATTAATAACCGTTGGGGGATGTAACATCAATAACATTGGATTTGCGGATAACATTGTATTGATTGCAGACAATGAGCAGAATCTGCAAAATTTAATAGATGCGGTTGTTGCACAGTGAACAACTAGAGTTAGAATTAAATTGTAAGAAGATGCAGATTATGGTCGTCCCTAGGAAAAAGGAAATACCGCAATGTGATATACAAGTAAATGAGAATATTCTTAAACATGTGAATCGGTACAACTATATCGGAACACTTATTACATATGATGGGAGATGCCTTGAAGAGATCAGAACAAGAAGGAATACATACTGACCAATAAAAACATATCATTTACAACGAGAAATATAGTGTTGAGATGTTATATAGAAGCTGCACTTTTGTGAATCGGTACAATTATCTCGGAACAGTCATAACATCTGATGGTAGATGCCTTGAAGAGATTAGAACAAGAATCGCCATGGCGAAAGTAGCCTTTAGCAAAATGAAAAACATTGTGACCAATAAAAAGATGTCAATTGAAACGAGAAAAAGAGTGTTGAGGGGATACATAGAGCCTGTTCTTTTGTATGGATGTGAAACTTGGACAATGTGCAGTCAAGCTGAAAAACATCTGATGGCTGCAGAAATGTGGTTTCTGAGGAAAATGCAAAGAATACCATGGACAGACAGAAAAACCAATGACCAAATACTACAGGAGGCAAATGAAAATCGTAAATTTATTAGAGAAATTAGACGTAGACAGTCAAAATATTTTGGACATGTTATGAGAAGAAATGGATTGGAGAACTTAGTGGCAACTGGCAAGCTCGAAGGGAACAGACCAAGAGGAAGACCGAGAGGAAAATATCTGGATGGCTTGGCCACATGGCATGGATGAGACAGGAACACTGAGCTGATCCACGACTCTGGTGATCGAGTGAAATGACGAGTCATGACCGCCCAGGCTTTCCGGCATGGCACATGATTGATTGATTGAAGAGTAGACAATTAGTAGGCAAGCTGAAAAACATCTGATGACTGTGGAAATGCGATTTCTGAGAAAAAATTCAAAGAATACCAGGGACAGACAGAAAAACCAATGACGAAGTCCTACAATAAACAAATGAAAACCGTAAACTGATTAGGGAAATTAGACGTAGAGAGTCACAGTTTTTGGACACATAATAAGAAGAAATATATTGGTGAACTTGGTCCATCCATCCACCATGTGCCATGCCGATAAGCGTTGGTGGCCATGTTTTACCATCTCACTCGAACACCAGAGTCGTGGATCAACTCCATGTTCTTGTCTCGATCATGCCGCGTGGCCAAGCCATCCATGTATTTATTTCTTGGTTTTCCCCTTAGTCTCCTCCTTGGTTTCTAATCATTTGTTTCTTGAAGGACTTGTTCATTGGTTTTTCTATATGTCCATGGCAGTCTTTGCATTTTTTCTCAGAAACCATATTTCCGCAGCCATCAGATGTTTTTCTGCTTGTCTGCGCATTTTCAACGCTTCACATCCATACAAAAGTACAGATTCTATGTAGCACTTCAACACTCTTTTTTTCGTTTCAATTGATATTTTTTATTGGTCAGTATGTTTTTCATCTTGGAAAAGTCTACCTTCGCTATGGTAATTCTTGTTCTAATCTCTTCAAGGCATCCCCCATCAGATATTATGACTGTTCCGAGGTAATTGCACCCATTCACTTGCTTAAGAATATGCCCATTTACTCGTATGTCACATTGCGGTATTTCCTTCTTCCTGGTGACGACCATAATCTGTGTCTTCTTCCTATTCAGTTCTAACCCTAGTTGTTCACTGTTTGCAACAACCGCATCTACTAAATGTTGCAGGTCATATTCATTGTCTGCAATCAAGACTGTATCATCTGCATATCTAATATTATTGATGTATCGCGCCCCCCCCCCCCCCCCCCCCCAATGTTGATTCCTTCCACATCTTATATATATTTCTGAACATATTTTCACTGTACATGGAAAAAAAAATGATCTGGAGACAACACATCCCTGTCTCACACCTCTTTTAATAGGCTGATATTGACTTCCTTCATTATCAATTTTGATGGCAGCTTGTTGTTTCCAATATATGTTTTTACAAGTCTAAGGTCTTTTCCATAACTTGTAGATCTTCAAGCATCCGTATCATGTCGACATGTCTCACTTTATCGAAAGCCTTCGTTTAGTGACATCTGGCAAGATTTAGGGGAAAAGAAATAAAAGGGAGTTGGGGACGAAGACAGAGCTGTAAATACCTGGATGGCTTGGCCACGTGGTTTGGTAAAGACAAGAACAGTGAGCTGATTCACCATTCTGGTGATCGCGTGATACAGTGAAACATGATCGCCTACGCCTGTCGGCTTGGTACATGGTGATGACGATTAGAAGACATAACACTCTGATAGTAGCCATAAAGGAGGGGAAATCCGACGGCAAGCAAGCACGGAGTAGATGGTAATATACTTGAGGGGATGACGATTAGAAGACATAACACTTTGATAGTAGCCATAACGGAAGATAAATCCGACGGCAAGCAAGTACGGAGTAGATGGTAATATACTTGAGGGGATGACGATTAGAAGACATAACACTCTGATAGTAGCCATAACGGAGGGGAAAGCCGACGATAACATCATGAGATGGAGAAACAGCAGTCTAGCAGTGTGTACAACCAAAACAACTGACAGAAAGTGTTGGGAGTCCATTGCAGCACATCTTGTATGTGGTGACGGCGCTTGGTTAATTGACTGATTGGATATATATTAGTACCAAATGGTTTGAAATGTCCCGGTACACTGACAGATCTAGTCACATAATACTGGGAAAGTGGTGCAACAATTAAATGACACTTTTACTAATGGATGGACGTGTCGCGGCCATCCATTAGCTAGTCTCCTAGATCTCTAGCCCCTAAATCCGTTAAATTAATTTCCATGACAGTGGTTCTCAAAGTTTCTAGAATGGGTTTTATGAATGGAATGGTTTCAACGTCCTTTACAAATTGCCAAATATCCGACGACACAGTTTTGCATAAAATGATGTGAGTTTAAAGAAATAGAAAACACACTGAAAGATAGTTTACATAAACATATAATTAATCTATTATGTAATGTCCTTTTGTTTAAACTTCCTGTGCGCTTTCGGTTGGGGTCGTGGGTTCCGTCCACATACCGTCAGTCAGTTGAACGTAAATGTTGACTTCTCTTTTAGAAAGCCTTCTCTTTTCTTAGCCTCTCCCGTATCTATGTCTCTCAATTTAGCCATTTGATACCAAGTTCTCTAGTTTACTTCTTCTCATAAAAATCTTGCCTGTATATGTCTAATTTCTCTAATCAGATTACGGTTTTCATGTGTTTCATGCAGCGCTTGCTCATTTGCGTTTCTGTCTTTCCATGGTATTCTTTGTATTTTCCACAGGAACCACATTCATTTCCAGCTTGTCTGCTCATTGTTCACGTTTCACATCCATCCAAACGTACAGGTTCTATGTAGCATTTCAACACTCTTTTTCTCGTTGCAATTGACATTTTTATTGGTCAGTATGTTTGTTTTCTTCTTGCGACAAGTTGCCTTTGCCATATCGATACTTGTTCTAATCTCTTCAAGACCTCTCATCAGATGTTATGACTGTTCCGAGATAGTTGTGCCGATTCAGATGTTTAAGAATATTTCAATTTCCCCGTATATTACACTGTGGAATTTGTTTCTTCTTAGAGACGACCATAATCTATGTCTTCTTATAATTTAATTCTAACACCAGTTGTTCACTGTGTACAATAACCTATTTACTAAATGTTGCAGATCCTGTTCGTTGTCTGCAATCAATACTGTATCATCTGCATATCTAATGTTACTTATATTATGTCCACCCTACCCCATCCCCTCTCCCCAATGATGATTTCTGTCATATATTTTAAATTTCTAAAGATATATTCACTGTATAGAGGAAACAGATCTGGCGACATTACCCGTCCCAGTCGTATATCTCTTACAGTAGTCGTATATTGACCTTACTTCTTTATCAAACCTTATGGCAGCTTGTTGTTTCCAATATATGTTGTTTACAAGTCTAGGTCTTTCCCATCACTTTGTAGATCTGCAAGCATCTTCATCATATTGACATGTCTTATTTTATCGAAAGCCTTTGTGTAGTCAACGAAGCAAAGATGTAGGTCTTTATTTACTTCTGTTGATGGCATAATTAATGTTCCAAGCAAATATGTAGCATTTACTGTACCCTTCACTTCTTCAAAACCACATTGTTCTTCCTCTATTTCGTGTTGTAGTTTCTTTCTCGTTGCATGATAATTGTTAGTAACATTTTCGTGATGTGGTTCATTATGCTAATTGTTCAATGTTGATCACATTCCAAGGCTTCTAATTTCTTGGGGATTGCAACAAGTATATATTTACATAATTCAGTATGTATATCTCCAGTATCATATATTGTTTTCAGCAGTCTGGTGACCTGCTCTATTCAATATTCTTTTAAAGCATTGATAATTTCTTTTGCGATATTGTCTGGACCCCGGGTCTTGTCAGTTTTCATATGGGAAACCACTAAACGTAACATTGTCAAGTAAATCAATCTAGTGTTAGGGTGGCTTGCAACATCCTACACTGAACATGCAACATTGTTTAACTATTGAATTATCCCTCCTCCCCCACCCTCATCCGTATGTAAATCTATGGTTGTGCTTGTATCTGGGCAATCGGTCTCGGGATACGTCTCTGAATATTTGTGAAACCAACATCAAAACATTCTCAACAGTCAATCTGTGTCTTGTCTAGGATTTGATACGCAGACGCGTAAAAGTTCACTCTTATATAGACATTTACCGTCAAACGAAAACAAAGTTCGAATGGCAAATAATGTGACATTTTGTTGGATGACAAAGAACCAGTGCTTCTGCTCTAACTGTAGAATACCTTAACTAGGAAAGTGGACGCATTCGACTTCCGTAAGACAGGCGATGTTGTAAACCTGAAGTAGACTGGTACATATAAATGGCACGAAGTAGATCGATACATATAGATAACACACAAGACAAGGCAAGGCCCGCCTTTCACTTCTTACGATCACCATAAGGCGTCTGTTGTCGCACTATAAGATGTATTTGGTGTATGATGCTAGCCCTTATGTTTGAACCAGTCGTCACTGGTTGGATGATGTAGGCAATTGCAAGCCGGTCATCTTTATTTTTACCAAATTTCCTGGTACACATTTTAGGATGGATCGTCATGGGAACCGAAGTAAATTTTTAAAATTCCACATTTAAGGGATTGACGTCCATTGGTAAACATCTGTGAGACGCGGGCTGGACATCAAGAGGTGAACAGAGCCCTTTTATCGGACGGAGATCAAGATTCCACCCACTGGAGCACAAGAAGGCAGGCCATAGGGCACTAGCCGAATAACACGGTAAGCATCCTGTGTATTAGTCGGGACCACTTCAATGTGAAATTGAGAGAAGATGCGACTGTATAGAAAGGAAAACGTGAGGACAAATACTGAAAGCTGGTGACAGTTCTACCTTGCCGTTCGAATTCACCTCCATACACACAGGGCTTCTCGGGATAGATTACGCTTTTACCTCCAATAGATAGGTATGTTAGATTGATTGATTGATTTAGGAATCGACATCACAGCATTCGGGGTATTCCCATAAGCGCTCCATCCCCATCCTCAGAAGCCAGCGAAGAGTTCCAACCCCAATAGTACCAGTAGCAATCTGGTATGTTAGAAAAACAGTTGTATGGCATTTTCAAAACGTCGCAATCGGAGCTTAGCATTTATTGGCTGTTTATGATGGTTGCGCCATAATTGTCTGATGCCTTCAGTCTATACCCAAGCCAACAATGATATTAGTTAGTTAGTCTTTCCTCTTGAGCCAAAGGCGGCGCATAGGGCAGAAGTCATGGCTCTCCATGTCTGGCGGTTCGCTGCTACCTGTTGTAGATCTTGGATGTTCACTTGACCGTTGAATGAGCCTTCTCTGATGATGGTTCTACGCAGGGTCTCTCTTGGTCTTCCCCGTTTTCTTTTCCCTACTGGTGACCATATGAGGGCTTGGTAGGGGAGTCTTGACTTGTCCATTCTGAGTACATGGCCCATGTAGATCCAACGGCGTTTTCTTATAAAATTGCATACAATATCTTGCTTAGTCTCTTGTCTTATTTGCGTATTGGTTCTGAAATCTGACCAGTGGAGGTTTAGAATTCTTCTAAGACATTTGTTCTCAAAATTGTCTAATTTTTTATCTAAGCTACCGTTGATTTCCAACTCTCACATCCATACGTTAGCACTGGAATCACACAAGAGTTGAAGATTGTAAGTTTCGTGTGTTTGCTGAGTGTCTTTGACTTCCAGATGTTTGACAGTTTATTGAAGGTACCAGATGCCAGTGCGATTCTAGATGATATTTCTGGTGTTGAGTCCCATGTAGATGTCATTTTGCTTCCTATGAATGTGAAGCTGTTGAATTTTTCAAGAACGTAGTTGTTTAATTTGGTGTTGTCTGAACTGTTGGTAAGATCAATAGTTTTTGTTTTTGAGGTGTTAATTTGGAAGCCAATTTGTCCTGAAACATTTTGGAGATGGTATATTTTCTCTTGGGTATATGGGTGTGTTGACTCAAAAGCACTACGTCGTCGGCAAAGTTCAGGTCTTCTAGAATTTTGTCAACCCAAAGGATACCCATATTTGTCAAAAATGATATTTTAGGGACTTTCATTTGAAACCTGTTCCAATGGCTTTATTACTAAAGCATGAAAGAAACATTAACAGGTGTACTAGAATTAAACAAAGCATTCATTTTGAATGAATTATGCACCATGGGTTGGTCAGAAGAAGTCGCCGTAGGCATTCAGGCAAGCATCCCATTTCTTAGGTAGGCGGCGAATGCCGTCCGTAAAAAAAGGATTGTGGTTGCTCACTGAACCAAGTGTTTACCGCGGTCATTACGTTTGCATCTGTGTGAAATCGTTGCCCCTTGAGATATTTTTTTAGAGGTCAGAACAAATGAAAATCACCTGATGACAAATCAAGATAATAGGCTGGATGAGGCAGAATTTCCCACTTCTTCCTTGCTAATGCTTCCTGCACAATCTTTGCGACATGCGAGCGAGCATTATCGTGCAACAAAATCACACCTCGAGAAAGCTTACCGGGTCTTTTATTCTTGATGGCTTTTTGCAGCGTGTCTAGTGTGTGCAAATAGTGGGTAGAGTTGATGTTGACACCAAGTTCTTTAAAGTCGGCCAACAACAGCCCTTCATGGTAAAAAAAATGCGCCCAACATAACCTTACCAGCGGAAACCTGTAACTTGAATATTTTGGCTTTTGGTGATCCAGCATGCTTCCATTGCATGCACTCTCTCTCTTTTGCTGCTCGGCTCAAAGTGGTGACACCTTGATTCATCACCTGCCACAATGCGGGAGAGAAATGCATCACCCTCCACTCTGTAACGCAGCAAGTGGTTCAAACACCATCCAATGCGTTCTTCTTTTTTGGTGGTCGGTCAACATCCGTGGTACCCACTGTCAACACACCTTCCGATACTGCAGTTTCTTAGGAACGACCTTTTGAATTGTCCCAATTGACACATCAAATTCTTTCGCTAGCGAATGTAGGCTTCGACAACGGTACATCTGTACTGCTGCATCAATTTTGGCGATGATTTTTTCTGTTGCAACAATATGCGCTTGACCCGGCCGTCGAAGATCTGTCGTGAAATGACGTCCTTTCCGAAACATTCGTGCCCAGTCTGTCACTGTTGTCTTCGACATACATGTGTTACCGCACGCTGCCTGCATTCTTTGATGAATGTCCACTGGTCGACATCCTTCAAATGAAATAAACTGAATCTCCGCTCTTTTGGATCAACCCGGCCATTTCCACAACGGTCAGAAACAGAACCTATGCATCATGGGACGATAAGCACGTGCTCTTTTATTCATTGGTCGGTACTTATCACACAACTATAACATGATTATGTTCACCGTACGCAGTTACGCGAGGTGCGGCACGAACGGATTTCAAATGAGCGTCCCTTATACTAACATTAAAATGGTATTTTTGTTAAAAAGTTAGTTGCATGTCCAGTCTTCCATAGCCGTATTTGGTTGTTTGTGATCTTTTGGCAAGTTTACCAGGAGTTTGCCATTGCCTTCCAAATTACCAGCTCCCATACCAATGTATAAAACATCTAAGGCAAGGCGATCTGCTTTTAAATCGCCCTCAGCTGTGTTTCGAACGCGGTTTGCGGGATTACGAACTGCGACCGTAACCCCTTCGCCACCGAGCCGATATCTTTGTCGGCTTCTTTATTGCGTTAGTGCAGTTGATAAGAGGTGGGCTGTCATGAGCGCGGTCTGGCGAGGTCTCGACGCCTGCGTTTGTCGTCTCACTAAGTGAGGGAAAGACAGGTCACGAGTTCCCCCGTGCAATCATGTCCATAAAATATTTGGTCCTATCGCATTACTGACCCATAGAAGGAAAGTGATTTGAGAAAATTTAAAACAAAAATGCATGCTTTTTTAAACAGAGTTCGATGGTTGAAGCCCAAAATTTTGCCGCCTGTAGTGGCGTGTGCTATATTAAGAAGATGAAAAGCACACAGGACTGCCACAGAATCAAGTTAAGCAGCTTGATAATGTAAAAAGCTTACTTACAGTGCATCTGTGAAATGTCTAGGCTGTCAGAGCATGCGTGCGGCAGACTAAACAGACGATAGAGATCTCAGACAGCGAATACCAGACAGCATCTGCTCTAAGCTGACATGAGGAAGCTATCAACGAGAAGGAATCAAAGACGATTTAAAGCTAGTTCGAGATTTTCTACGTGTTAGTGAAAGGCATGGGCTGTGTATATTTGACTGCCGGAGCAGAGATGAACATGGACTTCTGTGATGGAAATGCTGGCATGAACATGGGCCTCTGTGATGGAGATGCGGGAATAAACTTGGAATTTTGTGATGGAGATGTTGGCATGAACATGGAATTTTGTGATGGAGATGCTGGAATGAACATGAGCTTTTGTGGTGCAGATGTTGGCATGAACATGGAATTTTGTGATGGAGATGTTGGCATGAACATGGAATTTTGTGATGGAGATGTTGGCATGAACATGGAATTTTGTGATGGAGATGTTGGCATGAACATGGAATTTTGTGATGGAGATGTTGGCATGAACATGAGCTTTTGTGGTGCAGATGTTGGCATGAACATGGAATTTTGTGATGGAGATGTTGGCATGAACATGGAATTTTGTGATGGAGATGTTGGCATGAACATGAGCTTTTGTGGTGCAGATGTTGGCATGAACATGGAATTTTGTGATGGAGATGTTGGCATGAACATGGAATTTTGTGATGGAGATGTTGGTATGAACATGAGCCTCTGTGATGGAGATATTGGCATAAACATGTCCACATGTTGTATTACCATAATGGGCCTGAACACTTTCCCGTGTTAAATCTACTACAGATATTGAGACAGGAAGACGTGGATAGAAAGGTAGGTGATTATATGCGTATCTGTCTGTCTGTCTGTCTGTCTGTCTGTCTGTCTGTCTGTCTGTCAACCTACCTACCTACCTGTCTGTCTGTCTGTCTGTCTGTCTGTCTGTCTGTCTGTCTGTCTGTCTGTCGAGCGGTGTTTGTAGACTTTAAAAAAGTTTTTGATATGGTAGATCACGATAATTTAATTAGAAAACTAAAACAAATGAAGGCAAGCACCAACATGGTGAACATAATTACGTCATTTCTATCCGACAGGCAACAAGTCGTGTCCTTCAACAACTGTCTATCAAGACCCACACAGCTTAATATTGGTGTGCCTCAGGGCTCAATACTAGGTCCGCTGCTTTTTGCAGTTTATATTAATGATCTTCCTTTATATATCAATACAACTTGTGATCTATTCGCAGACGACTGTACTATATATACTAGTCCAAAAAAAAACCGTAGTGAATTAGAGAATTTTTTACAAAATGAACTTGATAATCTTACTAGATGGAGCAATGAAAACCGCATGCAAATTAACATTGACAAAACCAAATCCATGCTAATAACGACCAGACAAAAACTACAGACACTAGCCATAACTGGAGCACCGCTCGAACTCCGCATTGACACGTTGCCACACACGGGAAGTGTGTGTGGGTGGGGATATGTGGGATCGAGAGATGTTTGGTTGGGGGTGTGTTGGTGCGTAGTTAATGTGAATGAACATAAAAAACTAGGTCTTTTAATTGAGAGCTATTTGAGCTTGAGCTCTCATGTTCACGTTCTTACCAAGAAAATAGCACAAAAAGTTTACCAACTTGCTAAAATCCAGCACTTCCTGGACGAAATCACACGACAAATATTCTATACATGCTATCTCCAATCACATCTCGATTATTGTTCCACAGTTTGGGATGGTTGCCCTAATCTAATTTAAAACGACTATGTTCTCTACAAAATCGCGCTGTACGTCTAGTTTCTGGCATAAAGCACGTTGAAAATAATAATTTATAGTTATCTAAGACTTCTACCACTTCGAAAACGCTTTTGTCTGCGTGTTGGGGAATAGAGACAGGACACAGAGGGGACAAGGGACATATTAGAGACAGGACAGAGATGTCGTCAATAGAACATCTACAGGATAACAGAGATATGAGAGACAGAACATAGGTAGGGACGCAGAGATGTCATAGACAGGACATCCACAGACCATAGACATATTAGAGACAGGACATAGGCAGGGACACAGAGATGTCATAAACAGGACTTAGACAGGACAAGACCCAGCTATACAAGGGAACACAAGTCTACGGGACTCCGTCCCAGATTGACCGGACAGCCTTGCACTGAAGGACCCGACACAACACGAACGGACAACAGTACAGCGTGACTGTTGAGACAGCTCAACTGTCCCGAGAGACACGGGGCCCAGTATCACGTGACCAACAGGCCAGCGTGAGGAGACTCAGACTTGGACTGGACGTTTTAGGGGAAGGACGCATGTGTTCTCTGGTAGCGAGTGTATGGACTTTGCGAGAGTGCGAGCTAGCGTTGCCATATTAAAGATAGCGAGTATTGAGTGCAGGGTTTGTGATTGATTGACTGCTACGATTGTTTATTGAATAACAGTTTTGTTAATAAGATGATGTATTGAATTAACCGCCCTATGTGCGCATCTTGATGATCAGGAAGTTTGTGTAAATAAATGTTTATTTTTCCACATGCAAAGTTAAGTATCTTTAAATGCATGTTAAGGAACTAAGAATGCCTGTGTGTGTATGAGACGTTGACAGCTTCCATTTTAACAAAGCCAAATTAGTGAATAAAATTGTATCTCAAAATACCCCAGTGTATCTTCTACCGCTGATTCAATCTAATGCAATGAATAGCAAGCGCCTACATTTGTTACATGTCCCAAAACCTAGATTGGACCTATACAAAACATGTTTCACCTATTCTGGTGCTCACTTATGGAATGATCTTTCTCCAGATCTGAAAACTCCAATAATCCATACCGACTATATGCCACCATAATTCATTTGCTGGTATAATTGTTCATTATAATAGTTTACCTATAACTGTTCACTATATATGTGTGTGCGTATGGGATAGAGAGAGAGAGAGAGAGAGAGAGAGAGAGAGAGAGAGAGAGAGAGAGAAAGTGGGTGTCAGAGAGAGTGAGAGAGTGAATGTGTATGCGCGCACGTGCATGCGTGTGTGTGTGGAGAGAGTGATTCAGCGAGAAATGGTGAGGGAATGTGTCAGTGCATGCTTGAGTACGTGTATGTGTGAGAGTGAGTGATTGAGAGAGTGAATGTGTGTGTGTGAAGGATTGTATGAGAGAGAGAGTGAATAAGTGAGTGAATGAGTGAGGAGTGAATGAGTGAGAGAGTGAGTGTGTGTGAGTGAGTAAATGAGTGTTACAGTGTTAGAGTGTGTGTGTGTGTGTGTGTGTTTGCAAGAGAGAGAGTAAAAGAGTGATTGAGTGAGTGCGCTAGGGAAGAGAGAGAGTGAGTGAAACATTGAGTGATAGCGTGAGGATGTGTGTCTGTGTATGAGAAAGAGAGAGAGAGAGAGAGAGAGAGAGAGAGAGAGAGAGAGAGAGAGAGAGAGAGAGAGAGAGAGAGAGAGAGTGAATGAAGATGGAGAGAGTGAATGAATGAGAGAAATAGTGAATGAGAGAGAGAGAGAGAGAGAGAGAGAGAGAGTGAGACAGTGGGAGAGTGGAAGTCTTAATGTGTGTGCGTGCGCGTGCGCATGCGTGTGAGTGTGTGTATATGAAATAATACACAGACAGAGAGAGAGAGAGAGAGTTAGTTGAGCAGGCGCATGTCATGTAACACGCATGTCATGTAACACGCGAATCCATATGTTTGTGAATTCTCATCTGTCATATTATCAGTTGAATACCATTTGATTTTATCATGTATAATATAAACTTATGTACATTACTGTAGTTTGAGTGAGAGAGTCAGTGAGTGTGAATGAGAGACAGAATGAGTGAGCGTGAGAGTGAATGTGTGTGTGTGTGTGTGTGTGTGTGTGTGTGTGTGTGTGTGTCTGTGTGTCTCTGTGTGTGGGAGCATCACTATTTTTTACGTCACACACTGTATATGTCCTCTAAAAGTACTGGAGAGTTTTGGTCAGAGACCATAACTTTATGAAGGGAAAATCCCAACTGCACCTCCCCGCGGTAGAGGATGGAAACACACTACGGTGTGGCTAACACAGCTCTGGGGACCGAGTATCCACCGGAATAAGTGGACAACTCTGCAGCTGAGCAGAGCAGGGCACTCACTTGTCCTGACAGTCGGAAACGGCTGTCAAAGGCAGAGATTAAAAGACCACCATGTGGATATGGAAGGCAAGGGGAAACCACCACATTATCTTCCCAAGACTTCATGGCAAAACATATATCAGAGTTAGTGAACGACGTTAATGGCTGTCTTAGGACATCCTCGTCCGGTAGGGACAGTCATGAGCCACAGGTGACACCAGACCGTCATCCAGCTACTGATGGCAAAATCATAACTAAAATAAATAAATTTAGAGTAGGAACATGGAATGTTAGGACATTAAATGAGCTAGGAAAGTTGACCAATGTTCTAAGAGAGATGGATAGCATGAAAATGAATATACTAGGCGTCAGTGAGATGAGATGGAAGGGATCGGGCAAAATTATAGCTGACAATCACACAATAATTTATTCTGGAGGGGATACACATGAAAAAGGTGTAGGAATAATATTAGACGGAAAAACAGCCAAGTCAATTAATGGATACTGGTGTATTTCAGATAGAGTTATTATGGTAAAAATAAAAGGCAAACCAATAGATATAAATATTATACAAGTATATGCACCAACAACAAGCAGTAGTGATGAAGAAATACAACACTTTTACGACGAAATAGAAATGGTGATGGCTCAAATTGGATCACAAGAAATAAAAATAATACTTGGTGATTTTAATGCAAAAGTAGGAAAGGGAAAAATGGAGGATGTAGTGGGGAATTATGGTTTAGGTACAAGAAATGAAAGAGGGGAAAAGCTAATAGAATGGGCAAATATCAATGATATGATAATTGGAAACACATGGTTTAAACACCATAAAAGACGACTTTACACATGGAAAAGCCCTGATAAGAAAATACGCAACCAAATTGACTACATACTAATTAATAAAAGATTTAGAAATGCTTTAATTAATGTAAAGACAATGCCTGGTGCTGACTGTAATAGTGATCATGTACCACTATGTGGACAAATAAAAGTAAGATTAAAGAGAGGGAAAAAAAATGATTAAGAACATGAGACTTAATAAAGAGGTTCTGAAAATAGATAAAGTAATGCAAGAACAATACAGAGTGACTGTGAAAAATAGGTACAATGCAATAGCTAAAATACAGAGTATAAATGAACAATGGGAAATGTTAAGGGACTCCATTCATCAAACTAGCAAAGAAGTATTACCGGAGAGAGGCAAAATAGCTAAGAAAAAATGGATGAATGAAGAAATCTTAAAACTGATGGACAAAAGAAAACAGAGTAAAAATGACAAACAAGAATACGCTAAGATAAATAAAGAAAAGAAAGATAAATGTGGGAAGGCTAAAGAAAGTTGGTTAAACGAGCAATGCAACGAAATTGAATTAAATTCCATTAAAGATACAAAAAATATGCACAGACAAATCAGTGAGCTTACAGGAAGAAAAATAAGAATAAATACAGGGTGTTTGAAATCAAAAACAGGAAAGATATTATTAGAGGAAGGTGCTATAATGAAGAGGTGGAATGAGTATATAAGAGAATTATATGATGGAGAAAGGGAAGAATTAACAGAAGATAGTAACTTAGAAGGTCCACCTATTCTGAAAGAAGAAGTCGCTGACGCTATGAAACGTATGAAGAAAGGAAAAACAGCTGGGCCAGATGAAATCACAATAGAAGAATTAGAAGTATTGGGAGAATTTGGAGTAGATATATTAACCAAAATGTTGAATGATATTTACAGCAGTGGATATTTACCCAGTGGTATGCTGAAATCTGTAGTTATAGCTATACCAAAAAGACCAGGAGCAATTGATTGTGAAGATTTTCGTACAATTAACCTTATAAACCATATCACTAAGCTTCTACTCAGAATCATAATGAGAAGAACCAAAAAGAAAATAAAAATGGAAATTAGTGAAGAACAGTATGGATTTGTGGAAGGAAAGGGCACAAACAATGCAATTTATACATTACGGACACTAATAGAAAGGTCAATAGAGAAACAGAGAGACATATATTTGTGCTTCATAGATTATACTAAGGCATTTGATAAAGTAAAGCATGATGAACTGATTAAAATGTTGGAAGATATCAACATTGATGGAAAAGATTTAAGAATAATAAAGAATGTTTACTGGAACCAAGTAGCAGCAATTAAAATGGGAAATAAAGAGGGTAGTTACGAACAGATAAAGCTAGGAGTACGACAAGGGTGTGTCTTGTCACCAGATCTTTTCTCCCTGTATAGCGAAGTAATAATGAGAGAGATCAAAGAGATGCCAGGAATACTAGTTGGAGGTTATAATATAAATAATATACGCTATGCAGATGACACAGTATTGGTGGCGGATAATTCAACAGACCTACAACAATTATTAGACGTTGTAGTAACAGAGAGTGCAAGGAAAGGACTCTCCTTGAATATCAAGAAAACAGTAACAATGGTAATATCAAAGAAAATGGTGACACCAAAATGTGACATAGAAATAGAAGGGAAAATCCTTAACCAAGTGGATAATTTTAGATACCTAGGGGCATTTATAACATCAGATGGAAGATGTACAACAGAGATTAGGAGCAGAATAGGGCAGGCAAAAGCCGCATTTCAGAAAATGAAGAGTATCTTATGCAATAAGTCACTATCACTGAATGTAAGAAAGAGAGTGCTGAAATGCTATGTAGTAGAACCAGTTTTGCTGTATAGGCAGTGAATCTTGGAATGTAAATGAACAAATTAAGAAGAAATTAGAAGCAACAGAGATGTGGTTCCTGAGACGAATGTTGCGAATTCCTTGGACTGCCAGAGTAACTAACGACGACTGCCTGAAACAGGCTAATGAAACTAGAACACTATATACAACAATAAGACAGAGACAAACATCTTTCTTCGGTCACGTGATGAGAAGAGAGGCATTGGAGAACATCGTAACGACTGGAAAGATCGAGGGGAAGAGAGACATAGGCAGACCAAGAGAAATGATGCTGGATGGATTGAGACGGTGGCATGGAGGAATATCAGCAGCAGAGTTGATCTAGAAAACCAAAGACCGAGATCTATGGAGAACCATGAACGCCTCCGCCAGCCGGCACGGCACTTGATGATGATGATGACACTGTATATGTACACATTTTTCTCCATGCTTAACATTTTTATGAGACTGCTCACGACAATTGTCAGTGTATGTGTGTGAGTAAAGGGTGGGAGTTTGTTCATACTAGTGTCAATGCTCACGTGAGACATTATGTATGTGTCTAGATGTGAGGATGTGTGAGTGTGTGTGTGGAGGATTTGTGTGAGTGTGGGGATGTGTGTGGGGGGGGTGTGGGTGGGGGTATGCGTTTGGATGGTTTGGGGTGTGTGAGTGTTGATGGGTAGTGAGATTTGTGGATGTTGGTGGGATGTGTGGATGGATGTGTGGGGATGAAAGTAGGGGTGTGGGAATGGGTGTGGGGGATGTGTGTATGGGTGGAGGATGTGTGTATGAGACGGGTGCGGGGGATGTGTGTATGGGTGGGGGATATGTGTGGGTGGGCGGAGATGAGTGAATGGTTTGGGAGAAGTATGTGTGGGTGGCGGGGTTGTGTGGGTAGGGGATGTGTGTGGGTGGATTGGAGATGTAAGGGCGGGTGGGGAAAAGTATATGGTGTGTGGGTTTGGGATATGTGTATGGTGTGTTGGTGGGGGATGTGTGCATGGCGCGTGGGTAGCGGGTTATGTTTGTGGTGGGTTGGTGAGGATATGTGTGTGGGTGGGGGATAGTGTGTGGGTGGGGGATGTGTGTGATGGGTGCGGGGAATGTGTGTATGAGTGGGGGTATGTGTGGGTGAGTAGGGGATGTGTGGTGGTTGGGGGAAGTATGTGTGGTTGTGGGGGTGTGTGGGTGGAGGATGTGTTGGTGGGGGTGTGTGAGTGGCTTAGGGATGCGTGGGTGGGTGAAAGATGTGTGTGTGTGTGTGGGTGAAAGATGTGTGTGTGTGGGTGGGGGTATGTGGGATCGAGAGATGTTTGGTTGGGGGTGTGTTGGAGCGTAGTGGAGGATGTGTGGGTGAGTGAGTGAGTGTGTGTTGGTGGATGGGTGGGGAATGTGTGTGTGTGGGTAGGAGAGGTGTGTGGTGTGAGGGTGGAGGATGTGTGTGAGTGGGGGATTTGTGTGATATGTGAGTGGGGGTATGTGCGGGATGGGTGGATGAGGATATCTGTGTGGGTGTGGGTTGAAATATTGCGTGGTATGTGGGTGGGGAATTGTGGGTGTGGGTGGGAATATTGCGTGGTATGTGGGTGGGGAATTATGGTGATATGTGGGATGTATGGGTGAGGGATATGTATGTGTGTGGTGCGTGCGTTGGGAATATTGTGTGGTGGGATGTGGGTTAGGGCATGTGTGGGTGGGTGGAAGATGTATGTGTGGGTGGTGTGGTGTGTGTGAGTGGATTGGGGATGTATAGGTGGTTAGGGAGATGTGTGTGTGTGTGTGTGTGTGTGTGTGTGTGTGTGTGTGTGTGTGTGGGTAGGGAGATGTTAGTTGGTGGGGATGCTTTGTATGGTTTGGGGATGTGTGAGTGGATGTGCGATGTGTGGGTTGATGGGGGATGTCTGTGCATGGGTGGGGAATATGTGGTCGATTGAGGTATGATTGGGGGATGGGTGGTTGAAGGTGTGGGTGGGGAGAGGATGTGTGGGTGGGGGATGCGTGTGTGGGTTAGGATGTGTATGTGGGTGGGCGCGGGATGTGTGGGTTGGTTTGGGTTGTTTGTGTGTGTGGCAAGTGTGTTTGGGTTGAGGGAACAGGTGAGGGCAGTGTGTGTTGGTGGGGGATGTGCGGGTGGGGGATGGGTCGGTTGGTAGGGTATGTATGTTCCCTGGGTGTGTGTGTTTGGGTGGGGTGTGTGTGGGTGGGTGGGGGTGTGTGTGGGTGGGGTGATGTGTGGGTAGGTGGGAGATGGGCCTCATAACATGGTAATTTACCTTGTTTATGTTTACAACATTCATTTTACAATGTTTTTTGTTTCTTCCTCTGTGAATGTATAATGCTATTGATGGACGAAATATGAGTGATTGGAAGGGCCGAATGTAAGACGGGCCTGCGTGCCCAATGTGTGACCCTTTTAAAATAAAGTTGATATGATTTGATTTGATTTGATTTGATTTCTATCTATCTATCTATCTATCTATCTATCTATCTATCTATCTATCTATCTATCTATCTATCTATCTGTCTATCTATCTATCTATCTATCTATCTATCTATCTATCTATCTATCTATCCGTCCGTCCGTCCGTCCGTCCGTCTGCCTGCCTGCCTGCCTGCCTGTCTGTCTGCCTGCCTGCCTGCCTGCCTGGCTGTCTGTCTGTCTGTCTGTCTGTCTCCGTCCGCTCATTTTTCTGTTCTACTGTCTGTCTGTCTGTCTGTCTGTCTGTCTGTCTGTCTGTCTGTCTGTCTGTCTGTCTGTCTCCGTCCGCTCATTTTTCTGTTCTACTGTCTGTCTGTCTGTCTGTCAGTCCTTGTCTATCCCTGTCTGTCTGTCTATCTGTCTGTCTGTCTGTCTGTCTGTCTGTCTGTCTGTCTCCGTCCGCTCATTTTTCTGTTCTACTGTCTGTCTGTCAATCCGCCCGTCAAGCTGTCTGCTTATCTGGCTGTCTTTCTCTGTCTCTCTGTAGACTTGTCTGTATGGCTTGTTGTCTATCTGTCTGGCCTCTATTTGTCTCTATTTCTGTCTGTAAGTATGTCTGTCTCTCTCTCTGTCTCCTCCACTCTGCTGCTAGTATTAAGTAACAATCGACTGTAATAAAACAAACTTGTCTGTTTTCTGTCGTGGTTATGTCTCTCTTGGTCATAATTGTTAAGTATTACGACCTCTTGCTTTCTTTGTCTGTCACTCCCCCCCCCCCCGCCCCCCTGATTTTTTTCCTTCTTTTTAAGTGGAATATAATAACACTGGGGGATGTCTGATATATCGTTAATGTTAGTAGATAATGAATGGCCGATGCCGTTCCTCCAGGGAATGTAGTCGGTTTGTGCCCAATACGATTGATGAATCGTTGGATATCTCCATAGATTTTGCCATGGGACCAATACGGATTGTAGTAACTATTCTCTCTTCAAGTGAAACATTGCGAGATCGACATATTGTGGGTACTTCGTTGTTCTTGGTGAAAATAAAACGTGTACACTGTTTTTGCTTTCGCTCGCTTTTTTCGAGTGTTGTCATAAAGCGTGCTACTTCTACTAGTGAGAGCAGTAGATTGATCTTTGCCTGAGATAAAGCTTTCTTTATTACCAGTGTCCCTCGCCATCATGCGAACCCTCTTTGATTTCTGGGGTACTTGTAATTTTGGAAGCAACAGAGACGTGGCTCCTAAGACGAATGTTGCGAGTTCCTTGGATTGCCAGAAAAGGGCTAATGAAACTAGAACAACAATAAGAAAGAGACAAACAGCTTTCTTTGGTCATGTTATGAGAAGAGAGGCATTGCAGAACATCATGACGACTGGAAAGATCGAGGGGAAGAGAGGCAGAGGCAGACCAAGAGAAATGATGCTGGATGGAGAGACGGTGGCATGGAGAAATATCATCAGCAGAGTTGATCTAGAACACCAAAGACCAAGATCTGTGGAGAGACATGAATGCCAGCTGGCAGGGCACTTGATGATGATGATTTGTAATTGTCTGCCATAAGTCAATGACGACAAGTCAAGATGTAAGCCCAAGTGACCGGTCTATGGAACGAACTCATCACCCGGCAATCATAACAGGAAGTTTACGAGCGTTATGCCTCTCAGCCACGCCGACCGAATCCGTGTACTTAAAAAATTAGTATTGCTTGTATCTCAGTCGAGGAAGAGATTCGAAGGTATTTTTGTGTATGTAGATAAGTAGAAGGCGGAATGTAACAGTGACTTGACTTGTATCACAGATTCAATTATTCTGTTTGCCGGCTCCGTGGCGAGGGATATGCGGACGCAGTTCATAATCCCGTTTACCCGCGTTCGAAACACAGCAGCGGAAGATTTGCCGGCTGACCGCCTTGCGTTAGTATTTTACGAAATAGTATGGGAGCCGGTTGTTAAGAAAGCAATGACAAACTACATAACGTATACTTACTAAGAGATCACAATAGCAAAAAATGCTAGTGTTGACTGCGACGTCCTGTAAAGCACACGCAACTAACTTTAACTGCCTATAGTACCTTGTGGTTTAGGACAGATAATCTTGACAATGAGGAATTAAGGCATGCCTGGTTAGTGTAGTCGCGAATTGTGCAGGTTAGCATTTTCTTTTTCCCCACGACAGAAAAAAACACCCATCACCTCACCGAGGATTCGAATCCAGATCTTCTGAATGCGAACACAGCGTCCTAGCCACTCCGCTATAACAAAGACATGAAATTGATGTTGAATGTCTTGTCTTGAATAGAAACAATGTAAAGACAATCCCATGAAGTCGAGCCGTGAAATAACAATCACTGGGATGCACATCTTCAACAGACAATGGGGAAGGGACCACCAGTTCTTGTCTTCGCTGCCTGTACTTCGGTTCTGAGCCGCGGTAGCGCTATGGCTAGACGATCGCATGCCGACCCGGTGGTCGCGGGTTCGATACGCATCGGGAGCTGATTCGAATTTTTAATTTTGACCTAGGCTCTCGGGTCGACACAACCACAAAACTTGGTGCTCAGACAATATCTCTGGGAGTAAGTGCAGTCAGGTAGATACTGTCCACACCACCATCTAGCGTACATTGGTTTACACAAGCTTGGGTCTAACACTCCATCCCCAGTACGCCTTCAGGTGTGTAAAGGGGTCGTTTGCTTGCTTACTTACTCACTCACTTACTTAGTCACTTACTTACTCACTAAATCACTCAACTCACTCACTCACTCACTCACTCACTTACTTACTAAATCACTGACTCACTGACTCACTGACTGACTGACTCACTGACTGACTGACTGACTGACTGACTCACTCACTCACTCACTCACTCACCCACCCACCCACTCACTCACTTACTCTCTCACTCACCCACTCACTCATTTGCCTACTTATTTACTTACTTACTTACGTACTTACTTACTTACTTACTTACTTACTTACATACTCATTGAATCAACATTAAAGCAACTCAATCACTCACGCACTCACGCACTCACTCACTCACTCACTTACTCACTCACTCACTCACGCACTCACTCACTCAATGACTCACTCACTCACTCACATTTACTTACTTACTTACTTACTTACTTACTTACTTATATACTTACTTACTTACTTACTTACTTTACTTACTTACTTACTTTACTTACTTACTTACTTACTTACTTACTTACTTACTTACTTACTTACTTACTTACTTATATACTTACTTACTTACTTACTTACTTACTTACTTATATACTTACTTACTTACTTACTTACTTACTTACTTACTTACATACACCTTATTGTTAATTTATTGGGCTTCATCCTCACGATTAAATAATCAGTTATTACTATTTTTATCATAAATGATGATGATGATGATTTGTAATGTTATAATGCTCCCTGTTTTACTGTCAAACAGCACCAGCCCTGACAATGACACAAGATCCTATCGAGGAGCGCCAACACTAACAATGACACAACACCCTGTCATACAGCCATAGGCAACTGTACATAATGAGCCGGTCATCCTTTGGCTTCCGTCGTTCGTTCAGTTCTGGTCGGAAAATTTCCCGGGATAACAGAAAAAACCAGCAACAGGGAATTAGCAGGAATGACAACAACGAACCTCACGAGAAGAGGCAGAGGAGTCGCCATGGCAACTGTGATTCCGACAAGGCCACCCGAAGTATCTTTGGAGATGTACCTCTCACAGGTAGGATCATTTAACATGGCATCTCACAGATTAATATCATAGATACAGGTAGGACTAATTCTCTACACATAGGCAACAGTAAGATTACTTGTCATAGACACCATGAAGATTAATTCTATAGAAACAGTAAGATTAATGTCATAGATACTTGAAGGATTAATTCTCTAGACACAGGGCAAGCAGTAAGATTAATGTCATTGTAACAGGATCCAAGGAGATAGGATCTCTGTTACACCCCGAACTCTGGAGTTAGACTCTCTCAATATACACAATGACCACACCTAGGGGAGTGTCAATCACTGAAAACACGAAATACGATCCATTCTCATTTTCTCAGCAGATAAGACAGACTGAATTAAAAGAGTAACACACAATTTAATTCAGGAAAAGTACATAACTTGGATGAATAATGTGTGAAGCATTGTGCTAGAAAAGTTGTCTTCACTGTTGTCTAGACTTCTATGGGTGGTGATTTGTAAAGAAAGAGCATCTCATGAAGATCACAATGTAAGTTTGAGTGTGTGATATGTAGGTGGTACTCAAATAATTGTTTTCATCCGGAATTGCACGTCATTCTCTCCATAGTGATGCTCCTGGTTCTTACGACTGCTTGATTTCTGGACACACCACAGGTTTTCCGGCATATTGATGTACCGGTTACGGATATCCTTGAGTATAGGATGTGTCGTCACATCCACCCAGCGTCCATATGGTCATTCCGATTGACTGCTCAGATATATTTACAAAGGAGGAATCTACAAATAAATAAATAAATTAATGATAAACACCAAACAATCCCCCGGTGAATAACCTATGCCATGTTCCACCATTTATTCACAACCCAACAGTCCACACTCCCTTCACTCTGTTTCCTCCTGCAGCTCTCCTAATAACCGACTCCAAAGGATCTTCCCCAACCCATCATATTCATCACGACCAGAAAGATATTTCTCTATGAAGTATTCTCAAGGAGGAATCGTGATATTTCAAAATAATCCTATATAAAGCCGTGATAGGGATACTAATTTATATTCCTTCCTGAATCACCCATCCTAGAAATTAAGGACTGTAGCGGACAGAGTACCAAAAAGAGGAAATTAGAAAGTATTCTTCATACTATGGCACGCCACAGGATGATGGAAAGCCAAAGTCCACCAAACTTTCCAAGAAAAAAGTTCAACAATTCCGAGTTCGCGGCAGAGACTTAATGCCAATGTTTCACATGATTATCTGTCTCTAACAGGCATTAGGGCCTTTGAAACCTAACAAATCTATCAGAATAGATTGAACAACCGGGACGCAGAGGTGTTTCCAAGGCACCAGGGCCAGGTTATATACTGGCCAAGACCTGTTGACGCGTCCTCGCCGAGCGTCCTGGGCAACAGGTCCCTTCGGGGTCCTGGCTAAAGTCAGTAGGATCGCTGATTCCTCCGAAGTCGGAGAGTGTCTGCCTGTACGGCAAGGAACCACCCGTCTGCACACCAATAAGACAGACATGGGACAACGGATACTCACGCAAACCTCAGGTCCTGTATGACATCACACTGATGTTGGACAACAGGATGCCTTCATCCGACATACAGGACTTCGCGTTGGAACTCAAGCCAACGAACACAAGCAAGCAAGAATGAACAACCGTCCCTAGAGAATTCGAAACCTATCTATTTGACCGTTGCTCTTTAAACGCACAATGGAAATAGGGGTACCTTATTTTCCTCATATACCCTCCTTCCCAAGGGCATAGGAAACAGGACATTATACTAGTATCCTATAGGCTTACCTCTCTCACGAAACTAATCATCCAAACAGGACTGGTCAGCGTAGTAAAACTTGGTTGTAAAGAATATCAACACTTGACTTGCCCTCCAGGAGGACCTGCTGGCAACTCTTAAGAACAGAGTCCGTGGCAACCTCTACGTCACTCATAGAACGTTCAACGGTAGTGCAAGTAAACCTCCACTCAAAGAAAGATACACGGGGGTTTTCCTGACTATATCTAAATCCGGTAAATCCCAAAGCCAATTATAAACCTATATACGAAGTATATCAGGGTAACATATATACAAAATATGATTTTGTGTATAAATTGTGATGTTGGACAGGGAAGATTGACATGAAACAATCCAGCAGACCTGAGAGTGGCCTATTTCGTCACAGTCATATATATATATATATATATATATATATATATATATATATATATATATATATATATATATATATATATATATATATATATATATATACTGTTAGGATTAGTTCTTTAGGCAGCAGTATGATTAATGTCATAGATACTGGTAGGATTAATTCTTTAGGCAACAGTAAGATTAATGTCAGAGACACTTGTGAGATTAATTCTCTAGGCAGCAGTAAGATTAATGTCAGAGACACTTGTGAGATTAATTCTCTAGGCAGCAGTAAGATTAGTGACATAGATACTCGTGAGATTAATTCTCTAGCCGGCAGTAAGTTTAATGTCATTGTCACTGGTGAGATTAATTCTCTAGGCAGCAGTAAGTTTAATGTCATTGTCACTGGTGAGATTAATTCTATAGACAACGGTAATATTAAAGGCATATAAACTGAAAGGATTTATTCTCTAGGCTGCAATAATAGTACTATCATAGACAGTTCATAAATAAACGCACATGTATTGTTTAGCTTGGCGTTCATAAAAAGTAGAAGAAAGGAGTAGAGATTAAAGGACGCATAAGACAACATAAACATGTAAAGCTATAGGTTACCGACCGGGATTTGAACCTTCCACCTCCAAATGATGACAGGGCCTTGCTGTATAAACAAGGTTAGATACGAATTCTGTCCATATTCCATATGTATGGTTTCATGTGGATGATGGATCTGGCTAACGAAGACACTTTTTATTTCGGTGTGTCTAGTTGGATGTCACAGTCAACCCCAACATTTATTGATTGCGATTTTCAAGACAATATTTACATTCAGTAGTTTACCCTTGCTTGCTTTCTGAGCAGCTGGTGTTAATATGTAAATGTACTGGAGAGTGTTTGCCCATCATAGACCATAACTACACCTCCCAGTGGCAGAGGATGGGAAACACACCACAGTGGGGCAAACACAACCCTGGAGACCGAGCTCTGCAGCTGAGCAGAGCAGGGCACTCACTTGTCCTGACAGTCGGAAATGGCTGTCAAAGGCAGAGATAAAAAAAAAAAACCACGTAGATATGGAAGACAAGGGGAAACCACCACATTATCTTCTCAAGATGTCATGAATAGTCACATATCAGAGACCGAGATTGTAGAGAGACATGAACGCTTATGCCACCTGGCATGGCACTTGATGGGTCACTTGTTCCTACAGCGAGGCACTATTTGATCTATAACAAGATGGTGCTAGCACAAATGTCAGATATGCCCCAGGGCCTCTAGAAAGGATCCTTTACTTGTCTATGATATTGGCACAACATGCGGTCTCCTGCAGGACTGAAGAAGGAAGAAATGTTTGAAATCATGACGTACTCAGACAGCCATTACTAAACATCTTGCACGCAACGTTACGATGAAGTTTCTGGCTTCTTTGTCTGACAAATTATACGCTTGAGCAATAGTTGGTCCTATTCCTGCTAATGTATGTCTTGCGTGTCAAATCGTTCGTTCTGAGTAGGTCTAGACGCGTTAGTCTCTGAGGAGTGTCAGGTATGCCGTGTAGAGATCGATGGCCCTAAAGCTTTTCTAAATCATGGGTATCGAAGTATTCCTGATTAAACTGTTTTGCTGCCATTCAGGATTACGCGCACAAGGGATGGGTGCACAGTATTCCTTCAACAGTAACAATTTCTTTAACTCATTTGAAATAATTCAAAGAATTTTGCTTGCACCGAAAATCTTCAAAAATATTCAGTGTTTTGTATACTCTGGACGGGATAGTCTAGATCAGGGGTGGCCAACATGAGGCCCGCGGGCCGCATGCGGCCCGCCGGGAGTCATGTTGTTGCCCGCGGAGTGGAAAACGACGATGTGGTCGAAGCTGTAGCACGCTTGCTTGTTTACTTTAATTAACAAAAAATAAAACAAAATTAGGTGCGTGGCCGGGCAGGAAATATTATTTCAGAAGTTTGGCCCGCCTGCTGAAAAAGTTGGCCACCCCTGGTCTAGACCCAGTGCCCAATCCTGACAACGAAAAATCATTCTCCTTTATTGGACACCTGTCATCGAAGTGCACATTTGTGTTCTTAGTTTTTAAATATGTTTAATTTGTTTGTTCATGCTGTTCCACCGAGACAGACATCGGTCGAAACGTTCACCGGTATCTATGTTTCTGTATGTTATCTTTTTATCTGTGGAACTTCATAGTCATAGTTTATGCAATATGCAATGTTAGGTTATCTGTTGATACATGACTTGTTAGATTATCTGTTGATACATGACTTGTTAGATTATCTGTTGATACATGACTTGTTAGATTATCTGTTGATACATGACTTGTTAGATTATCTGTTGATACATGACTTGTTAGATTATCTGTTGATACATGACTTGTTAGATTATCTGTTGATACATGACTTGTTAGATTATCTGTTGATACATGACTTGTTAGTTTATCTGATGATACATGAATGGTTAGGTTATTTGTTGCTACATGACTGGAAGTCAAAGTCACTCAGCCAACATACGACACTTAAAATCTTCAATTCTTGTGTGATTCCAGTGCTAACGTATGGATGTGAGAGTTGGAAATCAACGGTAGCTTTAGATAAAAAATTAGACAATTTTGAGAACAAATGTCTTAGAAGAATTTTAAACATCCAGTGGACAGATTTCAACACCAATGAGCAAATAAGACAAGAGACTAAGCAAGATACAGTATCCAATTTCATAAGAAAACGCCGTTGGAACTACATCGGCCGTGTACTCAGAATGGACAAGTCAAGACTCCCCTAACAAGCCCTCATATGGACACCAGTAGGGAAAAGAAAACGGGGAAGACCAAGAGAGTCCCTGCGTAGAACCATCATTAGAGAAGGCTCATTCAATGGCAAAGTAAATATCCAAGATCTACAACAGGTAGCAGCGAACCGCCAAGCATGGAGAGCCATGACTTCTGCCCTATGCGCCGACTTAAGCTCAAGAGGAAAGACTAACTGACTAACTAGCATGACTAGATAGGTTATCTGTTGATACATGATTTGTTAGGTTATCTGTTGATACATGAATGGTTATGTTATCTGTTGCTACATGACTGCCATGATCGAGGTGAGGTCATGGGACACTTACTGCATACAGGTCAGAGCTTCACGCAGTTAGAGTGAAGAATTGAGCAGGTACAGGGCCACGCTTTGCATGAATATGGCAAGGCAAGTGGATGAGCAGGGGACAACGAGTCCTTCAGGACTCATTCACGTCTGGACCGAGTTTGGGATCGGACTGAAGATGATGAATGGCAGAATCTCATCTTGCCACCACGTAGTGTATATATGCAGAGTTTTTGAAAAAGCGGTTGAATGCCGACGTCACTTTAGAGATCGAGCGCCAGAGTTTGACTGTAGACGCCGAGTGCAAGTATTGTCGTCTGAAGTTTTAGCCGTGTTGATTGGCACTGATTAGATGATGATGTGAACTATTTTAAAGAGACGATAATACACTGTTTAGAAACTACGCTGCTATTGTGTCATGAAAAGTTCATTATTGAAGTGGTGTTGACCGTCACGTGGATGTCTATGTAAAGATTCATATTCATATAAGGTGTAAAGAGTGATACTACAGCAAGTCAATTAAGAATTACTTCCTGGAGAACAACAATACACTCTTTACCAGATGTTGGATACACATAGCACGGTGGCTTACAAGCAGATGGGAAGATAGTCAGTCGACAAGTGCAATCCATGCCAGAGAATAATCCCCACAAGAACTTTATGGCAATGACTAGATGGGTTATCTGTTGATACATGACTTGTTGGGTTATGTGTTGATACATCACTTGTTAGCTTGTATGTTGATACATGAATGGCTAGTTTATATGTTGATACATGAATGGTTAATCCGAGCCCTTATGGACTGAATGTTTCGATGTGCAATGAGGATGATCTGACGACTAACTAACTGACTAACTAACTAACTAACTAACTAACTAACTAACTAACTAACTAACTAACTAGCTAACTAACTAACGAACTAACTAACTAACTAACATGAATGGTTAGTTTATATGTTGATACATGAATGGTTATGGTATATGTTAATACATGAATTGTTAGGTTATCTGTTCATACATGACGTGTTAGCTTGTCTGTTGATACATGAGTGGTTATGTTATCTGTTGATACATGAATGGTTTATGTTATCTGTTAATACATGAATGGTTAGGTTATCTGTAGATACATTAATGGTTATGTTATCCGTTGATACATGACTTGTTAGGTTATATGTTGATACACGACTTGTTAGATTATCAGTTGATTCATGACTTGTTATGTTATCAGTAAATACATGAATTGTTAGGTTACAGATGATTCATGAATTGTTAGCTTATAGTTGATTCATGAATTGTTAGGTTATCAGTTGATACATGACTTGTTATGTTATCAGTTAATATGTTTCATCAGAGTATCCAATCAGAATAGGGAGTCTCCGTGGCGAAGTGATCAAGCAGTTTGACTCGGGCTCCGAAGGTTGTGGATTCGATTCCGGGTCGTGTCCTTCGGTTCACGAGTGAAATTTTTCGGAGCCTCCTGTGGGTCGTGGCTAGAGCTACGGAGTTTGTGCTTGGTGCGATGCTTTCCACGCCGTGGAAAGAGACCAAGCCATATGGGATAAAACCTGGTGCAATGAAGTCGACCTTGTCGACTTTTAAGCGACTTTTTTTCTTTAATCCATTCAGAAGGCAGGTATTAAACATTGTGAAAAGTCTCTGTGCCATAAAAGTGACAGTTATGACAACACATTGTCATATTCTCTGGAAATTAATGTAGTAGATTTCACCTGTCTTTAAAATCCATAGACAGAATCAGGTATGCCTAACAAAATACTTTGAGTAAAAAGGTAAGACCAGTGACTCTATGCCATGGTGCATGGTGAGTGAATAGTGCTAGGTTCAAACTTCCTGGACAAACAGACTCCCCGCACGTGATGTGGGCAGTACCGCACAGAGGGTTTTCTGATATATATTGTATGAGGCCTAATCGACCCCAAAGACATGTAGTCACGAAAACAACCCAGCTGAAGGTTGATATGAACCCAGATCACTCGACCGACAGGCGAGTGCACTACCCCACGTTTAGAAGGGAGGAAGGTTATCCCTTCACCTCGTTCCTTATTTTGTATACTAACTTAATTCGGAACTGGCACGTTTCATGCGATATCCATCATGTGCCATGCCGATAAGGTGTGTGGTCATGTTTTGCCATCTCATTCGATCGCCAGAGTCGTGGATCAGGTCCGTGTTCCTGACTCGAAAATGCCACGTGGCAAGGCTATCCAGGTATATACTTCTATGTCTACCTCTTGGTCTCTGTCCTTCGATCTTGCCAGTTGTCACCAAGTTCTCCACGTCATTTCTTCTCATAACATGCCCACACAATTTTGACTACGTCTAATGTCTCTAATCAGTTTACGATCTTCATTTGTTTCTTGAAGGACTCGTTCATTGGTTTTTCTGTCTGTCCGTGGTATTCTTTGCATTTTCCTCAGAAACCACATTTTCACAGCCATCAGCTGTTTTTCAGCTTGACTGCTAATTGTCCAAGCTTCACATCCATACAAAAGTACTGGTTCTATGTAGCACTTCAATACTCTTTTTCTCGTTTCAATTGATATTATGTTTTTCATCTTGCAAAAGGCTACCTTTGCAATGGCAGTTCTTGTTCTAATCTCTTCAAGGCATCTCCCAGATGTTATGACTGTTCCGAGATAACTGTACCGATTCACTTGTTTAAGACAATGCCCATTGTGGTATTTCCTTTTTCCCAGTGATTACCATAATCTGTGTCTTCTTACTATTCAATTCTACCCTAGTTGTTCACTGTGTGCAACAACCGCATCTACTAAATGTCGCAGGTCCTGTTCATTGTCTGCAATCAAGACTGTAGCATCTGCATATCTAATGTTATTGATTTATCGTCCCCCAATGTTGATTCCTTCTATATCTTCTTTATTTCTGAAAATATTTTAATGTGCAGAGGAATAAGATCTGGAAACATTACACATCCCTGTCTCACACCTCTTTTAAAAGGCTGATATTGATCTCCTTCATTATCAATCCTGAAAACAGTTTGTTGTTTCCAAAATATGTTTTTTACAAGTCTAAGGTCTTTTCTATCAAAGCATCCTTATCATGTCGACATGTCTCACTTTATCGAAAGCCTTTGTGTAGTCAATAAAGCAAAGACATAGATCTTTGTTCACTTCTATAGAACGTTCAATTCCTGTTCTCGGTATACACACAACATTTACTGTGCCCTTGCCTCCTACAAACCTACACTGTTCTTCTCCTATTTCGGGTTGTATTTTTTTCCTAACTCTCAGCAAAATCTTCGTGATGTGGCTCATTATACTAATTGTTCGATGATGATCACATTCCAAGGCTCCTGATTTCTTCGGGATTGTAATAAATATAGAATTACATAATTCAGGAGGTATATCTCTAGTATCGTATATTGCGTTCAGCAGTTTGGTGACTTGGTCTATTCCATATTCTTCTAAGGCATTGATCATTTCTACTGTGATGTAATCTATACCCGGGGTCTTGCCAGTTTTCATATGGTTAAAAGCATTCTGAATTTCCATCTTCAAAATTGATGGTCCTTCATTATTATTCCGCTGATCATATTGTTCTTCTCTTGTATAATCATAAAGGTCTTTCACATAATCTGACCATGCATGTAAACTCTAATCTTTTTCTATTATGGTTTTGCCTTCTTTGGTTTTTAGGCAACCCGTTCATGTGTGTGTGTTCTTTTGTTAGTGATGTCATTAATTTTTTTTTGCATTAATTTAGTATTCCGGGTGTTGTGTTGGTTTTCAATTTCCCTACAATTTTCCTCAAGCCATGTTTTTTTTTTGCCTCTTTGTATAGCTTCCTAATTTTCCTGTGAATCTCTTCATATTTTTCCGCATCCAATATACGGAGACTATACTTTCAAGCCATACCCCTGAATGAATACATGGAGAACTGAATCCACAAAGTACAGGAAGTCAGTGACATTTCCTTGTTCGAACTGGCAGAGACCTGATAGTGAATTCTGCCATTTCTTGGGAATCAGAACTAATGATAATATTTGCTGTCCGTGTTCTGGGCTCGGCCAAATAACTCAGTCTGTTCACTAACTAGCAGCGTGCACAAGAGAAACGACAATTTCTAGCTGAAACAAGGCCGTTTGGAGTGTGGGGATTGGACAAGTAACCACACTTTCTAACTACGAGAAGGACATTGAAGATAACATGTTCGGTGCCATTAATTCAAGCAGTTCTCTGGATAGAAAATAATGGTCACCAAAATATTGTTAACCACAGAAAATATACGGTAAATATAAAGAATATCGAAAGAAATCCGGTGTACAGAAAATCAAGTTTGGCATAGGAAGATTATAAATATCTTTGTCAACGAAGGGGATACAGAGAGTTCTTAGGAGATATATAAAACAATTTCTCATGTATGGAAGTCGATCATGGATAATTAGCAGACTAGTAGGAAATTATTTTGAGGTTGTTGAGATGTGGGTATACAGAGACATGCTGAAAAACCCATCGTTAGATAAAAAGAGCAATGAAGGCGTCTAGAAAGAAACCAACATATGAAGTAAAATAGCTATTTATGTTAGAATTAGACATTTCACTGGGAATGTAACTTGAAGACGTAAGTTGGAGAAAAAATGTCGCTGTAACAGAAAGGCAAAGGGGCAATAGAGAAAGAGGAAGGTGTAGAGAGAATATTCTCGAGATAGCCGGATGGAGAAATATGTTTATGATAAAAGATATGTTTATGTGATAAAAGAATGATATATGTTTATCCATAAATTGTTTCTGGCGGGACTATAGTATTCCATATTCAGTTTTAGGTCTGGATTATTGTCGCCTTAGATAAGGTTGTAGCTCTGACCACCAACGTAACACGGCATGGACCACAAGTAGAAGAAGTCATAATGATACAAGACTTTATTTGATGATAGCCATTCTCTCTCGTGTTTCCATGTCTTGCCTGTTTTGTTTCTCTGTCTGATTGTTTTATTGCACTAAATGAGCTTTCGTTTTCTTTCCATTATTATTTATATGTTTGCCATATTAACCTAATATTTTGAGAATATATTGAGAATATCGCAGACAAAGAAGAATATATTGAGAATAGCATAGACAGAGAAGACAAGAAATGCTGAGACAAACAAGAGTTGCAGGTGTTTACAAAACTGCACACCAAAAACCACAAGGAAAAGACAAATTAAATGTCTGGTTAATATTAACAGAAGCGGTGGATTAGATAAATTGGCTTCATGTAAGGAAATGCTGTCAAGAGAGGCAGAGGAAGACAGCGAACGGTGTATGTGGAAAGCTTGAACAGCTGGGAAACAAATGATAATATAAGCAACACAGACATCATCATCATATCAGATAATAATTTATAGCTGTCTGGCTGTGGGGTTACATCACTTTCCCTCTGTAATCCCGTTTATCACGCAGAGTCTCGTAGCGGAGCGAGAGCTGAGGCGGTTCGACCACCGCACGTGAGTTGCGGGATACTGAGCCGGCCGATCAGAAAGCAATGGCAAACTACTGAGCGTAATCTTGCCAAGAGATCAACATACATCTGAAAGATGCTGGTGTTGACAGCTAAGTCCTGTAAAGGATATGCTAAAAAAACAAAAAAAAACCAACGAGCAAGTGCTACAAGAAACAAACAAGAACTAAGACGAAGACAGTCAAGATTTCTTCGGCACGTTATGAGTAGATTTTATTATAAAACTAAATGGCAACTGGCAATATTGATTGGAAGGTAGAAAGATATATACTCGATGGCTTGGCCACATGGCGTAACCGGGACAAGAACACAGACCTACACCAGGACTCTGGTTAGTTAATTAATCCTCAAAAGTATCCTCACTGCATATCGGACCGTT
Source organism: Cepaea nemoralis (assembly GCA_014155875.1). NCBI lineage: Eukaryota > Metazoa > Mollusca > Gastropoda > Stylommatophora > Helicidae > Cepaea > Cepaea nemoralis. The sequence goes on from JACEFZ010020183.1 coordinate 706,741, forward strand.
CAATCCATACATTATCTCTCTCAGCGTTTAACACCAGTTGACTATTCATTTTTGGTCCCCTGCATAGCATTTATGTCTGGCTTAATCCCTTTCCATTTGAAATTCTTATAGTCTAGTCAAATGTCTAGATTCCCAATCGTCTCTTGATTCTTTCCCTCTGTCGGCATTCAATAACTCAGCCCCGTCCATTGCTCGCCCACTTTCCACCGTAGCCCGGTCCGCTCGTAATCGTGTGAGGTGGCGCTTATCCGTATGGCACATCATGATGAATTGTCTTTTAAATGGTTCACGTGATATACCATTAACTGGCAGAAGTTTCGACGGAAGAACTTGCTACACAAATAGCAATCAGTCGCAACATATTCGTGACTGCGATGATGAATGACACTAAATCATATATCAATCAATCATGAAGTGCAACATTAAGTATCTGTAAGCACGCAGAAGCTGCCACTTTGTCCAACTCATGAAGGCTTTTACTAGAATTTCTGACAGATCGTTACAGATCTGGAACCAAATAAGCCTGGCCACAGCTCAAGAATGCAATAGTTTACGTCATGGACATCTGATCCATAAATACAAGGGGAAACAGACAGGACACTGGGTTCAATGAAGGCAGTTAGTCGAGATGATAGCCAAATATATGTGTATAATGAGATGATCGATGAAGCTGAACATCCATGCAAAGCCTACATTTATTTCTGTATTATAAACCAAAGATATAAATATATTACATTATGTTCTTGTATGTTGTCATCTATCAAGGTGCCAGGTCTTAGTCAGATATGACTAAGCTGCCATAAGACTGCAGGTGATACTATCTACTTTCTGTTAGCGCCGAATGTTAGGCGATGCTCACCAAACCCGACACACCAACATTGTGCCAATGGCTTTGGGTGGGGGTGCCAAATTGGGATTGTACAAGCCTTACTTATCTTAGTGCGATTAAGTGCAACCTAAAGATTAAATGTCATGACAGGGCAAGCTAGATCCTAAGCTTTGGTCGACATCTGGTCGAGGATCGAAACTCTGACAGTCGGACAGACAGAGCATTCTTTTGCTGATCCGACAGTTTCTGTAGCTTGCATTGCTCCAGATGTATTGCTCTTAACCTATCCTCTGGAGTAAACTAGGTAGGCCGATAGAGGGGTAATGCTGCGTTGTATTATTAATTCAACCCAGGCATTGTGCTATGGAGAGGTATAACATTCGCTACAGCCATTGGTTGAGGTTGTTATGCCTTGTTAGAAGCACAATGTAGCAAACTATCGTCTGTCAAGACGGCAGGGTGCCAATGGCATCTATCAAAATGTGTCTCGGTTTTTCCATGGACTGCCCGGGAAGCTTATGTTTTAAACTCAAGCAAGTGTGGGGAGAATCACCTTTTAAGATAAAACCGCGGGACATCTCTGAAACCGAGAAACAGAGGAATAGTTGGTTAATATTTTTTTTTACATTCACTGCAAGCAAAGGAATTCCCGGACTTCATAGGAAATCACGTGATATCAAAGTGAATCCATAGTAGGTGTAGGGGTGTTTTGATATATTGTGCGACTTGTGTAAGGGAGTAGGGTCAGTTGTGTGACGTGAAAAACCCTGTGCAGTAAAGAATCATTTAAACTGAATGTGATGTCGGTCACTTTCGATTGAGTGTGTGGTGGATTGCTAGCCCGATCGATGAATGCATTAAATATTTCTGGGCCCTGAGGGCCCTCACTGTCGCCGTGGTGTATATCCATATCTTGTGCTACTCGTCTTATCTTGTATACGTCCCATCTGTGTGCGCTCATCTATGATGTATCTGGGGGACCGTTTGCGAAGGCTGTGACATGCCGTTTTGGGTACATCTTGTTGCAAACACACATTTGTGACCGACCATGAAGTGAATCCCGATATCCCTTTTCTGAAAATAGACAATCCCACCAGATCTTGGTCAGTGCTAAAAATAACTAGCGGTTTGTTTACAGTGAATTACAAAAAGAATAACGAATAGTTTACTGTCATATTCTCTGATAGGTACGAGGGATTGCAGCAGTTCGTAGACGAGATAAACACTGACAGCTGTTGGTAACAGGTTAACAGCATTTGGAGCATTTACATACATCATGGTTAACGACTGCAACCCTCAAGAAAAGAAAGGAAAAATAAAAACAAGCAGATTTAACTAACAACAAAACCAGAGCTGCTAAAGTCAGATCCCAAGAACAATACACAGTTGCTAACAAAGAAGTTAAGAAGCGCATACGAGTGGATAAATGACAATATTTGGATGCACTAACAAGAGAGACAGAGGATGCAGCAGCAAAATAAAACCTTGGGGACTTTATCAGCACCACAAGGAAATTTGTAGGAAATATAATAAATCAAGTGGATTTTTCAAATATAGTAATGGGAAAATTCTCACCAACATTAAAGGTCAAATAAACAGATGGTGTCAGAGTCCTAGGGGCCTGATAGAGAGGACAGATCCCAGAGGTAGGACAGGGGAATAGAAGACAGGACGTGGGAATAGAAGACAGGACATTACGCCCTCGAACAGACAGGACAGTACACCCTTGGACTGGACTACGCGAGACAGCAGTCATCAGCGGACGACTGACCTCTAGGTGAAGGACAGGACAAAGTCCCAATACCGAGACGCATTACCTACCACGATTATCTTCAGACGGCACGAGGTCAGATGCCACGTGAGAGTAGACCGAGGGCAAAAGCTGGGGAGACGAGACTGGACTTTGAATGAGGAAGGATGTGTCTGGATGTTTGCTAAGAGAGCGTGAACTGCATAACCGATACGAGTGTTTGCTATCGCTGAGATCATTATGATATTAGACTGCGTGTGCGCTAGTTATGTGAGCTAAGATATTATTGTTTGAGCGAACGAGTGCAGTGCTGAACTCTACTCCATTTGTGACACTTTATTGTTATATTTCGGATTTAAATTATTAAACCTCTGAACATGTTGACTGAAGTTGACTGACTTCTATGTACATGTACGTTAACTGTCAAGACACCGACAAACGAACGACGTGAGATGTTGACAGTAAACATGGGGTACTCTCGAAAGATTTGACTTATAGTAAATCTAGCACAAAAAGGTGGATTAATTATTCCCTTGTTACAAGTTTTAATAATACTCACAGAATATAGCTTACATCAATGAGACAAAACTAAGCGCATGTTAAGAATCGGCAATCAAAATGAGGTACTTAGCTGATTTCGCTGATCTTGTCCAGCACCACGAGGTGATTAGTTGTACTTGTTTGTTTAATTTCAAACACAGTCTGCTGTGGATAAAGAAAAATATTAGTTTCGATGGAATGTTCTGTAGGTCGGGTGCGTGCGTCTGGAGAAAGAATTTTAATTAACATCGTGTCGTCCATATTTCGTTTGGGTTCTGTCACTTAAGAGTATTTGTCAGTCGAAAACCCCATCTTGTCGTAGATATTGTGGTATAATAGGGAGGAAGGTGCAGTACCCAATATAGCCTGCCCCGTTCTAAGTTATGCTACAGTAGTGGGATTCATTTCAAATGGAGAGGAGTGGTCATGGGAAGCCAAAGAGACCCTTATTAGCTCGAGGAAGGTTGAGCATAGAATACAACATCCGATTTTAATTGTTCTTGTTGTAATGATTTCTGTTCATAAGGTCTATTCAGAATTTACTTCACTGGTTCTAAAGAGTTTATTCCTTTGTAAAACATGATAAGATTTCTCTTGCTGATTTAGTCAACATAACTTAAGTTTGGTGAGGAAGATTAACAGAGGTATAGGCTTGCCGTCCAGGCACCATTCAGTGTTTGATATGTTCTTGAATTACAGGGTTGGTAGTCCACTAGCCAAATGATTTAGACATATTGGGAACGAACCATATACGAACCGACTTGGTCTTCACCCTTCCATTCAGAGTCATTCATAGACATCATGGCCCTGGGATTGTCATCCTTCCTCCTTCTTCAGTCACTCATAAAGTCTGCGATCCTCGTCTACCTCCCTGATTTGAGAGGGACACTTATATCGAAATCGAAATACACACTTGCTTCTATCACTGATACTTAAAGTGTGCGGGATTAGGGTTCCCGTCCCCTAGCAGACGGTAAGTGACGTAATTGTGTTAGAAACCTCCAATCAAATCCCCCCATTTGGACATTGTCGTAAAATTTCTTAGATATGATGTGTAGTTTAGTGCAGGCATCGCCAATCTGTATGTGTTTATCTATGTGGAGTACAACTGTGAAATGACTGAGGTGCGCAACATGTGACAGATATATTTCAGTTTTCGTTCTGTCTAAGTAAGTTTTACCCGTCGGGTTGTCGTATTTTTGGTTAAACCAAAATCGGTCGAGCGTACCCCATGTTTACTGTCAACGTCTCACGTCACATCGTTTGTCTGCGTCTTGACAGTTAACGTACATGTACATAGAAGTCAGTCAACTTCAGTCAACATGTTCAAAAGTTTTAATAATGTAAATCCGAAATATGACAATAAAGTGTCACAAATGGAGTAGCGTTCAGCACTGCACTCGTTCGCTCAAACAATAATATCTAACCTCACATAACAAGCGCACAAACAATCTAATATCATAATGCTCTCAGCACTAGGAAACACTCGTGTCGGTTATGCAGTTCACGCTCTCTAGCAAACATCCAGACACATCCTTCCTCATTCAAAGTCCAGTCTCGTCTTCCCAGCTTTTGCCCTCTGTCTACTCTCACGTGGTATCTGACTTCGTGCCGTCTGAGGATAATCGTGGTAGGTAATACGTCTCGGTATTGGGACTTTGTCCTGTCCTTCACCTAGGGGTCAGTCCGTCCGCTGATGAATGCTGTCTCGCGTAGTCCAGTCTAAGGGTGCACTGCCCTGTCTGTTCAAGGGCGTACTTTCCTGTCTTCTATTCCCATGTCCTTCTTCTATTCCACTGTCCTGTCTCTGGGATCTGACCTCTCTATCATGTCCCTAGGCATCTGACAGATGGATTAAATTATTTTATGACCTTCTGAATAGACCAGTTCCAAATGACCCCACTGATATCCAACCGGCTGAATTGGAACTCGATATCAACTCTGAAAGAAAAAAAAAACCATCTACAGAGGAAATTAGAAAAGTTGTCAAACTACTGAAAGATAGGAAAGCTGGTGGACCATATGGTAACACAGCAGAAATAATTAAAGCCAATATAGTCACCTCAACTTAACTGCTACACAAACTATTTAGCAGTATGGAATACCGAAGAAATACTAGCAGTTGCCTAAGAAAGGGGATCTGCGGGAGTATAACAATTATAGAGGAATAATGCTGTTGTCAGTTCCTCGGAAAATATTCAGATGGATCATTAGAGAGAGATTCATTCATTCATTCATTCAGTAGCATGTCCTTTGCAGAACCTCGCTCCCATAACAACCTTCCGTAAAACCTCTCGATCACAAGCAAAATGTCCCGCATCTGATACACCCATCTGGAGATCATCTGCCACATCCTGCACCCATCTTCTCTTTGGCCTTCCTCTTCCTCTCTTCCCAGGCATATACCCTTCCATTATTGTTATCTCCAAACTTTCGTGACGTTTCAAGTGACCAAAATATTTCAATTTTCTTTGTTTTATCGTGTTTAATAGCCAACCCTCCTCAATATTCAACTGTATGGATGCATTTGTTCTTTTCTTTACCCAAGATATTCTTAGAACTCGTCTATAACATTTATATTCAAAGGCGTTTATGCGCTGTTCAGCTTATTTAGTAAGTGTCCATGTCTCACAGGCGTATGTTGCAATGGGAAAGATGCATGCTCTTAAAAATCTAATTTTTGTAGTTCTGTCTGTCTCACTCCATAATTTATTCATCTGTTTTAGTCTTTGAAGAGCAATGGATAGTCGCCGTTTAATTTCTTTCATTGTGTCACCGTTATTGGTAATCAATGACCCAAGATATTCAAAATGTTCCACCACCTCCAATTTCCCCCCATTAATGTATATTTCTTTCTCCATAGTAGTTTTATCTGTATGCATTATCTTTGTTTTTGCTATGTTAAGATATAAGTTGTGATTTTCACTATTCAATTGGGTTGAGGCTATTAGGTTTTCTATGCCATTCTGTGTTGTGGATAGTAATACTGTATCATCAGCATATCGAATCTCTGGTATGTCATGACCGCCGATATTTAGGGCATCATATAGCTCCCTGTTTATATCATCTCTTACATTTCTCATTATATTTTCGGCGTACAGGTTAAACAAATAGGGTGACAGCACGCAGCCCTGACGGACTCCTTGCTTGATGTCAAACCAATCTGATGTCTCGCCATCTATTCTAACTGCTGCTTGTTGGTTTAGATAGAGCATTTTTATGAGTTGTACTACATGTGATGGAAAGCCCATATTCCTCATGATTTCCCAAAGTTTCTGATGTTGTACACAGTCAAATGCCTTTGAATAATCCACAAAACATGAGAATATGTTTACATTAAATTCTCTGCACTTCTCTATTATTAAACGCATGTTGAATATGTGATCTCTTGTTCCTCTTCCTTGTCTAAATCCAGCTTGAACCACGTTAATCTCTTCTTCCATGTTCTTACGAATCTTCGCATTATGACTTTTAGTAGAATTTTACTCGCATGACAGATCAGGGCAACAGTTCTATAGTTGGTGCATAATTTCAGGTTGCCCTTTTTTGATATTGGAATGAAGATAGTTCTCTTCCAATCTTTTGGCCATATACCTGTGACATGTTGTAGATTGAGTTGCCAGAGGACCTAGTTGTAGTGTTCTCTGGAGATATATCTTGAATAATAACTACCAAGATAAAGGATATGATTTAGCACGTTTTGTCTAGAGGTCACTCAAATGAGCTAAACATTCCCGCAATAGCCTGTTTGGAGAACATTTTTCCTTTGGCTCAACCCCCACTGTGAGACCACTATGTATCTACACAGAAATTTATAAAAGAAGTAAAAGGTTCCCTTAAGGCCAGAAAAGATCTGAACTATTAGCGCCTGTACAACTGAGGATCCCTCTCACTCATTATAATGTTGCCAGTGTGCTGTTCGTCCGTCACCTAGATCTCTTCTTTCTTTATTTTGTCAGTATGACCTATATCAGTTCAAGTAGTCCTTCAATTTTTGCAGACAAACAAACTTCAACAATAACTGTACATTACATCTGTTAGACAGGACATCTACATGACAGTTTCTTGACAAAAGTGGAACATACATTCACAAGGAATTGTTTACACCACAAGTGTACAAGATAGACACCATGAGATACCTGACAACATCTATACAGAACTTTTCACAATATGTATAACCAACCACAGCACTTAAGACAGTCACCAGAGACAACACTTGACAGCACTGTACAAGAAATTCACTGGGGACATGTACTTAAAACACTGGTTCAATCATACTGTTTATTGAGCTGATGGTGAGTCTAGTGCTGACCATTGTTCATCCCATTTGTCATGTCAACACCTCAACAAGGTACATACAAAATGTACAAATATGCTAACATGCATGAAGATAACATGATACACCACCTCTCCATTACTCCACCAACTAATAACTCTCATCCACCTCTCCTCTCTAAGTACCACTACACCATTCTGTTTCAGTATCAGTCTCTATCCTCATCTCTTGTCTCTTGGGAATTTAGGAAATCCTATCCATGGGCAACTCAAGGAAGAAACTACTGTTCTGGGTCTGTTGAATCCTTTTATCATCAGCATGGATGTTGGACTAGCTCAAGTTAGCAGCTTTCCCAAAATAAGCTTCATGGCAGATTCATTCCTCTTGAAGACAAGATTTGGTAGGATGATATGAGACTGTCTCTCCCCGTTGACCAGACTGTCTGTGGATGCTGATACTGGGATACTTCAAAAGTTGAGGATAACACTCTCCTGACATTGGGAGATGTATACTCGGTACATGCAAAACATGACTTGCTGAAGAAACCCAGAGATAGGAACAAAATCCAATATACTGCAGCCCCTCAGTCAGTCCAATCTCACCTACACTTCAAGTCACATTCTTCAACACTGTGTGAGTACCAGGCTGGAGATTAACCAAGATAAGTCCTAGCTAAACAATCCATTGCACCAGTCATTTCACAAGTTGTCTTGAATGGGGTTAACAACCAGACTTGTTGTTTCATTCTCAGATGACATTTGATTAATGATCCTGTACTTCTTATTATTGAAGTCTTCAGAACTGTTTTTCTCTCTTTCTTTTATATCCAGCTGTTTGAGAGCTGAGCTGAAAGTCTCTAGGAAATTCCCATATTGTGGGTTCTAGAAGATTTCACTTATAGAGAGTTGGTTCTGGATTCTGGGACTACTGGTTAGTTTTCCCAGATGATATATGGATGCCTCTCCTCCATCCTCCTGTTCTCTGTGGATATATAGAATGGCACAACATCTCTTCACATGTGTTAAAAGATGATGTTATCATATATCAACATACACAGATGGAGATGGGGAAGGTTAAGGTTGATGATGTAGTGAATTTCACTCTGATGCACTGTGGTAATCACAAGACCATATGCTGAGACAGGGTAGCTTAACACAATTACAAGCATTTATGTGGTCTAAATTCCACCATGTTTGAACCACAGTAGACCTGGGCACAAGGAGGACCAGACACAGTACAGCAATCATTGTGACATAGCAACATGGGACAGGCATTGTGAAGGGAAATGGAAAATAGGCATTTACAACTGCAATATGCATTATGTATTAACTAATGGCATTTACCAAATTAGCAGACCAGACATCCATTCCTATGGCTGTGATGTTGGTGCATGAATGTCTTATTCCATATTCACACAGCAATGCCAGACCTCACCCCTTTTTCACCAGACTTGTCTCACAGATACATCATCATCATCATGTGCTCTTTCCCCACTGAGTAATGTCCACAGTAGGTAACAGAAGCTCAATTGCATAGCAATAGTTCACATATGCACCAAGCACATATGTGGAAAACATGTTTAGTCCTTGTAAGTTTGCATGAGCCATACATTATATTCAGCCAACTAAGATACAGGTTCACACACCTATGGTTCTCTGAGGAACTAGTTTATATGAACCATCCAACAGTAGAGGTAACAGTGTAATACTTCAAAGAGAAATTATAGTAATTCTCTTGAGTTTATAGCGACCAGGCATCACATGGACTTAGCAATTCTGGCGTGCCATCACCGTCCTGTTTACATGTGGATATTTGAAGCATCTTTCTTTCTACTAATGTGAGAGGCTATTTATTAAATCACCAACTCACTCACTCCATCATTCTCTGCGTTTTTACAAAGGAACTTGTACATGTTTCATCACTCATTCCCATTCAGAATGCCATTTGTTAACTCGCACGAGAGCAAAGGTACAGTTGATTTAAGAATAAGTCATCCTAGGCATGTAGAATGCACAAGGGGTTTTGGTTTGCGAATCTGCATGAGTGTACTACATTCCTCAAGCATACACAACCAGTCACAACAAGGGATTGATATGCACTTGGAGTATACAGCGTGAAAGACGTGTCAAGGTTGAAGAAGCAATATTCAGAATTCTGGCGCACAGAAGTTAGGTTTTCCACTTTCACACATTATTCATAAAATACTCATATTCTTCTCTTTCGTACATTAGGTTTAGCCACAACATTAAAGTATGTTTTAAAGTGGTACCTGTTGTCCAGAGAACAATATTATTGAATCTTTAAGGGCATTGTTGGGTCATCACATCACTCTAGCGACCGCTCCTGGTGAAATTCCCGCTCCTACTAATTAGATTTTAAAATATGGCCCAGGAATAGCGTGGGCTCATTATTTATGAACCAATCAAAAGACAAGTGCATACCGCCGCCTCCCCCAACTCGTTCTGGAACCTTCGATCTAAGAATAGCCCTTATTTTGGGATGGTCCCTGTTAAGACTCAAAGTATATTTATGAAATGTGTCGGACTGGAAATGGGGATTCTGTTCCATCATGCTACAATACCGTATTTCCAAATCTTTGTACATAATGCATGATATGTGTGTATGCTTTCTTCTCATATCGCTTTAATTAGTTCAGCTGGTATCTCATCACATCCAGGTGATTTACCATTCTTCAGGCTCTTTATAGCCCAAGCAATTTAATCTAATGAGGGTTTAGGTTCTGCTTCTGCTGTCATTGGCTCATGTATCTCATACATATCCTCACTGTCACTCATATCATACATTCCACTGCAGAACTCCTGCCATCTTTCTAGAATTTGTCTAGATTCTGTTAAGGTATTTCCCATCTTGTCACAGATAACATTCAATTGAGGTTGAACATTTTTTGTCAATAACTTCATTTCTTTGAACATTTCATAATCTCTTCCAGCCTTATGATATTGCTCTATTCTGGTACAGCAATCTTGTATATATTGATTTTTGTCCTTTCTTGTGTTCTTTCTTATTTCTCGAGTTAAAGATTTATACTTCATCCTGATGTTATCGGATTCATCTCCTTTCTGTTTCAGCTCCCTTCGTTGTTTTATTAATTCTAACGTGTCTGATGTAATCCATGGCTTAAGTTGCTTTTTCTTGGTCGGAATGAAATCTTTGGCTGCAGTTATCAAGATATCTCTAGCTTGTACTGCCAGTTCATCAGGTGTCATTTCTTCTTGTACAGACATCAAGACCCCAAAGCGATTCCTAACTTCTATGTTGTATGCATCTGGTATTTTTGTGAGATCAAAACGAAGTGGCCTTGGTCCTCGGGTAAGCTTTTTGAGTTTTAATTTCAGATATGCTTCTAATAACTGATGATCTGTATCACAGTCTGCACTTCGTAGTGTTTTTGCAGATGTTATGCTTGATCTCCATCTTCTTTGTATTAAAATATAATCTATCTGATTTTTGGTAAAACTGTCTGGAGACTTCCATGTGAAGAGTCTTCTTGGATGTTGTTTAAAAAGCGTGTTGGCTATCGTTAACTCATTTTCTGTGCAAAATTCAATTAATTTGTCACCTGCATCATTTCTAGTTCCTAATCCAAATTTTCCTAAAACGTGTCTCTCATTTTCAGCTCTTCGTGCACCTACTTTTGCATTAAAATCTCCCATTATTATTGCTATATCATTATGACCAATCTTATTTAATGTGTCTTGTAGTGTGTTGTAAAAATCTTCAATTTCGTCCTCCTCTGCTGTTGAAGTAGGTGCATATATCTGTATGAGAGTTGTGTTTTTTTGGACGGCCTTTAAATCTAATAGTGAGGATTCTACCACTAACTGGATTATATCCCATTAAAGCTTTTGCAGTTGTCTTATCTAAACAAAATGCCACTCCACTCTGGCCTCCGACATCGCTACCAGAATAAATTAAAATACTTCCATTTTCAGTTGTAAAATGTCCCTTGCCGCTCCAGCAATGTTCACTAATTCCTAAAATTTGAATGTTTAACCTCTCAATCTCATCACACACTACTTTAAGCTTTCCCTCATACAAACTTCTCACATTCCACGTTGCTATTCTCACTCTGTTTCTTAGTCTGACACAGGGGATTTCCTTGGTAACACAGTCAGCATTAACTCCGTCATCACGATTACTAGTACTGGTCCCTGTGTCACACTTTTCCCCAGTGTTATCTGATCTGCCTGGCCTGGGGGACTCGCCACCAGATCTCTTTCTTATTATGTTTTCTTTCATGGTTGTTATGGTTTCTTGGCAAGTTTTGCAGAAGGTAGTTTGCCATTGCTTTCCTTCTGGGCAGTGACTGTACTAGTCGGTGGCCATAGCCATTGTCTCTACTGATGAGATCATCTGCCTATCGCCGCAGAGTGCAAGACCATAACCAACAACAATCTGTCGGCTGCTCTCACACTCCATCCACTACCTGCTTCCATGGCTTCACGTAACCCTGATCGGGGGGCTAAACGGGTACTCCACCTTGCCCAAGGGTGTCCCGTAGACTAACGGAGGAAAGGAGGCGTCTTACATCTCCTTTGATAGGGGATACCCCTACCCCGCTAACCGGAAAGAGAGATTAAGAGATGCTATTACAAACGACTAATTGATTAACAGACAGGCTTCTAATCAAGAAGCTTGAACACGGACCAAAAGAATAGAAGCTGAGCAAGCCACTAAAACGTTAGAACTGGAAGCTGAGAAAGCTTCTAGGAAACTTGAAGCTGAGCAAGCTGCTAGGAAACCAAATAGTCACATGAAGCATAATAATAGAGCAAAGTATTGAATCGCATTCGCCACTTTATTTTGCATTTCTGTGGGAAATCATACAGGTTGCAGAAAATACTATTGCAAAATTTAATAAGATAGGAAGGAAAAAAAAATTGACCGAAGACACCTGACAATTTATGGAGATAACAAAACAAAACAAACATATAAATACCCCACTCCTCCTCCCCCCCCCCCCCCCCCCAAAAAAAAAATAATTAAAAATAAAAATAAAATCATGTAAAATATGAAATATATGCAATGACCTTAAGAAACGTAATTTGAGTAAACCTGCAGATAAATTGACAACCAGCATAACATTCGGAATACCAAATTAATGCACAAAAGAATTAATAACATCACTGAGAATAAACGGGTTGTCTGAAAACCAAGGAAAGCAGAATCATAATAGAAAAAAGTTAAGATTTTAAATGCATGACCAGATTATTTGAAAGACCTTTATAATGACACAAGAGAAGAACAGTGTGAAATATATTAATATAATAATTAAGGACTACGAATTTTGAAGATGGAAGTTCATAATGCTCCTTACGATATAAAAACTGGCAAGACCCTGGGTTCAGACAAAATCACAACATATATGATCAGTTCTCACAAGAATATACCAAGATCTTTTGGGCATGATATGAAAAGAATGAACTAGAAAACTTAGTGACAACTAGTAAGATTGATGAAGGAAAACAAGGAAATGGCAGAGAGATAATTATCTAGATAGCTTATCCACATATCAGAATAGAGGCAAGAACACAGAGCTGATCCGTGATTCTGGTGATCATATGAGATGGTGACAGATTAATTGCCCCCCTCCCCCCTCCCCTAAGAAAGCTTATCGTCATGACACATGATGATGATGACAGGGGGAGCTGCAAGAGAAAGCAAAACAATAGAAGAGATTTGCATGTAGTGGGGGATTTAGCCCAATTGGAGGATACAGAGCAGAACAATAAGAACGGTAGAAGAAAAACAAAAGGTTCGTGGACCATAAGATATGGGAAGCCAGCCAGCTGGCTCTTTTATTTGTCCACATATACTGGCACGGCTTGAACATTAATGACTTCACTGGGGGTGATTGTGATTGCCTAATTGAATGGAGTCTCGGAAAGGCATTTCAGCTCTTCTGTGACCGCCTCCACTTCGTGACCACCTGCACGTAATGTGTATAATAAATAGCTAGTTAGTTAGTCGCAGTTCCAACTTCACAGCATGGGTCGTCCCCATTATGCTCCGTTCCTGTGCCAGTGAATATCATACAAAACGCTCCCCACTGCCCAATGTGAAAAGTGGAAAAGACAGGAGTCTCGACAAACAACAGCCCGCACAGATGCACTGTGCATAATGCCGCCGCCAGAATGTCAACACAATAGTCCCCCACAAAACACCCAGTTCATTTCTGATGGAATCTGCAGCCATTTTTCCATCTGGATGTTTCCTAGATGTTCACCCACACAGTCCACGAAATACAGTTCATCGTCAATGGCAGTGGCAGTCAACCAGAAGCTCAGCAGCCACGCATTTCTGCATAAGGCAAAAAACCGGTCAACTCTGGGACATAGCCACCTGCCATCACTTCGAACATGCAGTCACATTCCAAAATACCTCGGGCAGATTCAAATGCACTTCACACGAAACTCACAGCTCACAGTGTCACGCCACGCACTCAGTCAGTAGCAGGGCGACGGAACCATCAAGCCTCCTTAGTCGCCTCTTACGACATGCGTGGTAGGCTGCAGTGTTGCTATTCTTTGCTTCCCTTATAATAAATAATAAATAATAAATGTGCCTGTTTAATCTGCATTTTGAATAACTGCCTGGTTTCGTTTTCTAGCCGGCAGTAGTATTCTTCAAGTTTCCTCAGAAATATCAAATACTGGCCTCTGATGTCAAACGGCTTGTCTGCCCAATGTCCACGTGTCACATGCATGCAACAATATCTAGACTATATTGTGCATTGACGATCAACCTTGCCAGCGGTGGGTTGTGCTCAATCTTTAAACCTCAAATCCCGAAACAACCAAATAAATTAATGTTATTATTGCTCGCTGGACTTTTAGAGCCAGGTGTGCCTTGCCAGATCGTGAAGACCTGATCATTCAGGGCCACATCGATTGGCAGATGTCGGTCGCGGGATCGGGAAAGTTTTGAGCTATAGCCTACAATGGATGGCGTTGTGATATTCTAGTATGTTAATTTGTCGCGTCCAGTGTGAGTCGCGTGGTCAGTGGTTCCACACCCGCCTCATACGCCAGTGATCCGGAGTTCGATCCCGGGTCCAGTCAGGGATATGCACTACTGACGAGCTCAAACGAGAGCGAAACTCGAGTCTAGTGCTTCCAATCTGACGTGCACAAGGCTTAAGGTTCGTGCCGGAATACGATCAGCGTTGCCAGTAGTGGGTTGTGCTCAATCTTTAAACCTCAAATCCCGAAACAACCAAATAAATCAACCTCTTTTTAAATTAACAGCTGACGCTAATCTTCAGCCTTCGCAAAATAAAACAAAACCTGAAGTACAAAAGCATGTATGTCATCTACAAAACTATCACACAACACGGAGTCTTTGGATTAAATGTCTGTCTCGAGAGAAACCTGTAAACTTCCTGTGTCTGACATGTTAAACCTGGTCTGCGTCCTACATTCGAGTCTGAATCCCCAACATTGCTTACTTATACGTGACATATCCTCTTCCGTCGCTGACATCGTACGTTCTTTTATTCGCTTTATTATCTGGAACAATAATAATGACAATTTGTTAGGAACACACAGCCATCTCTGCAAACAACTTGTCTGTCATATTTTATAGTATCGTGATCTTCTTATAGTTTAAGCATACTACTAGTGGTAGTGCGCATACCTTTCGTTGTCATGTAAACTTTACAGAATTCATCTACACAAAGATAGCCGGTACAGTATATCTGTGGCTCCTAAGCTAGGTAACTGTACAGTGTGTTCATGCAGTAGACACTGCAGACAATTGCAACATATTACTAACTATATTTATGTACAAACATATGACGTGCCCGGTATGTGGGCGGTACAAGGCATATTACATGTATAGTGTTAAGTACAACAAACCGTTGTATTCCATACAGATATGATCTCTTAATGCGCACTCTTATGAAGGATGGGTGGTATCCCCGGGTGGTGAATTGTATAGCAGATAGATACCCTGCACTCTTGTAGGGTTGCTTTCCGCCTAGATTCATGGACCTCCGAGATGTGAATTATTACCCCGGGGTTACCACACAGATCTGCAATATCACCTGAGCTAGTAAATGTATACACAAACAAGACTGCAAGCATTAAAGCATCAGAGATTGTGAGGATTCTGACATTTGCAGATGATGTCCTTGAATATCGGCAGGGGAGAGATAGGATACAAAGAGTTGAAGGAGACAATAAAAAAAGTGATCGACTGGTGTTCAGAGATGGCCAGTGCCATTGATCCAGATAAGGCGGCTGTGTTATGGGATTCTCTGGGAAATAGGATAGTTAAGGCTGACGTTCCAAGTCTTACAATAAATGGTAGACATATTAACAGCGCGGTCAGATTATGTGAAAGACCTTTATGATAATACAAGAGAATAACAATATGATCATCGGAATAATAATGAAGGACCATCAATTTTGAAGATGGAAGTTCAGAATGCTCTTAATCATATGAAAACTGGCAAGACCCCGCGTACAGATAACATCATAATAGAAATTATCAATGTCTTAGAAGAATATGGAATAGACCAAGTCACCAGACTGCTTATCGCAATATATACACCTGGAGATATACCTCCTGAATTATGTAATTCTATATTTATTGCAATCCCGAAGAAATAAGGAGCCTAGGAATGTGATCAACATCGAACAATTAGTATAATGAGCCACATCACGAAAGATTTTGCTGAGATATTACCATGCAAAGAGTTAGGAAGAAAATACAACCCGAAACAGGAGAAGAACAATGTGGGTTTGTAGAACGCAACGGTACAGTAAATGCTGTGTGTATACTGAGAACCGTAATTGAACGTCTGCTCACTGTCTCAGACAGTCAGCTGGTGAAGTTAGAGCGCATACAGAACGAAGCTATGCGGGTCATTCTGGGATGCACTAGAGACACCCCAGTAGTGTGTATGCGTTACATCCTTGGTCTGCCGACTGTTGCTGGTAGGCTCAAGGCGATGCAGGCGAAGGCATACCTCAGAGTAGCTGCAGACACAGACCACCCACTGCATGAGGCGCTGGACGCAGTTAAGGGTCAGCGACTGATAAGAGGGAAATCATGGATGGCTCATTCGGAGGATACGATCAGACAGGTGTACCACCTGGAGAACATTAGGCGTGGAGAGGAGTGGGTCAGAGTGCCAGCAGAGCAGTCAGACTTGTGCAGAGTTATAATCACATTAAGCCGGGAGTGTAGGGAGTGGCCAGAAGGGGCCACGGAAGTGGAAATCCAGCAACTAATTCAGGACAATGCTCACTCGAGTGATGTGGTTATCTACACTGATGGTTCGGTGTCAAGAGGTGAGAGAAGTGGCTGGGGGTTCATAGCCAAAGCTAGTGGTCGATGTTTGGGGCAGGAGAGCCTGGCATATGATACCACAACATCCAGCTTAAGAATGGAAGTGGAGGCAGTCACTGCGGCTCTCCGCTGGATGGAGAATACGACACACACACACATCGTGATTGTAACTGACTCAGAAAGCATGCTGACGAGGGTGAGGACGGACAGACTTCGTGCGGAGTGGCTTGATTCGCTTCGGAGGTCACGGGTGACAAGCATCGCCTGGATCTTTTCTCCGGGGCATGCCGGTGTGCTGGGAAATGAACAGGCGGACAGATTGGCTGGCTCTGCAGAACTTGGTGGAGTATTGATACATGACAAGGCAGACGTGGTTGCGGCCTTGTGGGAGCACGTGCACACCTCGGAGGAGCAAATGGATTACCATGGTCTGGCAAGAATGAGACAACGAGGAGTGACGAAGGGATCTGGCCGACGCTCAACGCTCAAAGGAAAGGCGAGACGGACTTATAATCAGATTACTACTGGTACTATTAGTGTTGGAACTCTTCGCTGGCTGCTGAGGATGGGGACGGAGCACTTATGGGAATGACCCGAATGCTGTGATGTCGATTCCTAAATCAATCAATCAATCAATCAATCAATCATAGAAGTAAACACATATCTATATCTTTGCTTTATTGACTACACAAAGGTTTTCGGTAATGTGAGACATGTCGACATGATAAGGATGCTTGAAGATCAACAAATTGATGGAAAAACCTTAGACTTGTAAAAAACATATGTTGGAAACAACAAGCTGCCATCGGAATTGATAATGATGTAGGTCAATATCCGCCTATTAAAAGAGCTGGAACGCAAATTATTCCTCCCCACGACGCTTGACGGCAGAAGTGGAAGAAGATGATGATGATGATGATGATGATGATGATGATGATGATGATGATGATGATGATGATGATGATGATGATGATGATGATGATGATGATGAAAAGAGATGTGAGACAGTGGTGTGTAATGTCTCCATATCTTTTTTCCCTGTACGGTGAAAATATTTTCAGAAATATAGAAGATATGGAAGGAATCAACATTGGGGGATGATACATCAATAACATAAGAAATGCAGATGATACACACTTGATTGCAGACAATGAACAGGACCTGCAAAATTTACTAGATGCGGTTGTTGCACACCGTGAACAACAAGGGTGAGAAGTGAACAGTAAGAAGACACAGATTATGGTCGTCACTAGGAAGGAAGCAATACCACAATGTAATATACAAGTAAATGGGAATAATCTTCAAAGCGGTACAATTATCTCGGAACATTCATAACATCTGATGGGAGATGCCTTGAAGAGATTAGAACAAGAATTGCCATTGCGAAGGTAGCCTTTTGCAAGATGAAAAACATACTGACCAATAAAAAGATATCAATTGAAACGAGAAAAAGGGTGTTGAAGTGCTACATAGAACCTATACTTTTGTATGGATGTGAAGCGTGGACAATGAGCAGTCAAGCTGAAAAACATCTGGTGGCTGTGAAAATGCAGTTTCTGAGGAAACTGCAAAGAATACCATGGACAGACAGAAAAACCAATGAACAAGTCCTTCATGAAGAAAATGAAGATCGTAAGCTGATTATATACATTAGACTTAGACTGTCAAAATTTGCTTGGCATGTTATGAGAAGAAATGACTTGGAGAACTTGGTGACAACTGGCAAGATCGAAGGGGAAGACCGAGAAGTAAATACCTGGATGGCTTGGCCACGTGACATGGTCGAGACAGGAACACACAGCTGATCCACGACTCTGATGATCGAGTGAGATGGCAAAACATGACCGCCTACGCTTATCGGCATGGCACATGATGGATGGATATTAACAAAGATTGTAAACTGAGATACCTGGGAATTACCTTCGACAGAAGACTATCCATTCAGGTATCATGTGGAAGAAGCTGATATGTGAACTAAGAAGGGTTTCCGTTCGCTGAAATCTACGGTAGCAATAAACATGGAGCATAGAATGCTGTTCATACTTTATCAACCTCTATAATTCTCTCAGTAATTGAGTTTGGATTGGGGCTGCTTACAGTGATGCAACTAAAGCTTCTATAAGTGACAACGAATATCTATGAATGTGTGCCCTGTCCTGCCTTGATGTAATGTAGTGCATTCTTCACTTCTACAGCAAGTATTGGTGAACCTTAACCGTTGTCTTAAATATTTATATCTGGCCTTCTATCATAATACGCATTCTGTCCAATTATCAGTCATATTATTTTTCCCATTAATATTGTTCCATCGGTGATTTTAAACAACCACTGGTTGTTCAAGTGTTTCTGCCAGATAAGATATGTCTTTATTGATATATGAAATGTTTGTCTGTACCATCATGTGCTCTTCTATGCATTTATCATTCAACCAGATTTCTGTAGCCTAATTGATTTGTTTGTTTAATATTTCTTTATATCGGTATGTAGTAGTAGTAGTAGTAGTAGTAGTAGTAGTAGTAGTAGTAGTAGTAGTAGTAGTAGTAGTAGTAGTATAGTAGTAGTAGTAGTAGTAGTAGTAGTAGTAGTAGTAGTAGTAGTAGTAGTAGTAGTAGTAGTAGTAGTAGTAGTAGAAGTAGTAGTAGTAGTAGTAGTAGTAGTAGTAGTAGTAGTAGTAGTAGTAGTAGTATAGTAGTTGTTGTTGTAGTAGTAATAACTCCGCCGCGGAGCAAACACGGCAGGGGGCTTCTGATCGTCAGAGTAGTACCCCCTTCCCCTAGTGTTTCGGACCATTATTCTCCTAACACTCTTTAGGAGCAGTCCCTTCCGGGTCATGACTTCGGGCGTCTTTCTCCTGCCGTGGAGACGTTCGGTCTAATTTGTCGTCTCCGCAGTATTACTAAATAGACTAAAACCATATTCAGAAGACATATTAGGTGACTACCAGGCGGGTTTTAGACAAAACAGATCAACAATAGATCAGATATTTATCTTACGACAAATAGCCGAGAAACATTGGGAATATAAAAGAGATCTCCATAACATTTTTGTGGATTTTAAAAAGGCTTATGATAGTGTCCATAGGAATAGTCTATGGAATGTTATGCAGGAATTTGGAATACCAAGGAAGTTAATTAACATGACCCAAACTATGCATGGAAGATACTTATAATATAGTAACATATAAAGGCAGGAAATCAGACCCCTTCCAAATAACATCTGGCTTGAAACAGGGTGATGCACTATCGCCGCTACTCTTCAATCTGGCTCTAGAGAAAGTTGTAAGGAAGGTAAAGGAGGAATGTGATATTGGAGGAACATCCAAGCTGCTTGGTTATGCAGATGATATAGATATTATAGGGCAAAGTGAACAAAAGACATTAGAAATATTGACTCACTTAAAGGAAAAAGCCCAACAGATGGGGCTGGTTATCAACCAAGATAAGACAGAATATATGGTAATTTCAAGAGACGGAATGGCTAAAAACTCTGGCCACATACAAATAGATAATATGACCATTAAAAGAACGGAAACATACAAATACCTGGGTACAATCTTCAACTGCTCCAACATCATAAGGGAAGAAATACAAACTAGAATCAACTCTGGAAATAAGATATACTATGCACTACAACATCTACTAAAATCAAAGGCGCTATCTCGTAACACCAAAATCACAATATACAAAACACTGATCAGACCAGTTGTGCTGTATGGCTCTGAAACCTGGAGTACAACGAAAGGAGACGAAGCCTTGTTACAAACCTTTGAGAACAAAATTTTAAGACGCATCTTTGGACCCATTAGGGATACACAAAGTGGAGAGTGGAAAAGAAGAAGTAACAAAGACATTTATGATTTGTTTAAGTCCCCGCTAATCACTGGTATCATGAAGGCTAATAGACTACAATGGCTGGGGCATATAGAAAGAATGGAAGATAAGAGGGAAACAAAACTCGCTTACACTCAGGAAATAAATGACCGTAGACCCCGAGGTAGACCAAGAAGGCGGTGGAGAGATAATATACATACAGACCTACAAGCACTTGGAATCAACGACTGGCAAGAGAAGGTCCACCAGAGAGACGAATGGAGACAGATTGTATTTGCAGCAAAGAACCTCAATGGCTCGGAATGCTGAAGAAGAAGAAGAAGAAGAAGAAGTTGTTGTGCTTGTCCCTTCTCTGTTACCATGCCCATTCTCAAGCCTCCCATCCCTCAGAGAGGAGAGTCTGCGCAGCCTGTGCTTGCCCATTAGCACTTGTGGTCGTGGGGAACCTGCCTCCTCCCCATGCACGGCCTCTATCGCCTCCATATGTCTCCGTTGCCATGATACTTCTTCGTGCTCCGTTCATGGCACCGCACTCCACTAGGAAGCCGGTTCTTCGTTTGATTCCTTGACCCACCTCTTGGTCTCTGCAGGTGAGTGCTACTTACGGACGATTACCGCTCTGTTGTGAAGGTTGGACTTCTGCCGACATTTTCATGATTTGACTGCACTCAGGCTCACCATCCTCGCTCGTAGGAAAAGCTAAGTAGCTGACACGAGACGTTACAAGTTCGAGGTTGTGGTTGAGAAATCGTTAGTTGTTTAGCAGTTACCGCTTCAAACTATACTAGTCTCGAGTCTCGTCCCAATATTCAGTTTCCGACAATTCCATAGCCAGCACGAGGCCTTTTCGGCTGCCTCACACAGATGTTTTTGGGCCCGAGTTCTCGCTTATCCTTTAATGCCAATTTGCTTTAGCACATCATACACGGAGTGGGAGACTAGACCTCTGGCGCCTACCTCTACGGCGAATAGCCTGACGGTGTACCCTTCCAATTGAAGATCAGCGACTATGTCATCGTACTTATTTATTTTTTACGTGTGCTGCTCCTCAATGTTGGACTCGTAAGGGACGGTATGCTCAATCAGCGTTAGCTGCTTGGCTGACGAGGAGCTAAATACAATGTCAGGTCGCAAGCCAAACTTTCGGATCACCTCAGGGTATTTGCCACGGCCCTTTAGATCCACGGTCAGTTCCCAGTCGTCCGCACTATCGAAAATGGTCGGAAGCGGCAAGTCGTCAGTTCTGTCTTCGTTGTCTCTGCGTTGCTGCCCGGCTCGGACGATTTATTTCTAACGTTAGAACGTTCTATTTTATTTATTTCTAACGTTAAATCAGTACTACTGGATGGACTATAATCATGAACAACGGGGAAATGGTTACACATAGACTATAAACACTCACTAACTGGCGCATGTGCAAAATAGAAGAAATAAAATGGTATAAGAGAATCATTAACGTGGCGCTCATGGAGAGAACTAGACAAATACCAGTGTACCACAAGGTGAAGAGGTTAGTCAGTCAGTCAGCTAGTCAGTCAGTCAGTCAGTCAGTCAGTCAGCCAGCCAGTCAGTCAGTCAGTCAGTCAGTCAGTTAGTTAGTTAGTTAGTTAGTTAGTTAGTTAGTTAGTTAGTTAGTTAGTCGAGGTTCCAACTTTACGGCAACGGGTCGTCCACATTATGCTCCGTTCCTGTGCCAGTGAATATCACACAACATGCTCCCCACTGTCCAAAGTGAAAAGGGGAACAGACAGGAGTCTCGGTAATCCAACAGCCCGCACAGGTACACTGTGCATAATGCCGCCGCCAGAATGCAAACACAAAAGTTCTCCACGAAAACCACAGATCATAGTCGATGGAATCGGCTGTCACCAGAAAGACCTCATTGACCCGGGTTTTCTCACATGGCTCTGTCTCTATCCACAGGGCGACCCGCCGAAAGCGTCGCATTAAGCACGAACTCTGTAGCTCCAGCGCCGACTCCCAGGAGTCTCCTGAAAAATGCAGTCGTTAACCGAAAAGGCACATCAGTCAATTCAGCAACAGCCGGTAGCCATTGTTCCGAATATGCAGATCACTGTACAAACAAAAGCGGACATGTAGAAGCATTCCACATTAATATCACAGCTCCCGGAGTCGCGTCACGCACTCACTCAGTAGCAGGGCGACGGAACCATATACTACCAATCCAACATGAAGAACATGCAAAATGCAAACCGCAGCCACAAAGATAAATACTCCAGATGCCGTAGCGGTTCGATGCCTAACCTCCATGCTGGGGACCGGAAGTTCATTTTATACTGCAAATGACAGAATAAACAAAGAGGACAGCAACACATGTTCTAGACTGGATCCCGCAGGGCAAGAGAAGAAGTGAAATCAAAGAGAATGCAATCAGCCCTAGAGGAATTACAAGAAACTAAAATAACACTTGCACAGCTGGAGAAACATGGAATATGAAATGAAGATAAGTTCCGCAGACTTAAATTCCCCAAGGAAAAGAACTGGTTTTTGTCATGAGACAATGTGAGAGTTGTGTAATTTCATTGATAATGAATTAAAATAGGAATGTCAGTACTTATCCTTATCCTTTTTATGTTTCTTTTTTTTAAATGTTTTCTTCGTTTTTCAGTTTCATTGTGACTTTCTTCTGATGAGCTGACATCATCACTACCATCAGAACTACGCCTCCTATGTTTATGTTCCTTTCTTTTCTTAGATTTTTTTTCACAGAACTATCATCTTTCTCAGAGTGGGCTCTTTTCCGTTTGTGATATGCTTTCTTCTTATTACAGCTTATGTTCTTGACATCAGAACCACCATCATCATCATTGATGTTAGTGCTATTATCACTGTCTTGTTTATCTTGATCTTTCTTCATCCTTTCCTGCTCCTCTGACGACATATTACTTTCTGATTCACCGGACTTGTGTTTCCTCTTTTTCTTTTTACCCTTCTTTGATTTTCGTCGCTTCTTATGGTGTGTCTCACTATGAGATTTCTTGGATTTTTGTTTAGTATTTTTAGCAGCAGGCTCTGTACTTTTCAATTCATCTTGATTTAGTTTTGTCAGAGGAGACACAAACTGTTCATCATCTGTGTCCGAGCTTGTGCTGCTAACATCTAAAACGACCTCTTTCGTGGGATCTGCCTTCAGAAAGTTGCGGCGCTGGTATGTCAGATGGCCAGAGTACACACATTGTTTACACGCTATACGAAGGTTATCTTCTTTTGCGTTCATCCGGATTTTTTTTCTTCCGGATGTGACTGCGTTGTGCCTGTTTACAGAAGAGCTGCGTTCTTGCGCCGTTAGGCCGACACATCCGACTTCTGCGGGATACGAAGGTTATAACTTGCGTGGTATCACCCTACTGTCAGTACCAGGAACAATGTTTTGTAGCATGTTACTTGAGAGATTGAAAAAGTCTATAGATGAAAGGCTCAGAGAAGAACAAGCTGGCTTCAGACCAAAGCGGTCATGTATAGACCACATTTTCATCCCTAGAATAATCATTGAAGACTCTGTAGAATTCCAGTCGAAATTAATCACCAACTTTGTCGACTTTCAAAAAGCCTTCGACAGTATCCACCGTCCTTCACTTTGGAATCTACTTAACATCTATGGTTTCCCTACCAAATATATCAACATCATAAAATCTTTCTACAAGGAGACACGTTGCTGCGTGAGAACAGAATCAGGCAACTCTGACTGGTTCTCAGTGGAAACGGGAGTGAAACAGGGTTGTGTCTTGTCACCGATGCTCTTTGGAATAGCCATCGATTGGGTCATGCGCAAATGCACAAGCAACACAAATAGGGGTATCCATTGGGTTGACAAAATTCTAGAAGACCTGGACTTTGCCGACGACATAGTGCTTTTGTGTTCAACGCACCCGGATGCCCAAGAGAAAATAAACCATCTCCAAAATGTTTCAGGACAAATTGGTCTCCAAATTAACACTGCAAAAAACAAAACCTATTGATCGTACCATCAGTTCAGACGACACCAAATTAAACAACCATGTTCTTGAAAAAGTCAACAGCTTTACATACCTAGGAAGCAAAATGACATCTACAGGGGACTCAACGCCAGAAATATTATCTAGAATCGCACTGGCATCTGGTGCCTTCAATAAACTGTCAAACATCTGGAAGTCAAAGACACTCAGCAAACATACGAAACTTAAAATCTTCAACTCTTGTGTGATTCCAGTGCTAACGTATGAATTTGAGAGTTGGACATCAACGGTAGCTTTAGATAAAAAAATTTAGACAATTTTGAGAACAAATGTCTTAGAAGAATTCTAAACCTCCACTGGACAGATTTCAGAATCAATACGCAAATAAGACAAGAGACTAAGCAAGACATTGTATGCAATTTTATCAGAAAACGCCGTTGGAACTACATCGGCCATGTACTCAGAATTGACAAGACAAGACTCCCCAACCGATCCCTCTTATGGTCACCAGTAGGGAAAAGAAAACGGGGAAGACCAAGAGAGACCCTGCGTAGAACCATCATCAGAGAAGGCTCATTCAACGGCCAAGTGAACATCCAGGATCTACAACAGGTAGCAGCGAACCGCCGGACATGGAGAGCCATGACTTCTGCCCTATGCGCCGCCTTAGGCTCAAGAGGAAGGACTAACTAACTAACTAACTAACTAACTAACTAACTAACGAAGGTTATCATTTGATTTTCCAATTTTGGAGACGTAACCTTGAAACTCCATTGCTGAAAGATCACGCTAATCGGATTTGTAAACTAAAAGCTACTAGTTTGTACAATATATGGTAAAACAACTAATTTATAAAATAGATAAATCATCAACAAACACAACTTTCTTACTTTCTCTTCCAAACTTGCAGCCGACGAGGCGAAGAAAAGACGCTGGAACTAGAAGGGACACAAGTGGAGAAAACCAGTAAATAATATAACTAGAAAGACCTAGGTCTGGAATCTACATGGCAAAAGAAATAGAGGAAGTGCATAAGAACTCTC
The DNA here is from genome assembly GCA_014155875.1 of Cepaea nemoralis. Classification (NCBI taxonomy): domain Eukaryota; kingdom Metazoa; phylum Mollusca; class Gastropoda; order Stylommatophora; family Helicidae; genus Cepaea; species Cepaea nemoralis. Next base: position 732,280 of record JACEFZ010020183.1, read on the forward strand.
GGAGAAGAGAAGCATAACACAGGAATGAATATCTTTGAGAGGAAACTAACGAAGCTGCTTGGGATAACTGCGGATACGAGGGTTTGCGGTCAGTTGATTGAGGGTCAATGTCCCAATCTGGGATGCAGGGCCAAGGACAATTATTTCTTTTCTGAACAGCAACATCTCTCATTTCTGTGTCTGCTTTAAATAGTGATAGATCAAATTTTATCTTCTGCGGGATCTTTTTTTTTTTTTTATAGCTTTCTGTTTTCATCTCATCTTTCTCAATTCGGGAACATGATCAGCACTCAGCCAGCTTTCGGTCTGGTTTTAGCTCCCGCTAAACTGCTTCTGAATCTCTTGTGAATCAATAAGTTGTCAGCTTGATTGCGAACATGATCTGTCGAGTTTTCCCAAGATCTTGATAGACAAGGATAATACTTGAACTAGTGAACCAGGTGTTGCCTCTTATCATATATATATATATATATATATATATATATATATATATATATATATATATATATATATATATATATATATATATATATATATATATATATATGAGAGAGAGAGAGAGAGAGAGCGAGAGAGAGAGAGAGAGAGAGAGAGAGAGAGAGAGAGAGAGAGAGAGAGAGAGAGAGAGAGAGAGAGGGGGTAGAATATGGTTGCTTAATAGTTAAAGTGCTTCCTTACAAAACTATCGACGGGAGTGTGCTTTCCTCTAAGACAGTCGTAGATTATCAATTACTCAATTCCGTGTATAGAAATTGTCCTACAAGAATTACTCTGGGAAGAACGCTCGTAAAGTGGTCGTCATCTTCAGACATTTCTGGGGGAGTATTTTGTAATGAAGATATGTGAGGAAGGGAATTGGTCTTCTGCCACATTATGTTGAAGCATAGTATATGTAACAGGCAAATACACTTCTGTGGCTGTACCTGTTGTGTTGTGCTGTACCTGTTGTGTTGTGCTGTACCTGTTGTGTTGTGCTGTACCTGTTGTGTTGTGCTGTACCTGTTGTGTTGTGCTGTACCTGTTGTGTTGTGCTGTACCTGTTGTGTTGTGCTGTACCTGTTGTGTTGTGCTGTACCTGTTGTGTTGTGCTGTACCTGTTGTGTTGTGCTGTACCTGTTGTGTTGTGCTGTACCTGTTGTGTTGTGCTGTACCTGTTGTGTTGTGCTGTACCTGTTGTGTTGTGCTGTACCTGTTCTTGTTAGCACTGCCAACAAGAGTTAGCGTAATCCTCCGTTTAATATCCCTCTTCTTATTATACGGAAAGGTATAATCATAAGAGAGCACCTTAAATAAAGAAATGAAAGCTATAGGTATGCAGGGGTTCGACGTCACTACCTGACGATGAAAGTGCTAGCGTTCGAACTTGCTTTGCAGGTAGTGCTAACAAGAAAAGGTAACCACACAAAAGGTTCAGCCACAGAAGTGCATTATATACTCTAGGTTTCGACATAATGTGGTTGGAGATCAGTTTCCTGCCTCACATACGTTAATATCAAAATACTTTCTATCAACGGTTGAACATTACCTCACCAACTATTTTTTGAGCGTTCACCCCAGTCATCTAAGAATGCAAATCAATATAAGCTAATTTGGTTCTTGTTAAAGATGTTTGTTACGACAGTGGGCCAATAAATACTGCTTGATTATATTTATCATCATTAATAAATAAAACATGATTATAATAAGTTACTACAACTAACTAAATGGTGTTTGTAAAGTCTCACTACACTTTGTATGCAGAACAGCAGTTTGTTGGAGAGAATGTTTTCCGTTGGCAAGACTGAAAACATACTCTCTAAAAAACAGCTGTTCTACATACAAAGTGTAGTGAGACTATTCAAACACCCTATGGTAACAATACAAGAATCCCCTTATTACAGAGAATGCATGTCTTGTCTTTCAGACACAGAGCGGAGATATTTGTGGGCGGCGCAGAGTGGAAATTTACCTGCTTTGGAGATGCTTATGCAAGAGGCAGGGACATTCAGCTTAAGTTGTAGGTAAGTATTGTCTCGGATCTTAGATATTCAGCTTAAATTGTTGGTAAGTAAAGTTTCAGAGTTTAAATGTTCAGCTTAAATTGTAGGTGAGTGTAGTCTCGGAGGCGAGACATCCAGTTTAAGTTGTAGGCAAGTATAGTTTCAGAAATGAGGCATCCAGCTGAAGTTTTAGGCAAGTATAGTTTCAGAGATGAGACATGGTGAGTCTGAGTGGGAATTTACCTGCTTTGGACAGTCACTATACAAAGAGATGTTGAGGAAGACCCTGAGGGAATACTGAAGGAGATGCTGAGAAGAATATCTCAGCACTTTTGGACTAATAGTTTGATGTGCACCAAAGATGATCTGTTGATTAACTAATTAGCTAGCTAGCTAACTAACTAACTAACTAACTAACTAACTAACTAACTAACTAACTAACTAACTAACTAACTAACTAACTCTAACTAACTAACCAACTAACTAACTAACTAACCAACCAACCAACCAACCAACCAATGAACCAACCAACCAACCAACCAACCAACCAATGAACCAACCAACCAACCAACCAACAACTAACTAACTAACTAACTAACTAACTAACTAACTAACTAACTACTGCATCCGCTATGAGTCTACTTTAACCTTTGTGATGGACATTTTTAAATAAGTTGAGTTGAGTCAGAGGTGTGAGACAGGGATGTGTAATGTCTCCAGATCTTTTTTCCCTGTACAGTGAACATATTTTCAGAAATATAGAAGATATGGAAGAAATCAACATTGGGGGAACGATACATCAATAACATTAGATACACAGATGATACAGTCTTGATTGCAGACAATGAACAAGACCTGCAAAATTTAGTAGATGCGGTTGTTGCACACAGTGAACGGTTGGGGTTAGAATTGAATTGTAAGAAGACACCGATTATGGTCGTCACTAAGAAGGACGACATCCATCCATCCATCATGTGCCATGCCGGTAAGCGTGGGCGGTCATGTTCTGCCATTTTACTCGATCAACAGAGTCGTGGATCAGTTCCGTGTTTTTGTCTCGACCATGCCACAAGGCCAAGCCATCCAGATACTTGTTTCTAGGTCTTCCCCTTGGTCTGTTCCCTTCGATCTTACAGTTGTCACCAAGTTCTCCAAATCATTTCTTCTCATAACATGCCCAAAAAATTGTGACTGTCTACGTCTAATGTCTCTGATCAGTTTACGATCTTCATTTGTTTCTTGAAGGACTTGTTCATTGGTCTTTCTGGCTGTCCATGGTATTCTTTGCATTTTCCTCAGAAACCACATTTCTACAGCCATCAGATGTTTTTCAGCCTGGCTGCTCATTGTCCAAGCTTCACATCCATATAAAAGTACAGGTTCTATGTAGCATCTCAACACTCTTTTTCTCGTTTCAATTGACATCTTTTTATTGGTCAGTATGTTTTTCATCTTGCTAAAGGCTACTTTTGCCATGGCGATTCCTTGTTCTAATCTCTTCAAGGCATCTCCCATCAGATGTTATTGCTGTTCCGAGATAATTGTACCTATTTACTTGTTGAAGAATATTCCCATTTACTTGTATATTACACTGTGGTATTTCGTTCTTCCTAGTGACGACCATAATCTGTGTCTTTTTACAATTTAATTCTAACCCTTGTTGTTCACTGTGTGTAACAACCGCATCTACTAAATTTTGCAGGTCCTGTTCATTGTCCGCAATCAAGACTGTATCATCTGCATATCTAATGTTATTGATGCATCGTCCCCCAATGTTGATTCCTTCCATATTTTCAATATTTCTGAAAATATTTTCACTGTACAGGGAAAACAGATCTGGAGACATTACACATCCCTGTCTCACACCTCTCTTAATAGGCTGATATTGGCTTACTTCATTATCAACTCTTATGGCAGCTTGTTGTTTCCAATATATGTTTTTTACAAGTCTAAGGTCTTTCCCATCAATTTGTAGATCTTCAAGCATCCTTATCATGTTGACATGTCTCACTTTATCAAAAGCCTTTGTGTAGTCAATAAAGCAAAGGTGTAGATCTTTGTTTACTTCTATAGAACGTTCGATTACGGTTCTCAGTATATACACAGCATTTACTGTACCCTTGCGAAATACCACAATGTAATATGCAAGTAAATGGGCATATTCTTAAACAAGTAAATCGATACAACTATCTCGGAACAGTCATAACATCTGATGGGAGATGCCTTGAAGAGATTAGAACAAGAATTCCATGGCGAAGGTAGCCTTTTGCAATATGAAAAACATACTGACCAATAAAAAGAAATCAAATGAAACGAGAAAAAGAGTGTTGAAGTGCTACATAGAACCTGTACTTTTATATGGATGTGTGGCGTGGACAATGAACAGACAAGCTGAAAAACATCTGATGGCTGCGGAAATGTGGTTTCTGGGGAAAATGCAAAGAATACCATGGACAGATAGAAAAACCAATTGTTTCCTTCAAGAAACAAATTAAGATCGTAATCTGATTAGCGACATTAGACGTAGAGAGTCAACATTTTGTGGGCATTTTATGAGAAGAAATGGGACGCAGAGGTGTTTCCAAGGCACCAGGGCCGGGTTATATACTGGCCAAGACCTACTGACGCGTTCTTGTCGAGCGTCCTGGGCAACAGGTCCCTTCGGGGTCCTGGCTAAAGTCAGTAGGATCGCCGATTCCTCCGAAGTCGGAGAGTGTCTGCCTGTCCTCGAGGAACCACCAGTCTGCACACCAATAAGCCAGACATGGGACAACGGATACTCACGCAAACCTCAGGTCCTTTATGACATCACACTGATGCTGCACAACAGGATGCCTTCATCCGACATACAGGACTTCGCGTTGGAGCTCAAGCCAACGAACACAAGCAAGCAAGCAAGCATGAGAAGAAATGAATTTGAGAAAATGGTGACAACTGGCAAGATCGAAGGGAACAGACCAAGGGGAAGACCAAGAATTAAATACCTGGATGTCTTGGCCATGTGGCATGGTCGAGACAGAAACACGGAGTTGATCCACGACTCTGGTGATCGAGTGAGATTGCAGAACTTGACCGCCTACGCTTATCGGCATAGCACATAATGAATGAATGAATTAATGAGTTAAAAAAAAAAACAACTTCATCACAGCACTTGGAACAGTACCATACGTGCTTCGTGATCGTATTCAACAGCAAGTGAAGAGCCCCAAGACTATTGGTAAAATATATTGTTGGCATTGTGTTGTTGTTCTCTCTGCAACTTAGGTTTTCAGAAGTTTCCTTGCAATTATCTTTACCACATGTGCCAAACTCAAGGCCCGAAGGCCACATCAGGCCCGACGTACAATCATATCAGGCCCCAGAGGTCTCATCCGACGTACTAATAGATTCGGCCCGAGAGAGAATTTTAGGCAGACATATGTTTTTAATGATCACGTTATAAAGTGCATATCAAATTCCCTAATTAGCAGCTTTGCCGAATGATAGGCTACCTGAGAGCGTTCTCGCTTCGATCAGAATAAGCGAAAATAAAAGTTGTGTAGTGAGTGGATGTTCGTCGTTACAGAAACCTAGCAACGTTCAGTTGCTCGTTTTGGATTAGCGCATAAGAAATGAAAGTAGTGTAATGCCCGGATATGACATCACCTTTCCGGCTACGGCTAACCTGATATCAATCAAGCGTCTGTCGGTAGAAGCACAATCTTTTTTTTAAAAAATCAAAGCTAGCCTTTAAAATGACCAAGAGAAAAGTTTATTCTGAAAACAGAGCCTTTCAAAGCCGCTGGGAGGCTGAATATATGTTTCCTGATATTGGCGGTAAACCTGTGTGTCTAATTTGTAGAGATAATGTGGCTGTGATCAAAGAATATAATCTGAGACGGCACTACGAGACTAAACATCAAGATAAGTTAAACAGCCTAAATGCAGAGCAGAAGCTACAGAATGTAGAAGAATTGAAGAGACATCTAAATCACAGCAGATGTTTTTCACCAAAGCAAAATCACAAGCTGAAGCTGCTGTGAAAGCAAGTTTTATTGTGGCGGAGGAGATCGCAAAATCAGGCCGACAATTTACAGAAGGAGAGTTTCTGAAGCGCTGTATGATGAAAGTGTGTGACATCTTGTGTTCAGACAAAAAGCAGATGTTTGCAAAGGTAAGTCTTAGCAGATATACGATTGTTGAGCGGGATTGTGCGATGGCCACTGATGTGAAAACACAGCTGATCGAAAAGGGCAAAGACTTTATTGCTTCTCCTTTGCTGTCGATGAAAGCAATGACACGACTTACACTGCACAGCTCTGTTTTCTGTTTTAATTTATATTAATGTTTACAAAAAGATTTAATTTTCGGCTTATTGAATATTTATCTTGTTCGGTCCGTAACCTTACGTGTGATTTGAGTTTTGGTCCGCTGAGCGATTGAGTTTGACACCCCTGATCTATACGGAACTCAAATTCAGCAGCGTCCGTGTAATCTGAGTCTATCGAACACCTCTTTCACAGACTGTCACAATTCTTGCTTTTTTTTTCAGACGAGTAAGTTTAGTATAATTTCTTGTTTTTCTGTTGTCAGTTTGTCTCTTCTTTCTTTTTATCTGTACATCTCACCGCCCATATGACTACATCTGTGTGTATCTTCGTCCATCAAGTAGGCCACGTGTTGATTCTTACACCAACCGCCCAAAGCCCTTCCTCCATTAAGAGAATGGGGGGAAACAAGAACATTAATTTCCCAAAGTAACCGTGATAGGCAGACAGAAAGCTGGATTTATGGTCAAGTGACATGGGAAAGGAGCGTAGGATAGACAGTGATAATGTATAATTCCATGACCTAATAAATGCGGAGCTAGATGATACGGAGAACGACAGACAGACAGACAGACAGACAGGCAGGCAGGCAGGCAGGCAGACAGACAGACAGACAGACAGACAGACAGACAGACAGACAGGCGAGCGGGCGGGCAGGCGGGCAGGCGGGCGGGCGAATGGGTGAACGGACGGATGGACGGAAATATAGGTAGGTAGATGTGTAGATAAATAGATATTTAGGTAGAAGGGTGGGTAGGTAGGTAGACAGGTAGGCAGGCAGGCAGGCAGGTAGGTAGGTAGGTAGGTAGGTAGGTAGGTAGGTAGGTGGGTGGGTGGGTAGTAGGTAGGTAGGTAGACGGATAGACAGACAAACGGACGGACTGACAGGCAGGCAGGCAGGCATGCTGGCAGACGGTCAGATAGAGAGAGAGATAGGTGGGCAAGCAGTCAAACAGAGAGAGAGAGGGGGGGGGGGGGGATAGTACACGCATTGTGTGTGCGTGTGTGTTATTGTACCGCGCTGAGAGTGACAGTCTTATCCTCTAAGGACAGTCATAATCCAAATAGATCCCTTCTTGTATGGCCCCTGAAATGCAGTTTGTATACGGCAATGACCACACTTCTTGACAGTTTTGTAGATGAATCTATTCAAGATCAACGGCTCATGAAGCGACACAAATGCGTTCGGCGTATTTGAGACCTGTCAGGCCATAAAATGAGATAATGGTTGCCACCGTGGAAGGGACGGGGACCTAACCACGTAAACATCCCACACAAGTAATGACTCGCAACAAAGCGTGCTCACGTCACGCAGAAGACTCTAGCCCTGGGGATGATTCTACTCCACACAATCAGAGCAAATAGAATCCTCTAATTTGTCGGATGATGTGTAATATTTGTTTCTCGAATTTATCAGGGATAAATTGGACAGGCAACAAACTGATACAAGTTCTTTATATGTCCTTGAGAGGACAAAGCAGTCAACCCCAGCACTTAATAGTTATTTCTAATTTATTAGACAATGTTTTTCCAGTAGTTTTTCATGGCTTTCTGAGCGGTCCACTCCTCATACTATCTAAACCAACACATAGCTGTCGGCTTCCAAATCGCCCTCATCTGATTTTGAACGCTGGGCTCGGTATGACGGGGAAACGTGAAAGTTCGCCACTCACTATCCCCTAAGCCACAGAACCGGTTCAAACTGATCATAAACACCCAAATATTAGACGGAGACATCTGGAAATGGGTGCAAGGAACGTGGGGGTATTGTACAAGACTGTGAACTAGGGAGCCTAACTCTAAAAGCCTGAATTACAATGGTTGATTTCTTAGGAATGACAGAGACGATATAGACCAGTGGTTCTCAACCTTTTTTGGCAACCCTTCACCATATGTTCAGAATATCATTCCCCCTTCTCCTTTCGTATTTCCTCCATATAAATTCCCCCTCCCCTACACAGTATACGTAAAAATGGAAGGTAAATTTAATAACACATACTATAACAAGTCTAGACGTCTACATAAAACATGTTTTGTTAGTCTACTTACGTTTTTAAACGAATTTCGGAAGGGCGAGAAGTACAGAACCGTAAAGAATGAGGAAAAAAAACAATATCAAGTAATCGGTTCTTGTATTAACGCGATCTTGAAATAATCTTATTCTCTCTTCCCCCCCCCCCCCCTTGGAAACCCCAAAATCCAGAGGGGGAGGGGGGAATTCCCCACCGGTTGAGAACCACTGATATAGACGGTGTCTCGTTTTATTGATAATTTTATGCTCAAATACTCGGTACTTATGTATACACGGGCCACGAAGGGAAGCAAAGAATAGTAACTGCCATCTAACATGCAAGTCGTAAGACGCGATGTCTCAATCCCCTGCAACAGCAGATATTGGCTTTTGTCTAAGGTCCCTATATTTTTCTGATATCACTGAGTAGTGCAGGATGGATCAGCCACAGGTATCCCAACACGGTCCATTACTTTCATCAACAGCTATGAGTCATTTGAAAACACCTGTTTTCACACACACAACTTTGTTGATTATGACGAGATATGATGAAAACGTATCCTCCCAGGAACGGTCATAAAAACGGCAGAAACAATAATTCCATGTGAAACAAATATTGCCTTCTACAGGCCTTCGAAAATCACTTGTTACGCTGGACTCTTCTCCGTCCTTGACCGTAACCAGCTCCTCTGAGTATCTTCTCTCTGGCCTTAGTTCCCCTAACTGGCCCGATCCTTATGCTCAACGATACTTCCGGGTTGAAGTTTCCCTACCTTCGCCCAAAACTCAACTGCCCCCCCCCCCCCAATTTGCCCATACTTCTGTCTTTATTCACTCTTCCCGGGACCACCCGAAAAATATATTTCACCCCTTAACCCCATTACTAGTTCCCATCAAAATACCTTTCCAGGTTTTCCCTTGTCTATCCCCTCTCATGCACGTTCTTCTTTGTCCCCTGGTGACTCAGACTGACGTCTACGTTTTCTAACAGTCCCCTGTGTTGGGTCTCCCCCATTGTCTCGGGACCTTCCAATCAACCTATCTGGCCTCACATCCGTCTCACGCTCATCTCACATCTGTGACCTCGCATTCTTCTTTCCAGATTCTTAATCTTTACATCCGTCCTATCTTGGCGTTTAACACGTACGTTACATGCGACTAAGGAAGGCTGGCTTGAGATTGGCTACTCCATTGCGTAAAATAAAAATGCTAGCTGCGATATCCAATCAGTCACCAAACTCCGTCTATATTGTTGTTTGAGTGATCTCTAAGAGACGGGGCTGCTACATACTTTACCGACTCAAAGAACAAAACATAGAATTTACCACCATCATCATCATCATCATCATCATCATCATCATCATCATCATCATCATCATCATCATCATCATCATCATCATCATCATCATCATCATCATCATCATCATGTTCACAACATTGCAGTTATAAACATATTTCAGGCGAACGAAAGAAGAAGAAATAATAATGTTCCTCATCCTCTCTTTCTATCATCTCTTCTTCATCTTTCTCCTCTGCTTTCTCGGTTTCCTGTCTTGCTCCTTATCCTCTTCCTTCTCCTCCTCTTTCTACTCCTTCTCCTCCTCCTTTTCTTCTTATTCTGTCTGCTACTGCTGCAGGCATATCCAGTTACACGATATCGAAAACAATATTGCACGTTCATCGTTTCTATACCCAACGTGCAGGGATGTCGATTATGATAACATAACATTACATAACATTACATTACATAACATTATATTACATAACATTAGATAACATAACACCCACGTCCTACAATCTTCGTTGATATTAACATTTGGCAGCATTGTTAGTTTAAGATTGGGGTGAATGTTTTTTTTTTTTTTTATAGTTTAATAGGCCAGACTTACAATAACATACTAACTCAGCAGTAACATGGCTTTCTGGTCTGTACAGTTGGGTGGTATCAATATGAACGATAAGGCAGATGTGGTATGGACCCATTGTGATAATGTGCATAGCGTGGATGATCAGATAAATCATCATAAGAGAGAATGGAACGGCAGGCAGTGACCAGAGCATCTGGCCAATAATCTGTACTCAGAGGAAATGTCAGACGGACACATAATCAAACTCCACATATTACCATTAATATTGAGACTCTTTGCTGGCCGTTGAAGACGAAAACGGAGCACGTATGGGAATGTCCAGAGTGGTGTGTTCTTGGCTCAACTCAATTCATAAACATTGCTAATGACTGACAAACTTAAAGTCTTCCAGAAAAAAAAAATTGTCTCTTTGGCTGACAAACAGAAAGTAAGAGTACAGGAACACTGAAATACGTGAAATAAATTAGAGAGAAATGAACATACATGTAAAAAAATAAAAAGGTAGACAATGGACGATTGAGAGAAAGGCAGTAATTAAAAGTGTGAGAAAAAGAAAACCGACACATCTTCAGGAGGAATAACAATAAACAACAACAACAACGACAACAACAACAGAGTTATCGCAGGCACCAGATAAGAGGAAAATAAAGGAACGAAGTATAAACACATAAACCAAAGTAACGGACATACATGTAAAGCGGCGATTTAGTGAAAACACGACGCCAGCTCCAGGAATTGAAGTAGATAGCTGTCGGCACTGAGCGCGCATTATCTGTGGTAATGAACATGACAATGAGTGATTCGTCCTGGTATCAGCAACCTAAGGGGCTCACAGTGTGGCCAGAAATCAATGCTGTCCCGAGTATGTGGGACTGAATGGTGATGGTGGTTCGCACTCGATATCTCCCATCTGTCCAGACTTCACCTAGAGGCTTTCTTGGCCGTTAAAGAGGAGTGGGGTGACATTGTATGGGTTAGTTGTTTGGTCTTTATGGGATATTGCAATCAACACCAGCATTTATTGGCTGTTTATGGGACATTGCAATCAACGCCAGCATTTATTGGCTGTTTATGAGACATTGCAATCAACGACAGCATTTATTGACTGTTTATGGGACATTGCAATCAACGCCAGCATTTATTGGCTGTTTATGAGACATTGCAATCAACGCCAGCATTTATTGACTGTTTATGGGACATTGCAATCAACGCCAGCATTTATTGGCTGTTTATGAGACATTGCAATCAACGCCAGCATTTATTGACTGTTTATGGGACATTGCAATCAACGCCAGCATTTATTGGCTGTTTATGAGACATTGCAATCAACGCCAGCATTTATTGACTGTTTATGGGACATTGCAATCAACGCCAGCATTTATTGGCTGTTTATGGGACATTGCAATCAACGCCAGCATTTATTGGCTGTTTATGGGACAATGCAATCAACGCCAGCATTTATTGGCTGTTTATGTGACATTGCAATCAACGCCAGCATTTATTGGCTGTTTATGGGACATTGCAATCAACGCCAGCATTTATTGGCTGTTTATGGGACATTGCAATCAACGCCAGCATTTATTGACTGTTTATGGGACATTGCAATCAACACCAGCATTTATTGGCTGTTTATGGGACATTGCAATCAACGCCAGCATTTATTGGCTGTTTATGAGACATTGCAATCAACGCCGGCATTTATTAGCTGTTTATGAGTTACTGGGCAAGTTTAGTTCAGTAGTTTGCCTGCTCCGTGGCGAAGGAGTTACTGACGCAGTTCATAATCCAGCATACCGCACTCGAAACACAGCTGTGGGAGATTTGGCACCACACCACCTTGCGTTGGTTGTTTTGTTTTTATAAAATGGTATGGGTATCGGTAGTTCGGAAATCAATGACAAACTACTGAACGTAAAATGTCAAGTAATCATAAACAGATGTTTTTTAAATGCTGGGGTTGGCTGCGACGTCTTATAAAGGGATATGCAGCTAACTTTTAGTTTACTATTGCTTTCTGAACGGACAGCATCTTATACCATCGATATCAACGTATAGCAGTTTGGTTCCAAATTGCCCGAGTCGGATTTCGAACCCATGACTCAGTGTGCCGGGGAATTACGAAACTGCGCGCCTCACGATCCCACAAGCCACAGGCGTCGGTTGTATGGGTATCAGGAAAATAAACACGAGAACAAGTGTAAATAAGTGCACCATCTTTATTTCATGAGCATGTTACGTCATATCCGGTTAGTCCGATTAAAGACCAGAACGAAGTTTCTGATCATGTCGCTCACTCCTCCATTCCAGAATTGTAATGTCTTCATACAAATATTCTTTTAGATTTGTTGCTCACTCCTCCATTCCAGCATTGTAATGTCTTCATGAACATATTCTTCTGAACATGTCGCTCACTCCTCCATTCCAGAATTGTAATTTCTTCATAAAAATATTCTTTTTCAATATGTCACTCACTCCTCCATTCCAGAATGGTAATGTCTTTATACAAATATTCTTTTAGATATGTCGCTCACTCCTCCATTCCAGAATTGTAATGTCTTCATACAAATATTCTTTTGGATATGTCGCTCTCTCCTCCATTCCAGAATTGTAATGTCTCCATAAAATATTCTTTTGAATTTGTCGCTCACTCCTCCATTCCAGAATTGTGACTTCTTTATAAACATGTTCTTCTGAACATGTCGCTCACTCCTCCATACCAGAATTATGAATTCTTCATAAATGTCTTCTTGGAACAATTTTTTATAATTGTCCTAGCCTTCCTCGTCCACGTTGGTATTTTTTGCGAACACTTTCAACAGCGCTTTCAAACTGCCGAGACAAGCACGTGTTCTGTTCTACTTTTGATTATGCAGGCACGCCGAGACTAACTGGCAGAACAGAACAGACAGAAGAAAAAGGGCAGACTCATTGCCAGACAAGAAAGAATCCATTGATCTACGTTGATAAAAAACGGTAAAACGTTGTCTTTTCTTAACACTTCCAGTTTCTGGTGGCAAGAAACGATGAAAATTGGCGCCCGCCTGTGATCGTAATGGCGACAGCAGGCAAGCCTGGCAGGAAATGATGTAACTGTTTTCATTAATTACCTTGACATCCAAGTCAACTTGTCCACTTTATAACAAGCATTTGACGTGAAGTCCGCGCGACAGTCACCGAACTGTGCTTCTACCCATCATTTATTATTGTATTGGCAGTAAATGACAGGCAGTTTTGTTCAGATCGTTGAAATAGCTGTTTCCGCCTACATCCAGACTTGTTCAGATCGTTAAAATAGTTATCTCGACTTACACCCAGACTTGTTCAGAACGTTAAAATAGTTATCTCATGAGATTTTATTTCTGCGAGGAAAAAAGGAATCACGTCTTGACCCCCACCCCTTGGCCGCTAATTCGATAACCAATCAATAACTGGGTCAGACAGCCGAGGGTCCTGGACTAAGATGAAAAGCTTAAGATGGTCTCTAGGGTGGGATTCTCTCGTGTTGTGTCTTCACACTTGAGATGGCTATTCCATGGGATGGTTGATTGTATTTACTATGGGAATGTCTCTAGCCCAGTCTGTTATAGATAAGAGATATGGAGATGGTATAGCTGTACATACTAGAGGGTCTTACAGTGTAATGGCTGTGAAGAAAACATTAATAGTGTGTCATCAACAGTAGGAATACAATAAAACAGCGGTCAGTCAGAATATAACAGATCTGGTTAACGAGTAAATGAAATAGCAAAGACCAGACATCCTTAGGGGTCATTGAAGTAATATGAGAAATATATTTACAGATATTGATTGGTTATTATACAAGACATGAGCAACAATAAAAGGCTATCGGATATATCCAATGTGAAGTCGGACTACTTCGTCCCAGTGTTGGTACGCAGGTTTTTAACGATGGTACACTGCAGGTGAAGGGTCACTCCTGCGCAATGTGGGATGTTTAGTATATGGCAAGTAAACTACAGGTCCCTTCTTCGTGCATTGAGGCGTTTTGGGTTGATGGTGTTATAACTATGGTTTAGACCAGGGGTGGGCAAACGTTTTGTGCGTAGGGCCGCATTGACAAATGTAAAGCTACTGGAGGCCGCATATATATATATATATATATATATATATATATATATATATATATATATATATATATATATATATATATATATATATATAATGTCCATTTTGTTTACAGCAACGTATCACAATAGTAATTATTAATTATTTATAGGTTATTAAGCAGTATAAATAACTAATTATTGAAATTTTAATTTACTTATACGAAAATGAAACAAAACCTACTTCCGGCTGTGTGTGAAAATAAAATATTCGGGGAACAAGTAGTAAACTCAGAATAAATTTTAGAAATATATCAAAACTACTACAATAAATTAATTAATTTGGACATTGTAAATGTGGAAATAATATATAACAGCAAAAAACTTTTAAATTTACTATTTTCTTGCAAAATAAATCATTTTATTCAACGGAGAAATATCTGTTTTTCATAAAATAATCCTTATTAAATTTTTACATGTCGATAAATATTTCTCTATATGAAAATCGATAAATTCACATTTTAGCATTACATGGTTCCAAACGTTGCTGTATGTAGACGGGGACGGGGTTGATGTGAGCGCCCAACATTGCATAAATACCCCAGTGGCTCGTGCATTCATCACCTATGCAGAAAAAGTCCAACTCCTGGCCTTCTCGTGGCGGAACTGATGTAACTAACAGGAGAAGGGGCGGCGGTGAGTTACTGGAGCCGAGAAATAACCAGAACGCTCTAGATGTGTATGCACGTACATGCATGTGCAGACATGTGTGTGCGTACCTACACACGTAAACTCAAGTAAGACCACAGTCTGCTCTAGCAAAGGTAAGGTGCTGAAGACGGAGGCAACCAGCCAAGAGGCGCACCACAGAAATCAGGATGCCACGCAATCACGCGTAATGAAATATGTCTACTACTGCTAAATGTTATGGTGCTCACCCTGCTTAGGACCCCCAGGCAAGTGCAGTGCCGGGCCCTATGAGTAGTGTATTTCGGGCTAAAGCCGCTCCTTTTTTGTGGAGGTGGAGTCTAATAGATACCTCCACTAAGGGCGATAACTCGTTTTTTTTTAAAGTAGGTGTGGTCAGAGTAGGTGTGGTCTAGTGACTCATCAGCGTAGGTATGTGTAGTGTATAACATAAAAAATACAACATTCAAAATAACAAACGAGTCAAGTAAGGTATATAATGTTTTTATTAACCCATGTATAGACAATACAATGCATATTAAATAATTAGCGGCATAGTTGACACATTATGACTATCAACCTTTCTTTTTATATACAGATATGACAAAGATGCACGATGTTGCTGATACGTATATACACCAGAGTCTTGGGTCTTGAACCCTATATTGGTTCCCCCACTTGGTGTTTGGGTGTTGAGTACTTCCAAAAAAGTGTCCTTGTTTAGATGAGTGTTGTGGTTTTTGGTCAGACCTTTGGTACTGATTTTATCATAATCTCCGACACAAATATACGTCTTACTACATAACGACACCATCCCCTCCCCTTCGTATTCTAGTTTGAAAAGACCAGGGGTTCTCTTTTCATAGGCTTTGATATCCACACAGTCCTGACAGGTACTGGTACTAGTGGTAATTCTATGAACAGGGCAGGTTTCAGACGGGAACCACTGATTGTAGACTCTGTCATATTCTTCGCGTAGGTGTGGTCTAACTACTTCAGAGAGTGAGTCGGTACTAAGGGCCAAGTATAGAGAGTCAGTGTCCATTTCAGTGAGTTGATAGTCTTCTTTAGAGATAAATTTGTCTAGAAAATCATAATAAAACTCTAACATTCTTAATTTGGCATACTGATAAACGAAAAAACCAATCTGTAGAGGTAGATCCCAGACTGTTTTCTTCTTTAGTGTTTCTACTTCGAAGAGATCATCTATAATTCCAGTCATGCTTTTGAACCTGGGGTTATTGAGTACTTTAGTAGTGTCTTTTCCCTGACAGTAGGAGACGTCGGTATGTTTGGCTTTATTAGTTAACGTTTTGCCGTAAGCGGCGTTACCTAACAATTTCATCGTGTCGGCTGTAATACTCTCAGCAGGATTTTTGTCCCCTTGGCGACGGGCATTAGACACTGTTTCCCCAAATTGTTTAAAACAACTAACCGGTCGATACTCTATTGTCTGGTAGATGTGTGTAACCACCAACCCATGGGCTAGATACCATTTTAAAAGAGGGGTGGCTAATAATATTTTCTTCCCGAAATAACTACCAATCAATGTCCGGCGTGGAGTACTCAGTAGTTTATTTTTTATGGCGTATTCTTTCATAAACTCCCCAATGTCGTCTCTCGACACTTCTGTGTTCTTAAAAATAGGGGGCATTTCGGCAAAGGACTCTTGTAAATCAGTTGGGGTCTCTATATCACACTCAACCAATCCGAAAAATGTATCACTTTTTACAGCCTCAATTATCTGGTTTTCACTCAACGATCCCCAAGGAAGTTGTGAGGGTTCCCGCAAGAAACGCTTTAATCAACTCAACCCAACTATTGACAGGTTTACGTGTGGTACTCTGTTTTACTAAACTTATCAACATGGTAAAATGTACCACGTTTGGTCACGCCCACCGACATGGCACACGATGACTGAAGAATTACTTCCCTACACAAAAACCCCATCTAATTTATGTAAAATTAATAACTAAGCTGGTAGTGCTTTGTTATGTGTTTTCGTTACAAACTTGAGTGAGAAGTCTTATCGACAAAGACAGTTAAATTCACACAAGAGACAATATCACAATCATAGACATATTTCAATGGAACGAAAGAAAAGAAGAAGCGACACATGATAATGATAGACCCCAGAGCGCTTATCAGTATGACACATAATGTATTCTTTTTGCGGCGTTACAAAGTATCTATATTTAACAGTTTCTTAGTTGTGCGTAAACGAAAGAGATACCAAAAAGAAAATAAATACTAGACAACGGTATGGTATTTTGATGAATAGCGGTTTAAAGCGTGCGAACGAATTTAAATTTAAAAAAAAAAAAAATAAATAAAAAATTTTTTTTTTTAAATTTTTTAATTTTTATTTTTTTTTATTTTTTAAATTCGTTCGCAAGAAAGGTAAGCGTATGTTGCTTGCAAAAAACTCACCTCAACGAAAACGAAATGATGTCTGAGAAATTGCCAGTACTAAGGACACTACTTTCTGAACTTAGCAGTCAGCATAAGGTCACCATAAAGTGGATACCATCCCACTGTGGAGTACCCAGAAACGACAGAACTGATCGATTGGCTAATTAAGAAGCAACAGAAGAACAGCCTGATGTGCCCGTTACATACCACCAAAAGAAAAGAATGATCAAATCAGTCAGAAGGCCACCAAAACCTGCTCAAGACGACTACCACGTTATGGACAGACAAGAACAAGTAATTATTCTGCGCCTGAGAACAGGACACAATAGGTTACGCAACCACATGTATACTAGATTCAAGATTGGTGAATCAGCCATGTGCACATGTGGATTGGCGTCGCAGACTGCAGAGCACATACTCAAAGACTGCCCAAATTACATGTCTAGGCAAACCTTATGGCCTAGAGAGACGACAGTGGAAGATAAACTCTATGGACTGCTGAATTAAATAAAAAGGACAGTTAAATTCATACAAAAGGTAACATTGCAGTTACAGACATATTTAATGCCGAACGAAAGAAGAAGAAGAAGCATTACATTACGAAGGTGAAAGACTGTTTACAATAATAGATAATTAGAAAGAAATGTTATCAAAAATGTTAAAACAATCATAACAGTATATGAAATTCTGTAAATTTCAACAAAATAACTTAAAAACGAAGTAAACATTTTTATTTTTTTCCCTCGAGGGCCGCATAAAATCAGTTGCCGGGCCACATGCGGCCCTTGACGGTAGTTTGCCCACCCCTGGTTTAGACCAATCAGATAGCGACGCACAATGTTGTCAATATCAATGTGAGGTTTATTTCTAGGGGTTACATCTGTTAGAATGTAACACCCACTTAAGAGGAATTTAATTGTCTGAGGAATATTATCAGGGTAAGCCCAAAGGGGATGGGTTCCTATCCTCTATCAAGATCACCTTCTGGAAGCTAAATTTTATTGGCTCGTTCCCCCACGTGAAGATACTAAGGATGTGTTGTATCTACACGAATTAATGAAGAAAAAAATATATAGATATAAGTTTAAGCTTCTTGGAAAGGTGTGGAGACCACGGACTGTTGCCACTATCCCAAAATTGGATGCCCTTTTCTATCACTAGGGAAAAGGTGCTAGTGTGCAGGTGTCCGCCCTCATACGGTCTAAATTAATATGGTCACATATGATTTATAATACACAAGTATGTGATAGACCAGACCAACAATATCATGACAAAACATTCACAGTATAAACAGGATATACAGTGACATCACATAATATTTGTGTTTACAAACAATATGTAAGAATCAATCAACAAATGGTCTGGTAACATGAAGTGTAATAAATCAAAAAAATATGACAACAAAATATATTCTTTGCATTGATTACATCTCTGGAGAAAACATTGTCAGGTTCACATGGAATATCAGCTGAGGTAAATGCATAATTGTGGAAACACAAATAGTGAAATCATCCAACATACATTAAAGTATCATAATGTATAACAAAGTACTACCAAAAGTAATAAAAAGGATATTTTTATATCTGATGCAGTTGATATCTGCCGGTAGGTACTTCGGTGGGTTTAAGATTCACATGGATGCAAGTCTCTTCCTGGGAACCATGTTTCTCTCAAGGGGTCATCATCAAAGTGAGTGAGGAATGGTAAGGTCTTCAATTTGGATCTAACATCAGGAATTCTCACTGGGTTCATGGGTTACATGGGTGAGATCTTGGTAGGATGGGGGGTGGTGGATGATGCAAGGAAATGGGCTGTACTAATATTTGGGCTGGCAAAAGATGGACATGACATACAAGTTTACCGCCCTCAGCAACCAAGACCGCATCTTCACAACAGTAGGCTTTCAGTTAAGCGCCCCATCTGATGGTCCAAACAAAATACAACTTCATAAGCATTTGCCTACAATTTACATATCAGTAAATCATAAAACATGTCAAGAAACAATAAAAAAAATAAAGACAAAAAAAAAGAATAAGACAATAAGAGAGGGAAGCATGTGTCTCCTCAATAGTGAGAGCTCCCTCTTATCTGTATAGATGGCATTCAATCCATCATATCATGCTGTATGGTCCTGATGGGATCAACTATTGGTGCAACCAGGACAATGAAATAAAATAGTTACACTTTAAGACCAGGGAGTCTAATTGCGATCAGGTTATATTAAATTAAGTTGATTCAAAGTCATCAGGATGTAACAGACATGTTTGTAAAGAAGTTAGGTTGTGGTAGAGGCATGATGTGATTAAGATAAAGGTATATTGTGATGAAAGTGGGTTGAACTAGATGCATACTATGGTAGATGCATGGGAAAGGTGCATGTAGTGACACTTCCTAGTAAGCCATAGATAGGTTGAGACTGTTGCTTGATAAGACAGGGTGTGTTGAGATGGATGTAAGTTGAGTTAATGGTCAACCTTATAAAATCATCATCATCACTGTCATCATCAGGTGCCTGTAAATAATCTCATACTATTTTCTCTGGGTTCAGCTTAGATCTCCAATGCCTATCACCATCATCATCATCAACAAGTGTTGAGAGTTAATTGTCCACCCTATAATCTCATCAACATCATCATCATCATGTATTGATATAACTGCCTTTATACGCGTTATGTATTTAGCATACGCACTGGTTTAAACAAAACAAGTATGGTCATTCCCCGCGGTCTCTTCTAAACAAAGGCTGGGGGACGACATTGTTAAACCACCCAAGATTTCAGGTTATCTCATGCACATAGACAGAAATGGGCTGTTTTCCAATCATATTTCAGAACATAAATGGCATGCCCTTGACCGTAAGAACCACCTAATTCATCATATGACTACTTAAGGTTGTCGGTGTGTGCAACGTCCGGCTAACATTTGGGTATATGGTGCAACTCTTATTAATGAGCATTTATTCTCAGAACAAAACATGACAATTTCACAAAACATATTCAGGGGAAAATGTGAATAACAGAATCACAAGATACATACATCCCTACAGGTGTGAGTCAGTGTACATGGTTTTAAAGAGATAGACTCTTACTCTACATTTCCTCTGTGAAAGCATCAATGTTCAGCAAGTACATTTGAAAAGCACATTATTCATATATTGAGAAAATGTAAATATACACAGATTGTAACATAATATAATGGAATATTCTTCCTTGGCATATTGTCACAAAATATACAGAAATCTTCTTTTATTCGCATATGTAACCGACTATAAAGAGATATAGTGATATACTTTAGTAGCACGTGTTAACAAAATAGAGATATTCTTTGGCCAGCACATGGCAACAGAATGAAAATACTCTTTAGCCGCCAGTGTAAAAGAATGTAAAGAATGTAAAGAAATCTCCTTTAGCCGCCTCTCGTAAACTATGTACGAAAGTATTCTTTAATAGTCGATTGCAACAGAATGTAAGGAAATATTCTTTAGTAGTCAATGACAACAGAGTGTCTAGCTGAAGTTTCTACTAACAAGTGCAGTAAACAGAAACATGGCGCTTGTTTTCAATCCCACAAGAACACAAAGTTAGACTATGATCATTTGTAAACATTTTAAACAGTACATCAACATTATAATAAATATAACCATTGTATTACCTTACTTCAAGAATCAACTGGTCACACAATGAAGCTTTGCCTGCCGGAGGACCCAGAACAACTGCTTGGCTTCAACACAACATGTGAACTAACAATCTAAAGTCAGAGCCCTATTTCCTTTTCTCCCACCATTGCGCCTAGAGGGCTTCCCTATCCTGTTTCCGGCCTTAGGCATGTTTTGATCGTCTCTGCGCAACGCAAAAGTATGGCGTACGGTTTTTATCAGAACTATGAAGTCGAAGGCTGTGAGTTGGCTGGGAATATCTCACAATCAAACAAGTCTCCCTTTTACTTCCCCGAGAATATCTCAGTACCCGTGTTTAGGCAGGGTCGATCCAAGCGTTACACACTATGGGGGTATATGGTGCTAGACCTATAGTTGCGTAGACATATCGACACTCGGTGAGTCATGTTGTCAGTTTCACGTCATTTCCCACTGCCCACGTTAGCCTGGGCGACCTGGGATCCTAGATCAGTGTCTTAACTTGAATCGGACTTCCATGCTATTCGAACCCATGACCAGCGGGCCAGCAGGCGAGCTGTCTACCTACCACTTGGCTATCGCGGCTGACGTCATGATGGCACTCGAGCATAGATCTAGCGCTGTGAATGAGTTTACATTTATTCTAGGGACATTACGAGGTGATTTAATCTTACCTATCATATTCATTTAGAAAATTCTGTTAGACAGTGCCAATTCTGGCAGGTGTGAAGTGTATACATGCAAGCAGGCGGCCAAATCTCTAGGGCGGCCTGATTATTGTTCACTTTTAAAAACGTAACATATCAATAGCATTCAGTTTGTTTTATATACTGACTAATACTGACCAATAAATAGAAGAACTCCTTTTTTCTGCATCCCCATTCCCCTTACAGGTTGGACATACTACAGCGTAATATTAGTAGATTACCACGGACCTCTCTAGTTGATAAACAACATGGGAGAGTTGAATAAAAGCAGTGCTACCTGTGATATTACAATTAAGTGACGTCATGAAAATGATATAATAAACGACAAATCTAGAAACATGAAAACAAAACATACAGCTCAATACAGATATACAAATATGGGGCTAATAACACGTGCCAAACAACCCTCAAGGCGTATAATGGGCTCTGTTTTACATATCTCTGTCGTCACACCCGCTGAAGAAAAGTACCTCGATCCATTGTCAATTTTCCTAAGGGCAGAATGTTAGACGGGCCTGCGTGCCCAATTCTTAACCCTTTGAAAATAAAGTCTGTTCGTTCGTTCGTTCGTTCGTTCCTATCTCGCACACCCTGATGTCCATCGTGTCTACAATTTCCTGTGTCATCTTCGTGTCGGTTGATTGCTGCCTATCTTTCTAGGAACTTTGCCTGGCATGACTCGTCTTTCCCAGCCACTGTGCGTCTTTGAAGTTCATTTCCTCAATTCTCATATAAAATAATATTATGTCAACAACGGATGTTGTGAATAAAATGTTGCAGCGCCCTCAATCCAACATAAATGTATCTTTTAATGTTTTGAGTGAGCTTGTTACATTTCTATGCGCAGCCAGATCTGATGAGGCATTTAGTAAATATATTAGTGACTCAGAACCTCTAGCTGCAGAGGTAAATGTACAAGGAAAACTTTCAGTTGTAAGAAGTGGGACTTCAGAACGATGAACCTATCAAATATGTTAAAAGAATTTTTCAGAATACAATTTTCTCTAACGATTGCTGACACAGCCTTAAATTCCATTCAGGAACGGTTTCACAATCTACACGAATTCACAATGTATTTAAATTTACTTCCGAATTTCGAAAATGGCAGACAGAATCTAGCTTTAATTTAAATGTTCCCCTGCTAAATTAACAAAGGAAGCAATAGCTTTAAGGATATTAATGGTCTTGACGTCTTAAATGAGCTGTTACGTATATTGATGATCTTGGGCTCTTCAATGAGCTGTTACGTATAGAGTTTTCAGCAGTACAATTTTAGATGTTGCAGACTCATTAAAAACATAACAAATAAATAAAATAACTCAGTGGCATCGTCTCTGAATCTGTTTATAATTTTGAGAATTCTTATGACAGTAACAACTGGTGTAGCATCAGGGGGGAAGTTTTTGTTTTCGAAACTCAAACTTATAGAGACATATTTAAGAGGTTTGGTCATCATGGCTGTTGGCTGTAGATAATAAATTATGTGAAAGTTTCAAATTACCAGACTGGCAAGTAAGAAAGTCAGAAGAATGCACTTTTCACGCTAAGGATACATACATATAGTTTAAGTTACGGTACTGGTGTACGATAATTTTATACAGTTTTGTTTTGATAATACATTTTAAAACATATATGTAACTGAACATTATTATAAAATATGTTTACCCAAATCAACTGTACAGAACAGTGAAGTAAATATTCCCCGTGTCGTGTGTTATACTTTTTTTTTTTTTTTTTGTTGCGTATCCCTTACGGGACGTTGCAGTCAACACCAGCATTTTCAGCTGCTGTTGATGTACTAGGCAAGTGTTACGTTCAGTAGTTTGCCATTGCTTTCTGAACGACCGGTCTCTATACCTTTTTCGAAAAAACCAGCACCGCCGTGTTTCGAACCCGGGTATACGGGCTCACAAACCGCGTTCGCAAGCCCTTCAGCCACTAGGAATATAATAACATATTTGCATATACTCGATTCGCATTGGAATAGACAGAAAACATGGTATATAGTCGGCTAACAGCCCAGAAACGGCATTGCTATTATACTCGATTCGCATTGGAATGGACAGCAAAAATGGTATAGAGGCGGCTAACAGCCCAGAACTGGCACTGCTATTAGGGGTAGCTGTCTAATGTTAGGACACACGACAAGAAACTATATGAAACTGTAGAGACACCAAGTGTCTGTCCTGTCACTAGCAAATAACGACATAGCCTTGGGGAGGGATACACTGATCTACATGCGTCACTAGTTAGACATTCTTGACAGACGTCATCACAGGCCACAGCTCATCCTGGGCTATTGCTTTCATCTCTCCAACATCTGTCCATCACTCTAAGTGAACTTAATGCTCGTGTTATTTTATAATTCCAACAACGGCAACCAGTGGGCAGATAGGGGAATGAATCGGCTGAGAATATATGACTTGCAAGATGGGAGGAAGCGGAGATAAGATACTGGATCAGTGTAATAGACAGTGGCCTGAGAAAATAATAGATGCGGTAGTGAAAGGACAAGCATGAACAAGAAGAAGAAGCAGCAAAAGAAGAAAAGCAGTGGTGATTGAGGAGATGAAAAAGAGGCAGAAGAAGACAATGAGACAAAAAGAAGAAGACGACAAAAGAAGACGAAGAAGACAAAGAATATAGTCTATGTGGTTTTGGAGTACATATTATAATCTCGCATAGGCTGTGGTGTTTAGGCAGTGAACGTGTTTTATAATTCCCCAACATTCCGAGTCAAGGGTTTCAAATCAGCAGAGAACTGATTTGGAAGCAGACCGCCATATGCTGATTTCGATGGTATCAGGAACCAAGTCGTTCAGAAATCAGTGACAAACTTCGATGGTATCAAGAATCAAGTCGGTCAGAAATCAGTGGTAAACTTCGATGGTATCAGGAACCAGGTCGGTCAGAAGTCAGTGGTAAACTTCGATGGTATCAGGAACCATCAGAAGTCAGTGGCAAACATCGAGGGTATCAGGAATCAAGTCGGTCAGAAATCAGTGGCAAACTTCGACGGTATCAGGAACCAAGTCGTTCAGAAATCAGTGACAAACTTCGATGGTATCAAGAATCAAGTCGGTCAGAAATCAGTGGTAAACTTCGATGGTATCAGGAACCAGGTCGGCCAGAAATCAGTGGCAAACTTCGATGGTATCAGGAACCATCAGAAATCAGTGGCAAACTTCGATGGTATCAGGAACCATCAGAAGTCAGTGGCAAACTTCGATGGTATCAGGAATCAAGTCGATCCGAAGTCAGTGGCAAACTTCGATGGTATCAGGAACCATCAGAAGTCAGTGGCAAACTTCGATGGTATCAGGAATCATCAGAAGTCAATGGCAAACTTCGATGGTATCAGGAACCATCAGAAGTCAGTGGCAAACTTCTATGGTATCAGGAACCATCAGAAGTCAGTGGCAAACTTCGATGGTATCAGGAACCATCAGAAGTCAGTGGCAAACTTCGATGGTATCAGGAATCAATTCGGTCAGAAATCAGTGGCAACCTTCGATGGTATCAGGAATCAAGTCGGTCAGAAGTCAGTGGCAAACTTCGATGGTATCAAGAGCCAAGTCGGTCAGAAATCAGTGGCAAACTTCTATTTTATCAGGAATCAAGTCGGTCAGAAATTAGTGGCAAACTTCGATGGTATCAGGAATCAAGTCGGTCAGAGGTCAGTGGCAAACTTCGATGGTATCAGGAATCAAGTCGCTCAGAAATCAATGGCAAACTTATGAACGAAAGAAATGCCTAGTAAATCACTAACAGCTAAACATGCCGAGGTCGATTGCAATGTCATTTAAAGGACATGCAGGTAATGTTTTTTTTTGTAATTTAACCTGTGAAGATGTTCCTGTTCTATTTTGAAAAAGTTAAATATGGCAAATGTAGCACAGAGATGTCTTCTGTGGCACATATTTCATGCTGGTGTCCCACACAAAGACTACATTCACATATTAACATTGTGGGACACAAGGCATTGAAGCAATAACTATCAGTTGGTTAATGGGGTAAAGAGAAAACAACAAAGTCATAAATAATACTGCACAATACTGAAGGAGTTAAAGCAATATCTGTCAGCTGCTGAACGAGTTAAAGAAACATTAAGACAACACACAAGTAACATTGCAATCGGTCCCCGTATGTTTAGCTGTTTGTGATTTACTAGGCATTTCTTTCGTTCAGAAGTTTGCCATTATATTCTGACCGACTTGATTCCAGATACCATCGAAGTTTGCCACTGATTTATGTTCAGGATTCCTCGCCGGTGCTACGGAGTTCGTGCACTGAGCTGAGATTCTCCGGACTCAGGCCTGAGTTAGGAGTAGAACGGAGCACTTATGGGTTACACTCGTGTCCCGTGATGTTGATCCGTCGACTAAACTAAAACTTAACTAAAACAAGTAACATGACACCTAAGAATACTGCTCACTACTGCAGGGCTTACAGCAATAACTACCAGCGGCTGAACGAGTTAAAGAAACAACGAAAACAAACACAACTAAACATTAAAAGAAAATTGTCCCTGTTACCAAGCCGGCTCTGTGGCCAAAGGGCTACGGACGTGATTAGCAATCCCGCATACGGCGTTCGAGACACAGCTGTGGGCGATTTGGCAGCAGACCTCCTTGCGTTGTATTTTCATACAACGGTATGTGTGTCAGTCGTTCAGAAAGCAATGGCAAATTTCTTAACATAAACTTACCAACAAATCACAAACAGACAAAAAGTGATGGGATTGACGGCAACGCCATGTAAGAATATGGAACTAACTAACTGCTCAGTACTGAAGAAGTAAATGCTTGGAAAGTGATCATCGTCTAGTGCGTCGCACGGTTTAGAACGTGTTAAACCAGTAAAAATTGCTAATTGTCTGCGTTGATGTTCTATATTGATACAGTTATGCATGGCAAGGTTCCATATAGATAAACCATCGCGACACGGGAGTTGGTCCGTTACACAAGGTAATTTGCGATACAATTATCCCGTACACCCACAGGCTTGACAACCGTGCTAGACGGAACGTTGGCGGGTAAATAGGCAGCATAAAAAACATCAAATTAAATGGGAAGATAGGAAAACGTGGATCGACAAGAGAATATTAGATATGTGGCGTATATTTAATGAATATATTATTGGACAAATGTGCAAAAGTAGGCTATATTTTAGGTATAATTTATGCATTTGCAAAGTGTCATCATGTGCCGTGTCGATAAACGTGGGGGGTCATAGTTCGCCATTCCACAAGATGACCAGAGTATTTGATTGTATGTGTTCTTGTCCTGATTATGCCATCATAATTGTATCTCTGTATTCTCCTTGCTCTGTTACCATCAATCTAGCCAGTTGTCATAAAGTTTTCCAGCTTACTTCTCGTCATAATGTGCCCCCTCCAACCCACAACCCCACACCCCCAAAAAAATTGACACCGAATTTCTCGAATTAATTTACAGTTTTCATTTGTTTCTTATAGGTCTTGCTCGTGGGTTTTTCTATATGTCCATAGTATTCTTTGCATTTTCCTCAGAAACTACATTTCCGATGTCATTAAAAATCGCTCAGCTTGTCTGCTTATTGTCCATGTTCCTTATTCATATAACAGTATAGTTCTATAGAACTTGAACACTGTTTCTCATTGCAATTGAGAGTGTATTAAGTACCTCAGAAAACACTAATTTCTACGCCTGATCATGATTTGGGAAAGCCGCAGCTATTTGTTATGGATGCTTCACTTAAACTGTAGACACCGGAAAATCCATATTTGCTGGCCAATATTCAGCTACATAAATAAGACAACACACTGAGACAATATCAACAATAACAGCTGAAAGTGGTTCCTGCAAGTGTGGACCTCGAAGACAATAGTCCCACATTTAAAGTAAGGTTATTAGACATAGGTTTTTGGTTTTTGCTCAGTTGGTTTTTTACGGAATGGTATGGGTGCCGGTCGTTCAGAAAGCAATGACAAATTACTGAACGTAAACTTGCCCAGGAATCAAGAACAGCCAAAAAATTCTGGGATTGACTGCTACGTCCGTAAAGGATATGCAACTAACTGAAATTAGACATGTTCTTGGAATATCGTGGACGAAGAGGAAGTAATATATTGCCATTCTACAAGATCTGGAGATCAAAGAACACCAGCCCATTAACCACGACATGCCTTGGAAACAGACAAACGTGTGTCATATTAAGCGCCCCAGTGGCTGGGAAAGAAGAGTCATGCAAAACAAAGTTCCCGGAGGAACAGGCAGTGGTAAACCGACACAAAGATCCCTCGGGAAATTGCAGGCACCCTGGGCATGAGGGTGCGCGAGATAGGAAAACTGGCAAGGGATCGAGACCTGTGACGACAGGGGTGTGTAAAATAGAGCCAATTACCAGCCTTGGCCATGGGGTGTTATTCCCATGGGATGGGATAGGATAGGATGGGACAGCACACATTTGTATTTCCCATGGGGCAGTAGCCATTTCATAGCAACTTGATCTACGTCAGAGCTACCCTTAATTGTTTTTATTTTTTTATTTTTACTGATTTAAAAGCTTTTTATCCTTTTTTTTTTCTTTATATATTTGTGTCTATTCTTTATCTTGTGGTGGGACACCGGATAAATAAATGAATACACTTAGTCTTTTATTGTATAAGGTTACATTTTTGTGCGTCACCAGCAATTAAAATTATAAAAGCATGACGTGACTGGAAAAAGGTTGCAGAGCACTGATCTACGTAGCAAAAATACGTAATACGCAATGCTAAGCAGTGTTGCCAGTTGGGCAGATTTCACGCCAAATTGGGCTACTTTTCAGGACTATTTGTGGGAAAGTTTAGGTGTTGGCGGGATGCGGATTTTAAGGCTAGTTTGGTAGAGTCTATATATTTTTGGGCGGGTTGTAATAGTGCAATACATCAATGTAACATTTCATTTAAAAAAGTTATGGAATTTGACTATCTGATGAGCCGTGTAGGATAGTTTTGGTGATCACGCTGTTTGCTAAAATGCTGGTAACACTATCTGAGTGACATTACAGTTTCGTTTCCGGGCAGGCGGCAACCGTACCAGACTGACACATTGTTCATGCGCGCTGCTAGTCAGCCATTGTTGCTGTAGTTGTTGATTGGCGTCTTTCGCGATTTGCAAATACGAAGATAGTTTTAATCTGCTGTAATCGAAGTTGTTTCGTTGCTGAATAGCAGTATTTTTATTTGGTTGAATATTAGGTACTATGAAAAAGGAATACTATATATGTATAGTCTATAAATATATAGTAGTCCTAATTTCAAATACTTTGTGAAGGCAGTCACTTGAAGACGCGGTGT
Organism: Cepaea nemoralis; assembly: GCA_014155875.1. NCBI lineage: Eukaryota > Metazoa > Mollusca > Gastropoda > Stylommatophora > Helicidae > Cepaea > Cepaea nemoralis. Next base: position 761,270 of record JACEFZ010020183.1, read on the forward strand.
TACTTAGTGTAGGGCTATATAAGCCTACGGTACCCCAAACTGACCAACTAAAAATATGAGTTCCAGGATCTTACTAAAACTGTTGTTGCTAAGATATTGAGTGAGGGAGAATGCCACTTGATTGATGTTCCAAAAGAACATGTAAAGTCTTCAACAGTTGATGTTAACGCAGTTAAATTTCTGAAGGTAGTTTAGCACGATTTCTGTGCAAAGTGCAAAACGCTATACATTTGGTATAAGTTGATTAATGAAAAATGGGTTAATCAAAGTGGTTATGAAGTTGAAATACAGCATAGCTTGAAATGTGGTTCCGGTTGTTCTACTAACATCAAAGGATTTTTTTAAAGCCAAGCAGCGAGTAGTAACAAAACAACCACCAACATTGTCAAATGCGTGGCTAAAAAAGAAAAGTTGTTGAACTAATTACATCACATGCAACAGTATCCATTTCGGCTGGATGTGACATTATATGAGATGCTGCTAACTTTGCTGCAAGATCTACTCACGCTGCAAACAAGGTATATAATTACACTATATCACGGCAAACAGTGACTCGTTCTAATTTAGAGCAAGGAAAATCGGCCAGACTACAGTTTCAATTTATTTTTCACAATATGGCACAAGATCCAGAATGTGCAATTTCGGGAATAGTTGACTTTTGGTCTGCAAGAGAAACATATTTTTTGCAATATGGGTGAATTATTGCATGTGGACTAGATCAAACTTGGGAATGGATTACTTTTCCTCTGTCTCTTATAAACATTGATAGTAATCAATCCCATACTGCACAATGTTCGCACATTTTTTTCTTTGCACGTGAATTTCTTGCCGAATCTACCACATTCCCCAGTCTATTGTTTGTGTGTACTGATAATGCAGCAACCATGACGGCAGCATTTGATGGACGGTTTGATACCGATACAGAAATGCACCGATCTGGTTGTACTGAGCACAGGTTATCAACATGCATTACTGATAACTTCAGCAGAGGCATGATTTCTGAACTGGATCAGCTCATGGATCAACTTTCATTTCTTAAAACATATTACAATACACGTTAGGCAAAGGCATCACAGTCGCCATTTTCCATACCAACATAATCTGTAACACGTGAATGGCGATCATATTACCAACGTTTCAATGCCCATTTAAAAAATTACTTGTATTACTTTAATAAAGATGATGAAGAATTCTTAAACCACAATCCGAATATTTGCTCAGATTAAAGGAATGATGTAAATAGATGAGAAATTCAAAACATTGTTTTTTACAAACTAGAAATTAATGGTGCTACATCTCATTTAATTTTGCTGTTATACTTCCTCCTAGACTATCAGTTGTACACAGTTATTGCTGATATTGACGAAGAAACTTCCAGCACCATGGTGAAGAAACAGTGTCAGAACTTTCAGAAAATTATTGGAGAAAAACTTTAGCCATATTGCGGCAGTTCTCTGACAGTTACTGCAGCATTCCTTATTGGGGTTGACATTAAAGCCAAAATAGAAGACATAGTCAAGTCAGTTCTTACGAAGAAGAAATGGAATGTGGACACCAATAAATGGGCTAATGATTGGATCGCTTTTCTAAGTCTGTTATTGCAACTGTTATTTCATTCATCAAGGATTTAAATCTTTCTTCTGAATCATCTGATGTATGTGAAGTTGCGGGAATTGTAGAACAAAAGCCTACAAGTGATTTTGACATATTTTATTTTAATCCTCCACCAAATAAAGCACTTAAGTTTGATGACTCCAGAAACAAATGGCTTGAGGATGAAGTCACCATGTTTCAAAAATTACGGCAACCAACTTCACAACCATTAAATTATTGGTAAATGAACATAGGTTTCCACAGCTAAAAGCAAGTGCGAAAATTGTTTTGGCCATACCATTGTCATCAGCAGCAGTAGAGCGCTTATTTAGTGCAGCTGGATTGTTGTTGAGTACGTTACAAAAACGGATGTTACCAGCTCTCGTTATAAACTCTGTGTATATCAGATTTGCATGTAAGATGATAATTGTGGAAATGGTTCAGAGATTACCTGGATTAACTGAATTATTAGAAACAGTCGATCAGCAGGAAATTGATAATGTGCTGAATGAGCAGAGTGACTCAGAAACAGAATGAGAGAATCAGAATGACACTGAATTGTCATATTTAGATTAAACTTTTATTTTATAAAATTCTCTTGAATATTAAAATTAATAAATTCTGTCGTTTTACATGTCTCTTTGTAATATATTTCTATTTAGTAGACACTAAAATTAAACTTTCATAAATTTCATAATTTTATTTGAACTGTATTCCATATTAATATTATAAAGGGAATCCCATGGAATGGGATAGAATGGGACAGGCATAAATTACCATGGGATGGGATGGGATGCGACAGAAAAATATGTCCCATGGACAAGCCTGTCAATTACACACGCCTTGATGGGTGTCTGGCACATGTTGCTAGCCTATATTTGTATAAATAAATCACCAGTCGATGCGTGATGTGGTCAACAGCTTTACGCCGGACCTTTACTTCCCAATATATTTTCTAGTACCCATTTTAGGATGGATCTGCCTGGGGCCGCAGGTCAGAGCTAACATAAGGCCATGTAAATAATCAAGCATATCCCAGATTATATTGTATATTTGATGTCACACGCAAAGACAGCAGAGACACACTGAAGGACTGAAAGAGGTGCATGCTCTGTTGCAGACTACTTGTATATTTATATAATGCAACTGCTGAAGTTTTACCATTCCACATGGCCAAAATAGCAAATAGCAAAACCATCAACATGTGTGATCATGTTCATCTTGCCGTTATGACTAAACAATAGTATTTTATCATTGTTTCCATGTAGGCTACTTTGTTCAGTTTAGCTTAGTTTAGTTTAGTCGACGAATCGACATCACGACACACGTGTGTAACCCATAAGTGCTCCGTTCTACTCCTAACTCAAGCCTGAGTCCGCAGAATCTCAGCTCAGTGCACGTATTCCGTAGCACCGGTGAGGATCCTGAAATACTTTGGGTACTAGCATCAACAGTAGAAGTCAGACTGGCGTTATTTATTGAATATTGTTCCTTATTTCCCCGTGGCATGGTCACACAGAGACTACCTGGGAAGGAACAGCCTTGCAACTGGCTGTGATAGGAGAACATTACGACTGCATTGAGCTGCTGCTAGAGAAATCCCGACTGGACGTCATCGAGGAGGGACTCCTGCACGCCATTAACACGGAGAATGTGAAAATCTGCGATATGTTCCTCAGCCACCCTGTCTACTCGGACCAGCGGGCGAGAATGCAGGTGAGTCGTGTTATTAGTGTTATCTCATTTGTCATGGAGAAGTGGGTTTTGAAAAGAATGTTCAGAACTTCGTGGAGAGAGCACAAAACAAAACTCTTAGGTGTTGCTAGCTGAAGATGTTACATAATCATTCATCAAAGCCATGAACACAAGTATGATTTTTATTTATTTATTTATTTTTTTTTTGGGGGGGGGGGGGGAGGGGGGGCATATCACGAGAGTGGTATAACTGAGATATTAGCCTTATTTTGGAAAATACTAAGCAAAATACAAACATACAAATACAAGACAGAGAAGGACAGAGAAATGCACCGTACAGTGGGGAAAAGTTCTGCTTTTACTGACACTTTTATATCACGTTGTCTTAATTGTTGCACATTCAGTCACATTTGTCATTTTCTAACACGATAAAAACTTATATTTGTGTCTCAAGCCTTCCTCAAACCATCCAGTGTTCTCATGCTGTTGAACAGATTGGCGTCTAGTGGACAACTGAAATACCTAACACGCATAGAGGAAACATCCCTGTAGACCAGTGGTTCTCAACCGGTGGGGAATTCTCCCCCCCCCCCCAGGGGGGAATTGTAAGGTTTCCGGGGGGGGGGGGGAGGAGGGAATTAATATTATTTCAAGATCGCGTTATAATACAAGAATACATAATACAAGAATCGATTACTTGATATTGTTTTTCTCTCCATACTTTACAGCTCTGTACTTTTCGCCCTTCTGAAATTTGTTTTATAACGTAAGTAGACCCGCAAATAACTTTTTATGTAGACGTCTAGACTTGTTCTAGTATGTGTTATTAAATTTAGCTTCCATTTTTACGTATACTTTGTAAAAAAAAAAGGGGGGGGGGGGGTAATAGAGAAGAAATATGAAAGGGGGGATGCCATTCTGAACACATGGTGAATGGGTGCATGGGCCCAAAACAATGGTTGAGAACCACTGCTGTAGACAATGAAATACCTAATACGCATAAATGAAACATCACCGTAGATAATGTAATATCGAGCAAGCATGATTGAAAAATCCCTTTAGACAATGAAATACCTAACACGCATGGGTGATACATCCCTGTACACAATGAAATACCTAACACGCATGGGTGATACATCCCTGTACACAATGAAATACCTAACACGCATGGGTGATACATCCCTGTACACAATGAAATACCTAACATGCATAGAGAAAACTTCCTTTACATAATTAAATACCTAACACGCATGGAGGAAACGTCCCTGTATACAATGAAATACCTAACGCGAATGGATAAATCAACCCTTACACAATGAAATACTTCACACGCATAGAGAAAACATCCCTTACATAATGAAATACCTGACACGCATGGAGGAAATATCCTTGTAGACAATGAAATACCTAACAGGCATGGAGGAAACATCCCTGTACACAATGAAATATCTAACACGCATAGAGGAGAAACATCCATGTGGACAAGGAAATACCTAACACGCACGCAGGAAACATCCCTGTAGACAACAAAATACCTAATGCGCATCGAGGAAACATCCGTGTACATAATGGAAATACCTAACACGCACGGAGGAAACATCCCTGTAGACAACGACATACCTAATGCGCATCGAGGAAATATCCGTGTACACAATTAAATACCTAACACGCGTGGAAGTAACACCCCCGCCCTGAGTATTGACTCAGCCAGGCTTCGTGTGTCGTCCGGATTGATAAGCTTGTTACATCCCATTCTGTCTCTATCCAGTAATCACAACCAACTTAATCAAAATAGCAAATGATTGACAGGATGGATAGATGTTTTCGCCGGTGTCTGCATCAGACCTGGCACCTGAATGGCAAGAATTATAATCAGACCATTTTAAAGATATTAATATAATTGATAATATAACCCACATTTAAGGGCTCTGGGAGAATTTGTGATATCTTGAACACCACAACCAGAATAAATAACCCATTTATAATTGGTACATTCTTCTGTCTGGATGGGAACGTTGTATACGTATTCAATTTATGAATAAGTGAAAGCCGGTGAATATTTACCAAGCCATATGTAAACACACACACACACACACACACACACACACACACACACACACACACACACTCACACACATACATACGTGCATATATATATATATATATATATATATATATATATATATATATATATATATATATATATATATAGATATCTTATATATAAATTAGGATGTGTGTGGATGTGTATGTCTGTATGTCTGTATGTCCTTTATACGTTCGCGAACGGCCCATCCGATTGAGATGAAATTTTCTACACGCCTTCCTTTCATTCCAGCGCTGCACTGTCGTTTTTTTTTTTTCTTCTTCCTCCTCCTCCCTCGTCCATTCCCAAAATACGTACGTAAATATATGATGATGATGATGAAAGAATCCCCGAACCAAAACGCTAGGAAAAGGGAAGAAAATGACGTGACTACACAGAATCGTCACACGGCAATCATCATCATCATCAAGTGCCGTGCCGGCTGGCGTAGGCGTTCAACTCTGCTGCTGATATATATGCCTCCATGCCACGGCAATATCAATAACAATTCATCTTTTTATGTGTAAGGAAGTTATCTACAGTCGTGTAGAAGGGAAGAACAATCAATGGAAGGACCGAAATCACAGAACCTAGACGAGTATGAATTCGGAATGGCGAAATCCCTCCTCCTCTCTTCTCCTCCTGCCTCTACATCCTCCCCTCCTCCTCCCTCTACCTCCTCCCTCCACCCTCCTCCTCTTCCTTCTCCCTCTACCCTCCTCCCCCTCCCTCCTCTTCCTCCTCCCTCCTCCTTCTCCCTCTTCCTCTCCCCTCCTCCTCCTCCTCCTCCCTCCTACTCCTCCGCCTCCTCCCTCCTCCTCCCTCTACCTCCTCCCTCCTCCTCCCTCTACCTCCTCTCTCCACCCTCCTCCTCTTCCTCCTCCCTCTACCTCCTCCCCCTCCTCCCTCTTCCCTCCTTCCCTCCTCCTTCGTCATCCCACTCCCGGCTCCCGCCTCCTCCCTCTCCTCCTCACTTCTCCTCATCCCTCCCTACTCCCTTCTGCCTCATTCCCTCCTCCTCCTCCTTCTCTCTCCTCCTCCCTTTTCCTCCCGCTACCTCCCTCCCTCGTACCTCCTCCCTCTACCTGCATCCCTCTACCTCCTCCCTCCTCCTCCCTCCTGCCTCCTTCCTCCACATCCCTCTTCCTCCTCCTCCATCCTCATCATTCCTCCTCCTCCTCCTCTCTCCCTCCTCCTTCTACCTCTTCCTACCTCCTCCTTCTCCCTCCACCTCCTCCCTCCTCCTCATCTCTCCTCCTCCTCCCTCTCCTCCCTCTCCCTCCTCCTCCTCCCCACCTGCGTTCTCCTCCTCCCTCCTCCCTCCTCCTCCTTTCCCTCCTCCTCGCCCCGCCCTCCTCCCCCTCCTCCCTCTTCCTCCACCTCCTCCTCCTTCCCCTCCTCCCTCCTCCTCCTCCTTCACCCTCCTCCCTCCTCCTCTCTCCTCCCTCCTCCCTCCTCCTCCTTCCTCCTCCTTCCTCCTCCCTCCTCCTCCCTCCTCATCCTCTTCCTCCTCCTCCCCCCTCCTCCTCCCTCCTCCTTCTCCCTTTGCCCCTCCTTCTCTTAATCCCTCCTCTCCCACCTCCTCCCTCCTCCTCCTCTTCCTCCTCCTCCTCCCTCCTCCTACCATCCTCGCCCTATTCTTCCTTCCTCCTTCGCCCTCCTCCTCCCTTCTCCTCCCTTCTCCTCCTCCCCCTCCTACCCCTCCCTCCTCCCCCTCATCCCTCCTCCTTCTTCCTCCCTCCTCCTCCCCCTCCTCCCCCTCCTCCCCCTCCTCCTTCCTCCTCCTCCCTCTCCTCCTCATCCCTCCTCCTCCATTCTCCTCCCCCTCCTCCTCCCTCTACCTCCTCCCTCCTCCTCCCTTCACATTCCTCCTTCTACCTCTTCCTCCTCCTCCCTCCTCCCTCCTCCTCCTCCCTCCTCCTTCCTCCTCCTCTCTCCTCCTCCTCTCTCCTCCTCCCTCCTCCTCCCTCTACCTCCTCCCTCCTCCTCCCTTCACATTCCTCCTCCCTCTTCCTCCTCCTCCCTCTTCCTCCTCCTCCCCCTCATCCTCTTCCCTCCTTCTCCTCCCTCCTCCCTCTCCTCCTCCTCCTCCCTCCTCCTCCTGCGTTCTCCTCCTCCCTCCTTCTCCCTCCTCCTCCCTCTTCCTCCTCCCTCCTCCTTCTCCTCCCTCCTCCCTCCTCCTTCTCCCTCTTCCTCCTTCCTCTTCCTCCCTCTTCCTGCTCCATCTGCCTCCTCCCTCCTCCTACTCTCTCCTCCTCCTCCCTCTCCTCCTCCTCCTCCCCCTCCTCCTGCGTTCTCCTCCTCCCTCCTTCTCCCTCTTCCTCCTCCCTCCTCCTCCCCCTCCTCCTCCACCCTACTCCTCCCTCCTCTTCCTAATCCCTCCTCCTCCCTCCTATTCCTCCCTATTCCTCCTGTCTCCTGTCTCCTCCTCCCTCCTCCTCCCTCCTCTTCCCTCCTCCACCTCCCTCTTCCTCCTCCCTCCTCCATTTACCCAAGACAGACAGACAGACAGATAGTCGGGAACGGGATCTTATATGACTACTTATATGATTTAAATGAGATGCTCTCCACCATGGGCTGGGCCGGGTCAGACAGACAGACAGACAGATAGATAGACAGACAGACAGACAGACAGACAGACAGACAGACAGACAGACAGACAGACAGACAGACAGACAGACAGACGGGAACGGGAAATTATATGACTACTTATATGAATTAAATGAGATGCTCCCCACCAGGAGTTGGGCGATGCCGGGCCGGGTCAGACAGACAGACAGATAGATAGTCGGGAACGAGAACTTATATGACTACTTATATGAATTAAATGAGATGCTCCCCATCAGGGTCTGGGCGAAGCCGGGCCGGGTCAGACAGACAGACAGACAGACAGATAGACAGACAGACAGACCGATTGTCGGTAACGGGAACGAGAACTTATATGACTACTTATATGAATTAAATGAGATGCTCCCCATCAGGGTCTGGGCGAAGCCGGGCCGGGTCAGACAGACAGACAGACAGACAGATAGACAGACAGACAGACCGATTGTCGGTAACGGGAACGAGAACTTATATGACTACTTATATGAATTAAATGAGATGCTCCCCACCAGGGTCTGGGCGAAGCCGGGCCGGGTCAGCTAGTATATATATATATATATATATATATATATATATATATATATATATATATATATATATATATATATATATATATATATATATATATAGTGTCCTCTGAATATCTTCTGTGAGTATCTATGACTACCCGTATTTAGCATGTTAGGAAATGTTAGAAGTATATTTGAATTTGGCAATAATTAAGACATGATAGTACGAATGTGTCAATAAGAACAGAAACTTCTGGCCTTGAAAATCGTCTCATGGCCTATGTTCTCCAAACTATGGTGTATTTTTTGGGAGCTGTTGTAACGTAACGACTAGACAATCATTAGCAGAGCCCCGTGGACAGAGGTTGCACCCACATTGAGATGGATTCGAATGTTTAAACACCACCATGGCTCATCACCTGCAGGGCAGATTTGTCTCTACACATACACGTCTAGCTACATATGGCCAATGCGCCTTCATGCTTGGAAAAAGGACCTTTACATTTATGTCGTATTGGCGACAATAAAATTCTAGCTACGCTCACAATGTTTCTAGACTTTCATCATCATCGTCATCATCATCATCATCATCATCATCATCATCATCATCATCATCATCATCATCATCAAGTGCTTTAATAATTAGCATAAGTGATCTTTCATTTTCACAGTCCTTCAACGGATGAATCTCTTCATGTGCAGATATGTCTTCATGTTATGAGTAAACACGGCGCTGTTTGTCTTCGCTTTCTGTGACTTCCTTCTTTCGACGTTCACATTTCAGATGGTTTCATGTAGCTCCTTTGTATTGTTTGAATGCACAAGCTGTCGCTTATTTCAGCTTTCACATTTCCCATGTAGCTACTTAGCGTTGTGTGACTGCACGTTATTTTGCGACTTCCAGCGTTCACATTTCAAATGTCTTTCATGTAACTTCTTCGCGTTGTCTAACGGCCCATTCTGTTGCCTTATTCAACTTTCACATTTCAAATGCCTCCATGTAGCTTGCTACTTCGCTTTGGTTCACTGCACGCTCTGTCACTTCCTTCACATCTGCATTTACCAATATTCTTTCATTATTGTACACCCGCCTTGAAAAGGATGAATGTTCACAGTTCCACGTCTAATTGACCTCTGCCTAACAATTAGCCTATTACTCGCTTTGTGTTCTCAGTGCTAAATATAGAGTCCGGGCTTTATTTACCGGACTTTGGAGGCAGAATCCTGTAATTTCCCGTCCCAACGACTTAATCCGCTCTTCCAGCACATGCCATTAGACCCCGCGGCCGTGACGTGCGTGCAGGTTGAACACAGGGAAGTTTCCAGAAAAACTCTGGCTTTGCCGTTGGATTCCATCACGTGATGTGCTCTGTCTTGCTAATGCCAATAATATGGCTGAAGTGTTGAAGTCTAGAACGCTTAGTTAGAACTGTGGGTAGGGTGAGGGCACGGGCTCGAGTCCTTGTGTTTATGTTAATAGGTGAAGCAGAGACGTAACCGTTAGTAATGAAGTTGAGAAGATGAAATACTTTGATGCTATATGTCGATGATTCCTTGATTCACACTATTCGCTTTAATTTTTGTTTTAAATCTTAATCTGTTTGTTCAAAATGTGTTACTGCACACTAGTATAACCTCACATGGCTTGAGTCTTCTCTTATAGATCAAGCAGTACGTTGCAATAAATCCCTGCATTTAATTGCTGTTTGTGACTTACTAGTAGGCAATTTGTACATTCAGCAGATTGTCATTGCTTTCTGAACGGTCGACTCTCATACAATCGAAATCTACGCGAAGCAATCTACTCTCAAATCGCATGGGACTGATTTCTAACCCTCGATCTGGTATGTGGGGGAATTGTGAAACTGCGTTCTCTAAACCCAAATGCACCATCAAAGTGAAAGGAACCAATCTGAAACAAGTCAATGTATTTAAGTATTTCCGTACTTTAATAATAGCAGATGGAAGATGTATTGAATACGCTACATTTAGAATAGCCCAAGCAAAGAAAGCGTTTCACAAGATGAATAATATTGTTTGCAATTTATATTTGTCAATTTAGGCGAGAAAAAGAATTCTTAAGAACTTATTTAGTCAATTTTGATATACGGAATGCATATAACAGACAATTAGCAGACAATTGAGGAGATATGTGGAAGCTTCGTTTTCGATTCGATGTCACCTTTACCCTTACCCCATTCAACTTCAATGAGGTTGTTAGTAGGGTCCAAAACCGGCTCAGAATGATAGTCCTGGGTTTACCCTCACAGGCTTATTAATCCGAAGGTGATTGTTGTACATATGGGGTAACGGAATGTGGAAGCTAAGGAGATGTGATTTTATAGAAGAATGATGGAAACATCGTGGATGGGTAAAAGGACCAAAGAAGACATCATGAAAGAAGTTAACTAATAAAGAGAACTGGTTATTTACATCAGAAGAAGACAGTCTACATTGTTCTTTGGGCATACTCTGAGAAGGGGCAGGCTGGAGGATGTCGTCACAATTAGTAGTTTGGTGGGAAAGGGAGGCCGGGAGAGACCACGAGAGAAGATGCTGGACAGTTTGACATCATAGCATGGAGGAATGTCGATATCAGAAATGATTCGCACCATAAAAGACAGAAGGCTGTGGACAAAGGTGATCACCAGCTCCACATGGCTTGGACTATCAGAAGAAGACACCTTAAGCTACAGACGTCGATTAAAGAGCTTTTCAAATTTATTGATTAAGAGACTTTCATCTTGTAAAAGTTAGTTGCATATCCTTTACAGGATTTAGCAGTAAACACCAGCATATCTTGGCTGTTTGCAATTACTTGGCAAGTTTAGGTTCGGTAGTTTGTCATTTCTTTCTGAACAGCCTGCACGCATGCTATTGTATGAAAATCAACGAAAGGCGGTCTACTGCCAGATCTCCAGCAGTTGTGTTCGAACGCCGTATGCGGGATTGCGGATTGCGACCGTAACCTCTTCGCCACTGAGCCGGCTCTTTCCTAGCGATATCAAGGAATATTAGAGACATAATACGTCAGCAACTAGGGGAATATTAGAGACATAATACGTCAGCAACCAGGGGAATATTAGAGACATAATACGTCAGCAACCAGAGAGTGCCCTGTGCAAGGAATATGCTTACAGCTTTCAATGGTCTATCCTTGAGTGACATCTAATGTCTTATTCTTTATATCTTATGAATGCAAGTAAATATTTGTTTAACTTAATAGCCCAAAGGGAGCCGCTGTGTCTAGTGGCTAAACACTGGTCTGAAGGCACCGCCCGGTGGTCAAGGCTTGGCTCCCAGGTCCACCAGCCTAAAATGGGTACCAGCAAATATCTTCAGAAGTAAACTTGGCCGACGCGATACTGACCATAACACTGACCATAACACTGACCACAACACTGACCATAACACTAACCATAACACTGACCATAACACTAACCATAACACCCACAGAGCGCCGATTGGCCTATAACACTGACCATATCACCCACAGAGCGCCAACTGGCCTACAACACTGGCCATAACACTCACAGAGCGCCGACTGGCGTATCACACTGACTATATCACGCACAGAGCGCCGACTGGCCTATAACACTGCATCTAGAACCACATCTACAATGTCACCCACAGAGCGCCGACTGGCCTATAACACTGGATCTAGAACACAATCTACAATGTCACCCATAGAGCGCCGACTGGCCTATAACACTGCATCTAGAACCACATCTAAAATATCACCCACAGAGCTCCGACTGGCCTAGCATCTAGAACCACATCTACAATGTCACCCACAGAGCGCCGACTGACCTAGCATCTAGAACACATCTACAATGTCACCCACAGAGCGCCGACTGGCCTATAACATTGGATCTAGAACCACATCTACAATGTCACCCACAGAGCGCCGACTGACCTAGCATCTAGAACCACATCTACAATGTCACCCACAGAGCGCCGACTGGCCTATAACACTGCATCTAGAACCACATCTACAATGTCACCCACAGAGCGCCGACTGGCCTATAACACTGCATCTAGAACCACATCTACAATGTCACCCACAGAGCGCCGACTGGCCTATAACATTGGATCTGGAACCACATCTACAATGCGCCCTCCGGCGTGTAAAAGTGTGCTTTATTTCATGTGGTTTATTTATATACCAATTATTGTAATAGTTTGTGTAATGTACTTTATCGTTTTGAACTCCTTTGTGTTAGCAACACACAGATCCAATGTGAATTAGTTGACCGCCCGTTTTCCAGTGCAAGATACTTGACATAAACAAAGCGCTAAGCACTCCAAAGAACGTAAGATGTGGAAACGAACAACAGCCCTTGAACACACGCATATACAATTAGATCGTTTGAGCTGTAGAACAGAAACCCACCAGCTGGGCAGCCAAAAATACCGTTAGATGGTATTCATTCCTAGGAAATAAGCCAAAAAGCCCCGGATATCAAATAACAATAATAATAAAACAACTTCGTTGTGCAGTTGGCCAAATTCAATGCTTCCATTTTTCCCACGTCTGGCGCCAGCATTAACCTATCGGCGTAATTTTCTTTGGAAACAAGACCTAACTATGGCAATCCCTTTAGAAGATCAATGGTGTTTTCTTGTCACAACATACAATAGAGAACATACAGATGTAACTCAATTTGTGGTCTAATCAACAGATGGAGTTTCAGCACGGTTTTTACGAACAAGAGGACAACAGCTCCAGCTTCGCTCCAGATATCACTCCCATAGTCTTGGCCGCCCAGCACAACAACTTTGATATTGTGCATATGCTCATACAGAAGGGCTTCACCATCCCCACCCCTCACAACTACTTCTGTCTGTGCACGGAGTGCTACAACCACAAGATCTTCGACAGGCAAGGCGTTGTCTGTCTCTGTCTGTCTCTCTATATCTGTCTGTCTGTCTGTCTGTGTCTGTCTATGCACGGAGTGCTACGACCACAAGATCTTACACAAGCAAGGCGTCGGCTAGAATATCTGTCTGTCTATAAATGAAACTTTCTGTATCTCTTTTTCTGTCTGCCTGTTGTCTGCTTATCTGTCTAGCTGTGTGTGCACGGAGTGCGGCAACCACAAGATCTTTGACAGGCAAGGCGTCGGTTAGAATCTCTGGTTGTCTGTCTGCCTACCTTTTCGTGTGTATATTCGTAAATGTATGTTTGTCATACTTTCGTTGTTTTACTTTATATGACAATATACTCATATTTATAAAGATTAATCGACGCTCTGTCTTCTTTACTTCCCAAGACATTTTCTGGTACCCATTTTAGACTGGTAGCCGTGAGATCCCAGGTCAATTTAACAAATCTACCTTGAATGCAGATTCTAACCCACGACCCCTGGGTGGGCAGGCAGGCAGGCGAGCATCTAGCCAATACGCTAGCTCGTCCCCCACTTTATGTGTGTGCGGTGATACATACATACAATACAGGCGGGTCATGATTTTATGGGAAAAGATAAAATAACCACCTTTTTCCGTGCTTTGAGGCACAATGGATACTGGACAGCCAAGATCTAGTGGCGATATGACAACCATCAAGTGTTTTATTTTGTAAAACTCCACAGTTTGGTTTGTACTAGCCTTCTTGAGTTATAGAGGCGGAAGTCTGTAAGCCACGCCATCCCATTATGTGTTAACTTCGTCACTTAGCTTTGCTAAATGCGGAGTTATATTTTCCTCTGATACATGTACTATTGTCTATGAAAGAAGTCATCTATGTTTAGCTTTGTTACTAAACTGTGTTAACTGTGTTATATATATATATATATATAAAGGCGGACACTTGCAGAAATAACACAATACATCATCTCAGAACACTATATTCTCCTAGTAGTATATATCAGTGCATCTCGTCAGTTGCGCGCACACGCACGCGCGCGAGGCACACACACACACACACACACACACAACACACACTCACACACACACACACACACACAAACTCTATCTATATATATATATATATATATATATATATATATATATATATATATATATATATATATATATATATATAGTTGGTGACAACTGGTAAGATCGAGGGGAACAGACCAAGGGGAAGACCTAGAAACAAGTATCTGGATGGCTTGGCCTTGTGGCATGGTCGAGACAGAAACACGGAACTGATCCACGACTCTGTTGATCGAGTGAGATGGCAGAACATGACCGCCCACGCTTACCGGCATGGCACATGATGGATGGATATATATATATATAGTTATAGAGGCACTTACTTGTGTCTGTCCTGTGATGATCCCATTTTTGCGGCATTATATATAAGGGAGTCTCTGTGGCGAAGTGGTCAAGTCGTTTGACTTGTGATCCGAAGGTTGTGGGTTCGATTCCGGACAGCACCCTTCGGTTTACGAGTTAAATGTTTCGGAGACTCCTGTGGGTCGTCGCTAAATGTACGGAGTTCGTGCTTTGTGCGATGCTTTCCGCGCTGCGGAAAGAGACCGAGCCATATGGGATAAAACCCGGTGCGATGAAGTCGACCCTGTCGACTTTTAAGCGACTTTTATATATATATATATATATATATATATATATATATATATATATATATATATATATATATATATATATATATATATAGTGTGTGTGTGTGTGTGTGTGTGTGTGTGTGTGTGTGTGCCTCGCGCGCGTGCGTGTGCGCGCAACTGACGAGATGCACTGAAATATACCTCTACGAGAATATAGTGTTCTGAGATGATTTATTGTGTTATTTCTGCAAGTGTCCGCCTTTAATGAATCCACAGAGTGGTCCATTCTAAGTCTCGACTGAACGCTTATCGAGGGCTGGCCAGCACAGCCTACTTGTGTCTGTCCTGTGATGATCCCATTTTTGCGGCATTTGAGCTCAGCCGAAGTCTTCAGAAGCTGGCGGACAGAGAGAAGGAGCACAAGGTTAGTTGGTTTATAGAATTACCAGCGATAGTTCATGTCATGCGTAGAGATCCTGGTTGCTTTCACTAGAATTACCGTTGTGTTTGTTATAGACGACGGTCAGTTGGACTTCGGTAAAAGTCGACTGCTCTTTCAGTAAGTAATGGCAAACTATTGAAAGTAAGCTGTTTCTGATGAAAATGCAAAGGATATGATGGACAGACAGAAAACCAATGACCAAGTCCTACAAGAAACAATTTAAAATCGTAAACTGATTAGAGAAATTAGATGTTGACAGTCACCATTATTTGGTCATGTTATGAGAATAAATAGAATGGAGAACTTGGTGATAACTGGCAGGATTGAGAGAAAAAGAACAAGGGGAAGGCAGAGACGTAAATACCTGGATGGCTTGGCCACCTGGTATGGTCGAGACAAAAACACAGAGCTGATCTACGACTCTGGTGATCACGTGAGATGGCAAAACATGACTGCCCTCGCTTATCGACATGGCACATGATGGTGACGATATGCAAATGACAAGGTTTTAGTCGATGAAAATTAAACGCAGTTACATGAAATTACACACACACACACACACACACACACACACATACACACACACACACATACATATTTATTTCATGCCACAATTTATAACGTCTTCTGCGATCAACGACTGCAATGTGTTTATTTCAGTATGGGTAATAAATACGATGGTTCGCAGGTCTTCACCGTACCCCCCCCCCCCCCCCCCCCCCCCCCCCCCCCCCCCCCCCCCCCCCGAGTGTTTTCTCGAAGGGTCGCACCAGACGGCTAAGATTCCCTCGCCTGGGGAAGTCAGGGCGATACTATATGACATGTTTTATGGTTTGCTTGAATACCCCACATTTGCAGAAGGCAAAGTCAGCGAGACTCATTCGGTAGATGTGTGTTTTGAGTCGACAGTGTTCTTTTCCTGGTCTGAAAATGTCTTTGCATTTCTGGTAAGCTCATTTATGCTGTTGCTCGTTTGTGGCTTTTGTTTTTATTTTCTCCTCCAAATTGTCCTTATAGATTGTTTTATAGTCTGCTTGCCTCCCAAAATTTCTGAGAGGACAGGTCTACTCAAGGTATCCTCCAGCCTTTAACAACTCGTCTGCCGTTTAATGTTTCAAACAGACACAAACTACCTCATTTCTCAACATTAAGACTCATCTCGTGCTACATATACTCTATACTATTGTATGAATGCGAGGTTGAACTATGAGCACCGCATGAAAAGACATAGTAACAAATGAAGTCGGTCTTAATAAATTGAAATTGAAAATAAAAGTAATTACAATAAACATAAAAAGACCATTCGTTGTTGAAAAAGATGGAAGTCAGCTTGCAAGAGGACAACAATGGTGTAAATGGGCACACAGTCAGACAGAGTTAACTAAACATTCTTTACGGGAAAGAACGAGTTAAACCGTGCAATCCCGTAAGGAAATACAACATGCTGGTTACATGGACAAATGAATTGATCTCACAACTTTATGGCATAACATATATGACATTGGTACAGTCAGGGTCCAGTTAAGCTGAGACACGTTGAGGTTGATCTATGTGTCATATTGTGCTGTGTCTGTCACCAGAACGAGTATAAAGGTTTGAGTGATAAATGCAAGAACTTTGCCGTGGACCTTACTTGACCACTGTCGGACAAACGAAGAGGTGATGGCAGCTCTCCACGGAGGCACCGACACAAGGGATTTGGCAAGGATAAAGATGGCCATAAGATACGAACAGAAGAAGGTTGGTAGCATCTTGGTGATCGTCTGTACCCAAGTTTGACACGTGACAATGTGTGAATGTGTAACTATCTATGAGTCGCTATGACATCATGGTTTCTGCTGTTGCCTGCCAAGGCACCAGGTCTGATTCATTATCCGGTAAAGGTAGTATTGTATATATTTTCACCAACCACTACAGCTCTGTAGTCGATCCACACTCATAGAAACTGGGTTACTGACAATTTGCATAAGAGAATTGTCTGGGAAGCAAAGCGATGAGAAAAGGAACTGGCCACTCCGCCTCGTAAGTCGTGGCCTAGAATGTGTGAAGGGCTAGCACTTTACACCACAACGGTAGTATCTGCTGTGGGACTACCTACTGTATGACGTGTGGCGATTTGTGACTTGCGGTAAAGTGTGACCTATAGGGATGTGTGTGTGTGACTTGCGGCAAAGTGTGACCTATAGGGATGTGTGTGTGACTTGCGGTAAAGTGTGACCTATAGGGATGTGTGTGTGACTTGCGGTAAAGTGTGACCTATTGGGATGTGTGTGTGTGACTTGCAGTAAAGTGTGACCTATAGGGATGTGTGTGTGACTTGCGGTAAAGTGTGACCTATAGGTATGTGTGTGTGACTTGCGGCAAAGTGTGACCTATAGGGATGTGTGTGTGACTTGCGGTAAAGTATGACCTATAGGGATGTGTGTGTGACTTGCGGTAAAGTGTGACCTATAGGGATGTGTGTGTGACTTGCGGTAAAGTGTGACCTACAGGGATGTGTGTGTGACTTGCGGTAAAGTGTGACCTATAGGGATTTGTGTGGGTGTGTGTTGATGACTTATTGTCATGATTTATGAAAGCATGTTGATGTGTGGCTTTAACAGTGTATCGGTGAGACGCTTTATGAAACCATGTTGATGTAGGTCTGTGACGGTGTATCATTGTATTAAATGGGATAAAATATAATGTGATAGCGTCATTGTGATTATTTATGAAATAGGTTGATGTATGACAATTTGATGATGTGTGACGTGGGATGATGAATGTATGTAAACAATTTATGAGTGTGATGATCTATGAAATAGTGTACGAGATGGAATGATGTTGTATTATGTGACAACGTGTCATTGTGATGATTCAGGAAATGTGAACATGCATGTAAAGATTAAGGACATGTGAAGACGCATGTCTGCTTTTTGTATGAATAGGGTCCTTTTCCACGTCTTAAGGCATAATGGCCATACGGTGCTAGATGCTTGTATAGACCAACTGGCAATCTTATGGTGATATGATCAGTATCTAGCCGGCTGCCTTTATTTCCAAGACATTTCCTGTTGGCCAATATAAACTGAATCGACCTTGGACCCCAGATTAATTTTAAAAATCTGCTTATGCGGACTCGAACTGATGACAACCGGGCCTACAGACAAGCGTCTAGTTACTACCCTACCGCGCTTTCCTCTTGATGTGGGTGTAATAGATGAACTTCAGAGAAGGAACGTCTTTTGACGTTTTTAGACGATCCTAACAGTAAAGAATAGCTTATAACTATGAGTGTTAATATTTTACCAATCCCTTCAAAAGGTGTTAATTTCAAATCCTTGCCTCTTCACATGAAGATTGGTATCTAGTTTTCTGATCATCTGACTACTCCTCTACCCCCAGTTTATTTCCCACGCCAGCTGCCAGGAACATTTGGCCAGCATGTGGTACTCGGGGGCTTCCTGGTTCCAGCACCAGAACTTTCCAGTGAAGCTGGTCATGGTACCTTTCGGGATTATATTCATTCCAGTGACGGCGATCATCTACGTCTTTCTGCCGTACTCCAGGGTAAGTGTTCCAGCCTACAGGTAAACACACAGCATATACTGCCTTACAGGTGTACGGTTATAGATCACTATTAGAGAGACACATTATGAATTGCGTGTCCAGATGATTTCCTCGAACTGCCTTAGAGATGTACGGTTATAGATTACCACTAGTTAGACGCGTTAAGAATTGGGTGTCCAGATGATTTCCTCGAACTGCTTTAGAGATGTACGGTTATATATCACTACTAGTTAGATGCATTAAGAATTGGGTGTCCAGATGATTTCCTCGCACTGCCTTAGAGATGTACGGTTATAGATTACCACTAGTTAGACGCGTTAAGAATTGAGTGTCCAGATGATTTCCTCGAACTGCCTTAGAGATGTACGGTTGTAGATCACTACTAGTTAGATGCATTAAGAATTTGGTGTCCAGATGATTTCCTCGAAGCATTTCCTTCCACATGAAATCAAAGACTCCACCAATCACTATACATACAGTCGACACCTGTTTGAACACTATCTCAGTATAGACTACATGCTCCCCTGAATGAAAAAGAAACAACCAAAAATAATTACTCTTATCTCAAATGACAAGTATAATAAATATCCCCATACGAATGGTACGTTACACATGACTCAGGTAATTATAATGCCCATGTTACAAATTGCTTTAGTGAGTTTTGTATTATTGATTATTTTCCATGCTTTGTAATGCATATTGTTCTGTTGTTGTCTAAGATTAGCTTCATAAGTGATGTATGAATGAAATAATGTATGAGAGGATTGATTGATTGATTGATTTAGGAACCGACATCACAGCATTCGGGGCATTCCCTTAAGCGCTCCGTCCCCATCCTCAGCAGCCAGCGAAGACTTCCAACACTAATAGCACCAGTAACAATCTGATTATATGTCCGTTGTATGAGAGAAAAGAGATCAGAAGGGCAGAATGTCAGACGGGCCTGCGTGCCCAACTCTTAACCTTTTGAAAATAACGTATGTTCGTTCGTCCGTTCCTTCTGTGCATTACTTGGCTTAGAATCCAGACTCAGCTGGGCTGTAACGCAAGTGTAAGGTTAAGATTGTCCGATGGCAGATATTGTTGTTCGGTGAGAACGTTTAGACTATCACATAATCTAGAGCACGGCATCGTGACATGGTGACGCGTTACGAGGACTGCATCAATGGTGCGATGAGTCTAAAGGATGGCATCATGAGGTGGGCCCGTCTAGAACATTATATAATGAGTTGAGACGTGTCTAGAACACGACATTATGATGTGGAGGGCGTCAAGAACACGAACTCATGTTGTGGGATGATCCTGATTGCTTTTTGCGTTGCCTTTCCTTCCCAGACAATTGGTACAAATTTACGAACAGGGTCAGGTATCCATGTGTGTAGGCTGGATCCATTCCAGAAGCAAGATTACTACAGGCAATCTGTGTGTTGGTATGTGGTGATATTTTCAATTATAAGTCGATGTGGAGGAAAAATAAGTTTCAAGTTAGTATTACCTATGTGTTACTCGACCCATGGCCCCTTCATTACTCCGAGGAAAGGCTAGACGGACAAATAATCAGACTGCAACTGGTACTGTTAGAAATGGGACTCTTCGCTGGTTGTTGAAGATGAGGACGTAGGTCGTATGAGAATGTTCCCATTGACGTGATGGCGGTTCTTAACCCAACTAAACTCATTACCAGTCGTGACTCATCATGCCTATAAATGGGCATGTTATGGGCATGAAGACTAAGTGCTAACAGGTACAGTGGTTTATGGGATGGTGATGAATGAATCACCAAAAAACGAGAAGTAGATTGTGAGCTTTACTGAAACACGTCGTGTTTCAGTAATGTTCACAATCTACGTCTCGTTTGTTTTGTTTTGGTGATTCATTCATTGCCTTTTTAAGCTTTACTGCAGTTCCCTTTATTCTTGTTAACTTATGGGATGGTGAAACAATTTCGCAATTCCCCGATACACCGAGTCCAGGGTTCGAAATCAGCTGCTACCAATTTGGAAGCAGGCCGCTTTGCATTGTTTACGATGGTATGAGGCGTCGGCTGTTCAAAAAGCAATGGCAAACTACTTAACTACATTTGAATAACGAAGACACAAACAATAGATGGCACGATTTATTGCCTGACATATGTCACTGCATCTAGTCAGGTACACACTGCAGAATTCACACAGCATAAACTAAAGCAATAAGACAAATCCTTCACGCGGAAATATACAACACACATATTCACACAGTAATTTGAATTTTCTACCAAAATAATTTTGTGTGTGTTTTCGTTACTGAACTAAATTGCCTAGTAAATTACCAAGCGGCAACACATGCATGGATTGATTACAGCGTCATGTAAGAGGTAACTATAGTATGTTCAGAAATAAATGCCTTCATTCACGATGAATTATTTTGAAAACTGTCTGTTGCTTCGTTATGAAATTTTTCCTGCCGTCTTATATTTACCCCCACCTAATGAATATACCTTTGATAGGTCCAAAAGCAACTTACATCATTGAAAACGGTGACATTTCTTTGATGTTTTGGCGAAATACTAGTGAATTCACGCTAAAAATACTTGTTTTACAGTACCGCAGCCTCAATTCGGATGACAACACAAGGCGTATCCAGATTATTATGGGAGTGGGTGCGATGTATATGTAATATAAATAAAGCAAGAATTTACAGAGGCATGGGGTAAATAATGTGGAACCGAAATGGAATTGGACAGGAAAGTAGACAGAATATATTTATTAACTTATATTTCATTTCCTTCTTATTTCTTCAGCTTCTGGTTAATAATGTGTACACAAGGAGTCATGTTACCAGGATGCATTTTGCTTTTTATATGGAGTTTGTGATGGCTTCCAAACAGCTGTGAGTTAATGTGCGTATGGAGTGACCATAGATGATACAGCAATTTAGTCATCATGTGTCAATTTTTAAGGATCTGTTCAGCTGTCTGTGTAGTTTGTTCACACGTGCACATTGGTGACAGAACCGTTTTGAGTCTTCGTGAAAGATTGTCTACTCTGCTGTTTTCTGTTCAGAGACGAAACCTGATTATTACCTGTTTTGCACGACGAATATAGCTGTGAATGTCTCAGTCGTGGGCTTTCTTCTTAACGGCCAAGCTGTTGGTCTTCTTTTGATTGAAGTTTATAGATTAGTTCGTATGTTCGTGTGTTGTCCCCTCAATTGACAACGTATTTGTTCTCACGTTTCTTTTCTTGAAAATTCATCACTGTTGAATACAAACTGTTGCCATTGACATTGTGCTGATGTTGTAATGTTTAGGGCCTGCAATTCGTCTGAATAGTTGGAGCAAAATATCCCAGTAAGTGTACACGTGGATTAAGGTCTGAGATCTGCCCAGACCTTAATCTGTGTCGGAAGATTCCAGCAGGTTGATGACTGCTCTCAGTTGCATAAAATTCAATCTATCCTTTCTCCATTAGTCCTCTTCCTCTTATAACACATGATCCTCACATTTTTTCCAGTAACTTTTATCAATATTTAATAGCGCGGACTGGATTAGTATCTTGACGTCAGACAATTTGAATATAGTATTGTCAGCTGCCACCTGTCCTTTAATTTTAGCCCACACAAGTTCGATAGGGTATAAATGAGAATGGTACGGCGAAAGTCTCAAGCACCTATGGCCGTGCTCTTCTATCAACTTGTCAATTTGACATTTTTCTTTCTTTTTTGCGCCTGTTTTACAAGGGACAACAACTGTAGCTTGAAATATGTTTCTGGAAATGGTATATTTTCCCTTCGGAGCCATATCTTTATTGCTCCCTTTGTGCTCGATATCGTAGGTGTTTTGTTTTCTTGGGTAACAACATTGTGATATGATGCATTGTCCATGATTAGACAAGACGGTCTATCAAGGGATGGAAGTACTGTATTCTCGAGCCAATCTCTAAATACATTACCATTTACCTCATTATGAAAATTTCTATTGTCTGTATGCTTCGATACGAACACGAGTTCGGCATTCCGTAGTAAGCCATTATGAGTACTATCAACATAGGCTATGATCAAACGATGTCCTTTACTACTGGGCACATATCGCTTTACCTTTCCATCCACTGATTGCCATTCCTTTTCACTTGTGTGGTGCGCTTTGATCCACGTCTCATCCAAATACACTATGTCATAATTTTCTTTGCGCATTTCCCTTATTTCACGTAGGTATCTGCTTCTCGTGGCTCCTAAATGCGGTTTCTAGGAAAGGATATTTCTACCTCACTTGTACTTTCTAAAAGTGAAGCCTAATGTCCTTATAATATTCCACAAAGTTGTTTTGGACAGCTCTATGGCATTGTTCTTTCTCAACCAAACCCTAAGTTTTCTTACAGTCACTGTGGTCAGATTTGCGTCCTAAACCTGTGACTGGACTAGCAAGCCGGCAGGGGATCTTCATACTACATTGAAAAACTAGAAGTATAAACGGACTGAGCCCGTAATCGGGCAGTCCCACGAGTTTATACTTCATCTCGATACCGCAAGGTACAAGAGGAACATGACAAGATGAGATGAGAGCATTTTTATAATAGCTCGCCTTATGACATCCTTGTCAAAGCTGTCTACAATTGCCTTTCTACCTACCGTTTACTTATCGCGTGTTGGTTTCATTTCAGATTCTTGCACCCATCGACGAAATGACCGTTTACTCAAACTCAATGCATGCACTGTTCGTTTTTTCGGGATTTGTAACAGTATAAAACAGTTTCTTGCGATCAGCTTCTTGACAAAAGTATGTGTACAACTTCATAGCAATGCCTTGACGTGTACAAAAGTTCATATTCAATCCCATTGAACAATATTCACACATTCAAATACTAGCGATAAATGGTAAGATTTATTTATATAATCACGTTTCATGAAAGCACCCTACATTGACGACACCTTTGAACACTCCCATTTAACTGCGCGTCGTTCTTGCCATAACGTGTACCACGAGAAAATTTTTAAACAGCGAGGATGTGTCTGGGTGAAGGTGTAATACATTTAAAAATGTGGACTTAATCTCTGACCCGTAAATTATATACTGCATATAAACAAACATTGAAATCTGCTGTACAATCTACAGAACAAAATTTTTTTTATTGTGTGGACATAATGATAAGGTTATATACTAAATCTCATCAATTTCCCTCAGTTGGTTACTGAGATATAGATGTTTATATGGAGGCACCCAAATGTGAACAGACTATAACTTTTTTTAAACACACATTTCACACATGTAAATGGACCCGCCGTGTGTTGAAACTACACTTCTCCCTTCCCTTCAGGTCGGCAAGATCCTCAAGTCTCCCTTCATGAAGTTCATGAACTACATCTGTTCATACACCGCCTTCCTGGTCCTTCTCTTTTTGGGAACTCAGCTCTCCTCCTTCAGAAGTTCTCATCTCTTTTTGGGCACCGAGGGAGTTGTGAACGGTCTTATCATGTTTTATGTTCTAGGTGAGTAATCATCATCATATTTTATCTTCTAGGTGTGCAATGATCCTCAGGTTGCATGTTCTAGGTGATTAATCATAATCATGCTTCATGTTCTAGGTGATTAATCATCATGTTTTATGTTCCAATTGATTAATCGTCATGTTTTATGTTCCAGTTGATTAATCATCATGTTTATGTTCCAGTTGATTAATCTTCATGTTTTATGTTCTAGATGAGTAATCATAATCGTATGTTCTAGGTGAATAAACATCCTCATGTTTTATGTTCTAGTTGGGTAATCATCATCATGTTTCATGTTATAGGTAGGTAATCATCATCCTCATGTTTTATGTTCTAGTTGGGTAATCATCACTACACAGAGCGTGAGAGACGTACGATGGTGCATGATGGTGGAAATGACCATGTTTTCACATGCATCCACTGTGGACAAACACTTGCAGCAAGAATTGGCCTTATCAGCCACACTCTCCACCGCCATGGGTCGTAGGTTATTAAGCCTTTTTGAAGCACAATGTACCAAACTATCGTCTGCCAAGACGCAAAGGTGCCAATGCAATGGGTAATCATCATCATGTTTTATGTTTTAGTTGGGTAATCATCATCATGTTCTATGTTCTAGGTAGGTAATCATCATCATGTTCTATGTTCTACGTAGGTAATCATCATCATGTTTTATGTTCCAGGTAGGTAATCATCATCCTCATGTTTAAAGTTCTAGGTGAGTACTCATGATCATTATATTTTATGTTCCAGGTCGGTGCTCATAGTCTTCTTATTTTATGTCTAGGTGAGTAGTCATCATCATATATTATGTTCTAGGTGAGTGCTCATGATTATGATAATGATGATGATGATGATGTATACTCATCTACAACATAAAACTTGATGATGATGAATACTCACATAAAAAGTAAATGATGATGATGATGATGATGAATACTCACCTAGAATATAAAATACAATGATGAATACAAATCTAGAACATAAAATATGATGATGATGATGATGATGATGATGATGATGATGATGATGATGATGATGATGATGATGATGATGATGATGATGATATACCATCCCATTAATGAAGCTTGAATGTAACCCACCCCCCACCCACCCCCCCCCCCACCCCCTAATTGTGTATTCAATATTCATGTTTCTGCAGCAAACAACAGCGTCGGTCACTGTTAGGTTTCTTTGTTAACGTAGTTCTGTAGATACTTCTTATTCTTGAATGTCACTTGGGTACTTCATGATTTTCTTATTTTCACTTCTGCCCCCTTACAACTGTCATATGTTATTGTTTGTTATAGGTAAGAAACTCGATCGACTTATTTAAGTGTCTTTTATTAACTTTAATTTTCAAATTCTCCATGGCACTATGCGTGTTAATCATGTCTTTATCATAAAAGTATGTATGTGTAATCCATTTCAATGACCTAATGTTTACTTATTCTTGTAGATCCCGAGCTGTTTCAACCAACAAAACTGTATACCTGATTACGTTATTTTCTTTATTGCCTTTCCTCCATTGTTGAGTGATGACCTTCTCTATAGGGCTCAGAATATATTCTCTGTATAACAGTTGTACATGCAGTAGGGTAACAGACACTCTTGTATTACCCCTGTCTGGGTGAATAGTACACTTGTGGTTATGTCCTAGGTTGCTTCCTTTTTCTGATAATCTATGACATGTCTTCCTTCAACCTTCTGTCTCGTGTACTGCCAGACATTTCCGATACCGATGTTCCTACATGCCATGATGTCAAACTGTCCTGTTTTCTGTCTCGTGTACTGCCAGACATTTCCGATACCGATGTTCCTACATGCCATGATGTCAATCTGTCCTGTTTTCTGTCTCGTGTACTGCCAGACATTTCCGATACCGATGTTCCTACATGCCATGATGTCAAACTGTCCTGTTTTCTGTCTCGTGTACTGCCAGACATTTCCGATACCGATATTCCTCCATGCCATGATGTCAAACTGTCCTGTTTTCTGTCTAGTGTACTGCCAGACATTTCCGATACCGATGTTCCTACATGCCATGATGTCAAACTGCCCAGCCTCTTCCCTTTCGGTCTCCCCCTGCCTTTCCTGTCCTTCAACATTTCTGTACCCACGACACTTCGACATTTCCTTTCTCCTGACGCGTCCAAAGAATTTTAACTGTCCCCTTCTGACACGAGCAACCAATTCTCTTTGTGAGTTTACATTCTGCAAGGTATCTTCATGATTCTTTTTTTCATTCATATTCTAGTATAATCAGTCACTATTTGTGTGTTTTCCTAAGGAATATTATAAAGTGTTTTTGTAAAGTAAATATGGTGCAACGGTTCCTAAACTGCATGATCTAGTAAACTAGTACTCATTATGTTTTATGTTTTTCTTTAAAATGAATATTGCTTTGTCTTTTAAGTGATCACGAAATATCGCACACATTTACTTAAATTGTACTTGTATGTATTAAATTAGGTATACCTCCTACTTATTTCATGGAATGCAGATACAGATTACAAAGCAAGAATTATAAACATATTTCTTTACTCGTGTCCTTTTCAGGCATGTTCTGGGCAGAATGTAAACAGCTCTGGGAAGAAGGGATCCAGATCTACTTCTCTCAGATGTGGAACTACATGGACATCACCATGCTGGCCCTGTATACGGCAGGGTACTCTACTGAAGCGGTCATCTACAAGAAGACACAAGGATACGCCAATAGCCTTGTCCACAGCGCCGGTCAGTGACTCTGGTGACTGCACTCGCACGTCTCAACTGTAATTGTAACACTCGCACGTCTCAGCTGTAATTGTAACACTCGCACGTCTCAGCTGTAATTGTAACGCTCGCACGTCTCAGCTGTAATTGTAACACTCGCACATCTCAGCTGTAATTATAACACTCGCACGTCTCAACTGTAATTGTAACACTCGCACTTCTCAGTTGTAATTGTATCACTCACACGTCTCAGCTGTAATTGTAACACTCGCACGTCTCAGCTGTAATTATAACACTCGCACGTCTCAGCTGTAATTGTAACACTCGCACGTCTCAGCTGTAATTGTAACACTCGCACAACTCAGCTGTAATTGTAACACTCGCACGTCTCAGCTATAATTGTAACACTCGCACGTCTCAGCTGTAATTGTAACACTCGCACGCCTCAGCGGTAATTGTAACACTCGCACGTCTCAGCTGTAATATTAACACTCGCACGTCTCAGCTGTAATTGTAACACTCGCACGTCTCAGCTGTAATATTAACACTCGCACGTCTCAGCTGTAATTGTAACACTCGTACGTCTCAGCTGTAATTGTAACAGAAGTTATGACTGCTAGCATTTTTAAAAGAGGTTAAAAGGCCAGACGACTTCTTGGCATCGGATTTTATCCCATATGTCTCGGTCTCTTTCCGTGGGGCGGCCTGCCGAAAGCTTCGCACAAAGCACAAACTCAGCAGCTTTAGAGACGACCCTCCGGAGTCTCCGAGACAAAGGCACTCGTGAACGACATAGTTCGGAATTTAATCCACAACCTTCGGAGCTCGAGGCGGGCCACGCACAGGCAGACCACTTGGCCACAGAGAATCCCCGAAGGTGTTAGACATGTCTTCACGTGAGGGAGGAGTGGCTCATGGGTTACAACTTCCGCCCCTGGCCCAAGCAAACCCGGTATCCAAATCTGGGTTTGCTGCTGCCGAGATATTACAGGAGTTTATTTTTAAAAAGTCGCTTAAAAGTCGACAGGATCGACTTCATTGCACCGGGTTTTATCCCATATGGCTCGGTCTCTTTCCGCAGCACGGAAAGCGTCGCATAAAGCACGAATTCCGTAGCTTTTAGACGACGTCTCCGAAGCATTTAACTCGTAAACCGAAGGACGCGGCCCGGAATCGAACCCACAACCTTCGGAGCACGAGTCAAACGGCGTGACCACTTCGCCACAGAGACTCCAGAGACAGGAGTTTATATGGAATCACAAAATATGACCGACAAGCTTGGCGGATGGAAACACACATACAGATACAGGCCAACGTTTCCACCAAAATCTTTATCAACGTAACAAAAACGAAGCACACAAAACAATATTTATAAATAGCGAGGAACACAATTTAATGCTTCCCTAAAGGCTTGTCCAATCCAGGAGACTGACCGACATGTCCGCTTTTACTTCCCACTCTCCTGGATTGGATACTTTTCTTTTTAGTGCTAATTTGTCTTGTTAGTTTTCTCTATATTTTTATTGTTTCGTTTATCTCAGTTAAAATGTCTAAGTAGCTCTCTCATGTCAAAGATTCCCAGCTATAGATATAACCCATCACTTGTTCTCACTTTCAGACGAGACGATCCTCAACCCACAGATCCTGTCCAAGGTTCTCTTTTCCGTGGCGAACGTCATGAGTTTCGCTCGTATCGCCTACATCCTGCCCGCTAGCGAGACCTTCGGCCAGCTCCAGATCTCCTACGGACGAATGTTGCAGGTCTGTTGTCTTGTTTGATTGTTTGTCAGCTTATTCAGTCTGAAGATAGAAGACTCGCGTGAAGATATTTTCAAAACATTTCAAATATTGAATATTCGAGGGGGCTTCAAATGAAAATCTTAAATATTTATTAGCCACAGGTGACACCAGACCGTCATCTAGCCTCTGAGGACAAAACCAAAACTAAAATGATTAAATTTCAAAATGGGAACATGAAATGTTAGGACACTAAATGAGTTGGGAAAGTTGAACAATGTTAAAACAGAAGGGAGAATTCTTAACCAATTGAATAATATTAAATACTAGGGGCATTTATAACATTAGATGGAAGCTGCATTTCATAGGCACGATTTGGCAGAGCACTTGATCATGATGAAAGTATTAACTCTTACATGTTATTGGCGCTTGGAGGGAGATTTTTCTCTGTGAGTTTTAATATTTGCTGCTAAAAATTATGGGTTAAGATTGTTAAATATTACTAGTTAAATATTTCATTGTTTTCAAAACTATGTTGACTTTGCAACGAAATAAAACTAAGTTATCTCAACATGACGCTAGGAACTAGATTTTGGCCTCTTGGCCATTAAGAGTTAAATGTGTAAATGCTTGCTTGCTTGCGTTCGCTGGCTGTGAACTCCAGCATGAAGTCCTGTATGTCGGGTGAAGACATCCTGTTGTCCAACATCAGTGTGATGTCATACCGGACTAAGGTTTGCGTGAGTATCCGCTGTCCCATGTCTGGCTTATTCGTGTAGAGACTGGTGGTTCCTCGCCGTACAGGCAGATACTCTCCGACTTCGGAAGAATCAGCGGTCCTACTACATTAGCCAGGACCCCGACGAGACCTGTTGCCCAGGACGCACGGCTAGGACGTGCTAGTAGGTCTTTGCCAGTACAGAACCTGGCCCTGGTGCCTTGGAAACACCTCTGCGTCCCAAAATGTGTAAATGTTCCTGCTATTCTCAATAATTTCACCTTTAGAAGC
Source organism: Cepaea nemoralis (assembly GCA_014155875.1). Lineage (NCBI taxonomy): Eukaryota > Metazoa > Mollusca > Gastropoda > Stylommatophora > Helicidae > Cepaea > Cepaea nemoralis. Next base: position 791,181 of record JACEFZ010020183.1, read on the forward strand.
CATGTTCTAGGTCACGGCATAATTCAGTAAGGTGATCGCTTCTATTACTGGATGTTGAGCAAGGTCCACTCTCTAGATACCCCACTCCCCCCCCCCCCCATTCACAGCAGTTGAGCAAGGTCCACTCTCTAGATACCCCACTCCCTCCTTTTCTCCCCATGTCACAGCAGCTGCTTGTCAAAGTTAGCATAGTGCACAAACCGATATGAACTTGATGGGCACCCTGCATGTTCTTGACTTGATTGTGTTTTATCGCAGGATGTGGGCAAGTTTATATTTATCTACTTCACCGTGATGATCGCCTTCATCTGTGGTCTCACCAGCTTGTACAGCATCTCCAGGAATGATAACTTCGCAGGGTAGGTCTTTATTCTTATTTTAGTTAGTTCTTCCTGTGTCTCCTCTTTCATTTATGTCACAATTACCTCAATTGTCACATATATTTCTGTTACGTAAGTCGATTTTAAGCTTGTATCCATTACATTTCATGTCTCCAATTAATGTTTATTGGCACACAATATAAAATAAAACCAAATGCACAAACAAGTAAGTCCAGTAGCAGAAACCTGCTTTGGGATTGTGAATAGCTGGGGTCATCACATTTTTTAGGCCTGAGTGCACGAGGAATGCGTGGTCAGTCTCCCCTCGCAGGCATCGAAACTTCGTTCCAACGCTTTGATGAAATTAATAGCGTAGCATCTTGGCTGTTCCCCAACAGGACCGCTAATGTGTTAGTGGCATCATAAATAAATGTCAAGCTGTAAAGCTGGGAGAATGCCAGGTTACAGGACCGCTAATGTGTTAGTGGCACCATACATAAATTACAAGCTGTAAAACTGGGAGAATGCCAGGCTAAGGAAAACACGAGTGTAGAAAGTCGGCTTTACATGATCCATTGAATAGGTATCTTTGAACAGTGGGAATAGTAGTAGCGGCCTGGCTTGCACACTTGTCTGCTGGCTCGCTGGTTATGTGTTGGTATCCATATTTTTTTTTTTTAATTGACTGGACCTCCAGGTCGATCCAGCTTAAAATGGGTACCAGAGAATAGCAAATTCGGCCGGCGTGATATTAACTATACAAATAGCCATACAATATTATGAGTTTTTAGTTTAGTGCACGAACTACATAATAATCCTAGCGATCCCGGTGTGTTTACACTATAAATATACATGCCATAAATATAACGTAGTGCATAGTTAAGTTAAGCTAAGAACCGATATCACTGCACTCGGGACATTCCCGTACGCTCTCCGTCCCGTATTTAACAGCCAGCGAAGAGTCACACTACTAATCGTTCCCATTGCTATCTTATTGAAAGTTCTCCTTGTCTTCCATCTCAGTTTTGAGATTCTTCCAGAACCCCTGCCGATCCCCCCGAAATATCATCCTTTCCACATATGGGTTCTCAATCTCATCTCCCGCCTTCTCCACCTGGTCTCACAGGTGCACGACCACCTCTCCCTTGTCATAGGTAGTCTACCACCAAGAGGTTCATTCTCTGCCAGCCTACCAGCCAGTTCTTTACGCCACACTCCCGCATGGCGAAGGTATAAAAATCCATACAAGCCTCTGAAGGGAGGATAGCCAATTCCACACGAAACGTTGCTTTCTCCACCTTACTTAGCATACTCCTTGGGTCCGTAACGAATACAATGTCGTGTAATTATTCCCTAATGTAAAGTGTAGCCTGGGCAGCATCCTATCCGGCCTACTATTTCACATCTCCAGCTGCCGATGGATATTTGACGTTGCGCAGCATGCGCACATTTGTTTCATTTCTTATTCCCGACAACTCATCATCATCATCAAGTGCACTGATGGCTGACGTGCGCGATCATGCTTCTCTACAAATTGCGAACTTCGACTGCATGGATCGATTCGTGTATTGACTCCTCGCCACGCCATGACACAAGACTGTCCAGAATTTTCTCACGTTGTCTTCCTCTATCTCTCTTTTCACATATCTGTCGGTTGTCACAACATGTTCCAGTTTTGTTTTTTTTAATTTTTTTTCCTGCTCATAATGTGGCCAAAACTTATGGCTTCTTCTTTCTGATGTTTGTGATAAGTGTCTCATCGGTACAAACTGCAGAAATCACACAACATAAACTGAAAATATATACCACATATATTCACACAGTATATTCACACAGTTGGGGGATGCGTGGTCTCGAGGTATGGTGTCCGCCTCGAGTGCTGGAGGTCCCGGGTTCAAGCCCCGATGATGACCGGGGTCTTTTCTCGTGGACTTCTAGTAATAAGATCCCCCCTGGTCTCTGGGTAGTGAGATCGGACGCCTGTGTGTATTGTTGTCTCTGGGTAGTCAGATCGGACGCCCGTGTGTATTGTTGCGCACGTAAAAAATCCCTTGGCAGTTGTAAATCGAAAAATAGTAACCTAACGGCGCTGCCCGGGCAAAATTTCGAGTTAAACATCTTCCCAAAGTATTTCAGGATCCTCGCTGGGGCTACGGAGTTCGTGCACTGAGCTGAGTTTCTCCAGACTCGAGTTTGAGTTAGGAGGAGAACGGAGCACTTATGGGTTGCACCCGTGTGCCGTGATGTTGATCCATCGACTAAACAAAACTCACACAGTAATTTGAGTTGTCTGCCACTGTAATTTTTAAATGACTATCATCACTTTTTGTTTGCACAAAGTTAGCTTTTGTAAATACTTTCAAGATTGCATCTATAAGCTTTAAATTGCGACCATTTTGGTTGGTAAACAAAACGCGAAAGGCTTTGTTTCAATCAATCACTTGGCCGATTTCCTAATATGGCGACATATCGATGACGTAGGAAATTTCCGGTGTATATGCTTCGCCAGGTAAACGGAGTGAATGTTTATTAAATATGGGGCGCCAGAACAATAAACTGTTTTTGAGTATATTAAAGTATATTACAATTGGTTGCAATCATACCGTCTTTCATCAGCCTCATCGAGACAACGGGTACTCTGTTCTGGGCAGCCTTCGGCATGGGCAACTCTAAAGCTCCCGAAATACTCAATGAAGACTCGAAGGACAATAACAACAAGAACAGAGCGGACTACAGGCCACTCGAGGGACGGATCATGGACAAGGACCACCTGGCGGTCATAGAGGTTGTGGGCTATATACTGTACGGTGTCTACATCCTGGGCGCAGTGGTGGTGCTCATCAACATGCTCATCGCCATGATGAGCAACACGTTTGAGGAGATTCAGGTAGACCTCGGCAAAGGCTCGTTGCTTGCTCTTTCTTCAACTGTTTATGTTTTACTTTTACATTTGTGTATTTTTCTTTTCCTCCAAATCGCCTTCCTTCCTTCCTTCCTTCCTTCCTTCCTTCCTTCCTTCCTTCATTCCTTCCTTCCTTCCTTCCTTCCTTCCTTCCTTCCTTCCTTCCTACCTCTCTTCCTTCCTTCCTTCCTGCATGCCTGCCTGTCTTCCTTCCTTCTTTCCTTCCTTTCTTTTCTCCCTTCCTTCCTTCCTTGTTCCCTTCCTTCATTTGTTTAGTTTCTTTCTTTCTGTCTTTCTTCTCCTCTTTCTTCTCCTCCTCCTCCCGCAACTCACTCTTGACAATATTCTTCGCTTCTTTATTCTGTGCTTGTCTCAGCTGTTGGAACATATAACACCATTATAATTTACATATTTATAGTGTTGAGTCTGGTTACGAATTCTGCAGGGAAAATGTGCACGTCTCTAAAATATGTTTCCCATGTTATATCTTTGTCGAATACAATCTTGGGCGACATGCAGGCATGCCAGATGTCAGTCTGTGACTACCACTAATGTTGTATGTATATAAGTGTGTGTGTGCGTATAAATATATATATATATATATATATATATATATATATATATATATATATATATATATATATATATCTTCTTCTTCTTCATAATGTATGTCTGTGGGTGGGGATGTATTTGATGCGTTCGATAACGGTCAATCCGAATGAGATGAAATTTTCAACATGTTTTCTTTTCATTCCCGTCCAACCAACTGTAATAATTTCTTAGTGTACAATCATCTATTTACTTACTAAAATTTAATTTCGTAATTACATGACTCAACATAAGAAAACATAAAACAAGGAACATAACTTTAGTAGCATTACTAAATCTTAAGTTAAGTCCCCTTGCTATATGTACTCCGAACATAGATAGATAGATGGATAGATAGATAGATAGATTGATCCCCGCCAGGTGTGGGCGAAACCGGGCCGGGTCCTCTAGATGGATGGATGAAATAGACAGACAGACAGACAGACAGACAGACAGACAGACAGACAGACAGACAGACAGACAGACGGGAACGGGAACTGGAGCTTATATGACTACTTATATGAATTAATTGAGATGCTCCCCACCAGGGTCTGGGCGAAGCCGGGTCAGACAGACAGACAGACAGACAGACAGAGAGACAGACAGACAGACAGACAGACAGATAGATAGATAGATAGATAGATAGATAGATAGATAGATAGATAGATAGATAGATAGATAGATAGATAGATAGATAGATGGATAGATCCCCACCAGGGCCTTGGCGAAGCCGGGTCGGGTCAGCTAGTGTGTGTGTATGTATATATATATATATATATATATATATATATAACATACAATGTATGTATGTCTGTATGTATGTTATTTATGCGTTCGCGAACGGTCCATCCGATTGAGATGAAATTTAATTTCTACACGTGTTCTTCTCGTTCCCGTGCTGCCAACTGGCATAGTTTGTTAGTTTACAAACAGTTATTTACGTAATAAAATTTAATTTTGTAATTACATTATAATTTATATATAGCGAGGGGACTTAACTTAAGAAACATTATACCAAGGGCTATAACTTTTAGTAGCTTTGCTATATATGTAATTTAAATAATTGTTGCATTTTGCTCAAAGCTTTATAAAATGTTTATCTACAGTTATCTACAGGCATATGCGTTATAATATATAATGATAAAATCTTTAAGGCATTTTCAAAGTTTTCATAAAAATAATGCATCTATTTTAAATACGTGAAAATTTTCTAACTCATCTTTTTATTTCTCTTCGACATCTATACAGTGATCCCAGCATTTATTGGGTTTTCGTGATATCTTGGTAAGTTTACGTTCAGTAGTTTCAGATTGCCCTATTTAGTTATTGGGATGAAGATTGTTCTCTTCCAATCTGTTCGCCATATTTCCGGGAACGGGAGCTTATATGACTACTAATATGAATTAAATGAGACGTTCCCCACCAGGGTCTGGGCGAAGCCGGGCCGGGTCGTCTTTTTTGGGAACGGGAACGGGAGCAGGAGCCGAATATGAATTAAATGAGACGCTCCCTGCCAGGGACTGGGCGAAGCCGGGCCGGGCTTCTATTTTGGGAACTGGAACGGGAGCAGGGACCGAATATGAATTAAATGAGACGCTCCCCGCCAGAGACTGGGCGAAGCCGGGCCGGGTCGTATTTTTTGGGAACGGGTACGGGAGCAGGGGCCGGATATGAATTAAATGAGGTGCTCCCCGCCAGGGTTTGGGCGAAGCCGGGCCGGGTTGTCTAGTAAATATATATATATATATATATATATAGATATATATATATATATATATATATATATATATATGTGTGTGTGTGTGTGTGTGTGTGTGTGTGTGTGTGTGTGCGCGTGTGTGTGTGTCCCCTCTCTCTCCGTGCATGCGTGCGTGCGTGCGTGAGTGTGTGTGTGTGTGTGTGTGTGTGTGTGTGCGTGCGTGTCCTCTCTCTCTCTATCTCTATCTCTCTCTGAGCGTGTGTGTGTGTGTGTGTTTAATAATTTTCAAAGGCATATAGATAGGTAATGGCAAAGTGTTGTTTCAGAAAAGTGAAGACAGCGAGTGGAAATTTGCCCGTGCCAAACTGTGGATCTCCTTCATCGAACAGGGCACCACGCTGCCCATCCCATTCAACATCATCCCGACCCCGAAGTCCGCCCTGAAGATCATGCGCTGGTTTCGGGATTGCTTGTGCTATAGCGGGGTAAGGCTGTCGTACATATTCGTTCCTCGTCTCCGTGTGTCTGTATATATGTCCTCCTGCCCGTATATCATTCTAAATGTGTATATGTATGCATGTCTGCATGTCTTAGTATCTGTGTCTCTATCTAATCCAGTGTTTCCCAGCCTTTTTTGTGCTATGCCCTACCTAAGCCTTTCTAAAATTCTTATGCCCCCCCCCCACCCCCCAACATATACATAATTTTTAATATTCAAAAATTGAAATGTTCACTAAAGAAACGTGAATGATAGATTTTAGGAAGAAATCACTAGGAAATTATTGAGCAAACACAATAAGTAAATTTTCAAAACATATAATGGAGAACTGAAATTAAAGTACAAAATAATTTTAATGAAAGATTTTTCTATATTATTTTAATTATTAGTAATTATTTATTATTTAAATTTAATGAGATCCTTGTGCTTAATGCTTGCTGCAAAGAAATTTTATGTCAGGTTCCAATTTAGTTAACTTTGTCTCAAGCCTCCCCGTTTTGTTATATCCAGCCGATTTCTTTTTTCTTTTTAGCAGCAAATCATTTATGGCACTAAATCCGCATTCAGCTAAATATGAAGTTGGAAACGGTAACAATAGTTCTCTTGCACATTTGGTTGCATTTGGATATTTGACTTCGGTTCCCTCACAGAGCCATGCTATCGCTCCTTTTATATTAAATAAAGTTTTAATTGACTCATCATTTTGCATTTCTGCGAGTTCTTCTTGATACTGCATATTTGAAGTATCAGACAAATCCACTACCATTGGCTGCATCATCAAAGTTGGGAAATCAATTTGTTTCAAATCAGAAAATCTTTCTTTTACATCAGCCGATAAAATTTTCGAATGATCGACAATAACATATATAGCGGTATCAGTCACTTCACATTTTTGGAGCCAATGAAACTTTTTAAAGTTTTTGTTGTAAATATATGTCTGACATAATTCAATAAAGGTAATGAAACCAAATATCTTCGCTTTTGCATCGACAAGAGTTTTATTTGTTCCTTGAAGTTGTTTATTTAATATATTTAGTTTTTCAGAGATATCGGCTAAATAACTCACAATTGCCTTACCATCGACCATTAACAGATTTTTCATTTCAGGTTTGTCGCTTAAAACATCTCTAAGAGTATTAAATAGTTCCATAAATCTTTTCAAGCAGTTCCCTTTCGAGAGTCATCTTACTTCAGTGTGAAGTGTAAGTCTCACATGATCTTCATTTCGTTCTTCACAAAATAACTTGAAGAGACGTTCATATTTGGCACTAGCTTTAATGGCATCGATACACGTTATAACTAAATTTAGTATTTCATTTAGAACAAGCATTTCTGGATTCTCATCTTTTATCAATTTTAAGCAACCATTCCCCCCCCCCCCCAAAAAAAAAAATCATATTAGGAGCACCATCTGCAGCACAAGATGTTATTTTTTTCATTGGTATATTATTGGACAATGAGCAGTCAAGCTGAAAAACATGTGTTGGCTGTAGAAATGTGATTTCTGAGGAGAATGCAAAGAATACCATGGACAGACAGAAAACCCAATAACCAAGTACTATAGGAAACAAATGAAAATCGTAAATTGATTAGAGGAATTAGACGTAGACAGTCAAAACATTTTGGACATGTTATGAGAAGAAATTAATTGGATAACTTGGTGACAACTGGCAAGATCGAAGGGAATAGATCAAGGGGAAGACCGAGAAGTAAATACCTGGATAGCTTGGCCACATGGCATGGTCGAGACAGGAAGACTGAGCTGATCCACGACTCTGGTGATCGAGTGAAATGGCGAGTCATGACCGCCAACGCTTTCCGGCATAGCACATGATGGATGGATATTATTGACATCTAAGTATTTTTTTTTAGCTTACTGTATATATCTTTGGAGGTATCGGTGCTTTCAAATGATTTACAGAACAACATTTCTTTAGCAAAATCACCTTTATCAATATATTTTACGTAAGTTATAAGTACGGCCTCACTGTCTCTCAAAGTTGATTCATCCATTTGCACCGAAAATTTTCTTGTTTTCAGCTTGTCAACAAGTTGTATTTCAATATCCTCACTCATTTCGTCTATTCTTCTGCTATCAGTATTGTTACTTAGTGGCATAGCTTTAACGTCTTTGTCATCTTTTTTCGGATTCATTTAACAGACGCTTATTTCAAATTAACACCAACGGTGAATGCTGAGCGTTACTGCAAAACACTGCAGAACTGATATCCCGGCACTAAGCATTTCGCGCCATTCAGAACGAATAGCGCAAAATGCTTAGTGCCGGCCCAGTATAACCAGTAGTTCAACTCTAACGTCTAACAATGTAATCACGGCTACTAACATGGCGGACAGAAGTTACTTATACTAGACGTTTACCCAGCTCGAGTAGCGACTGAGAGTCGCCATACGGTTAACTTAAACTCTGCACGAGTCCATTTTCGAATTGCCCCCCTTAACAATCGAATTGCCCCCCTGTGGGGCGTGGGCCCCATGTTGGGAAACACTGATCTAATCTGTCTATCAGTATGTCTGTCTACGAGCATATGTTTAAATGTGTCTATAGTGCTAAAGCTGTAAGGTACCGAAAAACGTTACATGTAGACTCGTATTACGTTAATATAATCTCCTGGCAGATATTGCTGCCCAGCATGTCCTGTTGATAAAGGCATTGCGATGTTATTCGACCAGCTCTCTTCCAGTAGTTTTTCCTTCCAATTTTACACAGTTGATACTTATTTCACTTACAGAGTTGATATCGATTATTTTTACATTAAGAGTTTATACTTATTTTATATACAGAGTTAGTACATGTTTTAACATACAGAGTTGGCACCCATTTCATGTTTAAAGTTTATACCCATTTCATATACAGAGGTGATACCCATTTTACTTATATAGTTGATACTCATTTTACATTTACAATGTATGCCCAGTTTAGATGTAAAGTTGTTACCCAATTTACATTTAAAGTATGTGTGTGTGTGCGTGCGTGCGTGCGTGCGTGCGTGCGTGCGTGCGTGCATCAGCTGGTTTTCTAGTGACTGCCGCTTCCATCGACGATGAAGTGTAATTTTAGTGGCGGACTGCTGTGTTAGCTTTCTAGCAGCGGTATTATGCATGTATATCTTTGCAACGCGAATCTTCTATAACAAGATCATAACAAGATGAAATTCGTATAAAATACAAGCCAAAGTCAAATTATACTTCAACCAGATTCAAAAGATTGTGTTACCAACAAGATCATTGGACAGCTCTGCAGCTGGACAGAAAAGGGCATTCACTTGTCCTGACAGTCGGATTGGACTGTCAAAGGCTGAAGTAACAGAACTCCATGTGGATGTGGAAGGCAAGAGGAAACCACCATACTATCTGCCCAAGTCTTCATGACTAAACACACTTAAATGTCAGTAAACGACGTCAATGACTGTTTAGGACATCCTCGTCCGGTCGGGACAGTCAAGTGCCACGGGTGACACCAAACCGTCATCCAGAGACTGAAGGCAGCATCTTAATTAAAACAAATAAGTTTTAAATAGGTACATGGAATGTTAGAACGTTAAATGAGCTTGGAAAGTTACACAATCATTTAAGTGAAATGGAAAGTATGAAACTGAATATCCTAGGCATAAGTAAGATGAGATGGAAGGGATCAGGCAAAATTAGAAACGAAAAACACACTATAGTTTATTCATGAGGGGATACACGCGAAAAAGGAGTAGGGCTAATATTTGATACACAAACAGCCACATCAATTAATGGTTACTGGTGTATTTCAGACAGAGTTATTATGGTCAAATTGGGAAGTAAAATAAGAATAAACACAGGGTGTTTAAAATCAAAAACAGGAAAGATATTATTGAGGAAGATACTATAATAACGACGTGGAATGAGTATATAAGAGACTTATATGATGGAGAAAGGGCAGAAATAACAGAAGAAAGTAACACTTAGAAGGTCCGCCTATTATAAAAGAAGAAGTCGGTGACGCTATCAAGCATATGAAGAAATGAAAAACAGCTGGACCAGATAGAATCGCAATAGAAGAATTAGAAGTAATGGGAGAATTTGGAGTAGATATATTAACGGAAATGTTGAATGATATTTACTGCAGATATGTTAAAATATGTATTCATAGATATATCAAAAAGATCAGGAGCAATTGAGTGCGAAGATTTTCGTACGATTAACCTCATAAATCATGTCACTAAGCTTCTACTCAGAATTATAATGAGAAGAACAAGAAAGAAAATAAAAAGATGAAGAACAAAATCGATTTGTAGAAAGAAAATGTACAAACAATGCAATATATACATTACGGACGCTATTAGAAAGATCAATAGAGACAAAGAAAGACATATATTTGTGATTCATAGATTACACTAAGGCATTTGATAAAGTAAAACATAATGAAATGATTAAAATGTTGGAAGATATTAATATTAATGGAGAGGATCTTAGAATATTAAAAGATATTTACTGGAATCAGATAGGAGCAATTAAAATGGGAAATAAAGAATGAAATTATCAACACATAAAGCTGGGAGTAAGACAGGGATGTGTTTTGACACCGGATCTCTTCTCCCTCTATAGCGAAGTATTAATGAGAGAGATCAAAGAAAAGCCAGGAATAATATTCGGAGGTAATAATATAAATAATATACGTTATGCAGATGCCACAGTATTGATGGCGGATAATGAAAAAGATCTACAACCACTGTTGGACATTTTAGTAACAGAAAGTGCAAAGAAAGGACTCTCCCTGAATATCAAGAAAACAGTAACAATGGTGATATCAAAGAAACAAACAACACCCAAACGTGAAATAGAGATAGAAGGGAAAGTTTCTTCACCAAGTGGATAGTTTTAAATATCTAGGGAGATTTATAACATCAGATATCATCAGCACAACAGAGATTAAGAGCAGAATAGGGCAAGCAAAGTCTGCGTTTCAGAAAATTAAGAATATCTTATGCAATAAGTCATTGAATGTAAGAAAGAGAGTGCTAAGGTGCTATATTCAACCTGTTTTGCTGTATGGCTATGAATCTTGGAATGTAAATGAACAAATTAGGAAGAGATTGAAAGCAACAGAGATGTAGTTCCTGTGAAGAATGTTGTGAATTCCTTGGTCTACCAAAGTAACTAACAACGACTGCCTGAAAGAGGCTAATGAAACTAGAACATTATATACAACAATAAGAAAGAGGCAAATAACTTTTTTTGGTCATGTGATGAGAAGAGAGGCATTGGAGAACAACGTGACAACTGGAAAAGTCGAGGGGAAGAGAGGCAGAGGCAGACCAAGAGAAATGATGCTGGATGGATTGCGACGGTGGAATATCACCGGTAGAGTTGATCTAGAAAACCAAAGACCAAATCTGTGGAGAGTCATGAACGCTTACGCCAGTCACTTGATGGCACTTGATGATTATGATGATTTTTGCGTGCTGTCTTTTCCACTTTACACATGGAACAGTGAGGACCAATGTGTGTGATATTCACTGGGACAGTAACGGAGCATTATGGTCTGACCCTTTGCCGTCAAATTTTAACCACGACTATCGACTAACAACATGTATTATAAGGTGCATGAGATACACGGCTCTGGGAACCGAGTATCCAAAGAGATAAGTGAACACCTCTGGGCTCTGGGAACCGAGTATCCAAAGAGATAAGTGGACACCTCTGGGGTAGGCATTGTCATAGAGTACCACCAGTAGGGTGATCACTTACCGTAGCAGCTAAACTGATTCAGTGACTGTCATATATTTTTGAAGGGAGTGGGAGATCACTGTAGTGCATGCCCCATCTCTAACAAAAGATGTAGAGCCCCATCCTCTTCTATCTTCAATAACCCCAGAATATGAACCTTGAGTTATCTGCAGGCCTCGTTTTGTTAAGTATTGTCTAGGAGATATAGATTATGGCCCTGGTAAGAATGGTAATTTACTAATTGGGAATCTGCCCCTTCTCCAATGATTCTTTAGCTCTGGAGCCCCCTTTTAGTTTATCAAATCTGAGGAAAGTCAGGAGAATTTTCTCAGCCTGATTTAGATGAAGAAAACATGGATGTTGAGCAGTTGATAGGTATAGAGTCTTTTACTTCCCCCTTTTAGTAAGTCATTATGAGTTAATTTATCTTTTAACAATCAAACACATAATCAATCACATTAGATTTTGACAACATGATGCACAAAGAAGTTGTTGACAGATAGGTTTGAACTTGACAAATTAACAGAAGGTCAATTCATGTTAATCATTTATTGACTGGCCTGAGCCTTCTGGTCAGTACATACATCTCTATTGTGATTTACACAAAGTAATAGAACAGTTGCACATTGGACCATTGTCCCAGACAATCAATAACAAGCATCAATATATGAATGTCAACAAGTGTTAAAACATAGTAAACATTTTGATGTTGTACATTTTAAGTATGATAATGTTGCATCAACATTTAACTATTAGTTTCCTGAGATTGGGTGGGGTGTATACCAAGTAAAATGTAACCTGGTGACTGGAAGATTAGGTAAGCCAGGGTCCATTGACTGATGGATCCACGTCAGGTCTGCCCGTATAGCTCCACTGAAGGCCTCCCCATGCTCTGCTCATAGCGAAGTCATCCTCCATCTCACTTGTGGTTCATCTCCTTCTCTCGGCTTCCCTCTCTCAGGTCTGATTTAGGTGGTTAGTTTGCTGATGTGTTAGGTGGTTGTTGGTATGTAGCCACTAAGATCACTGATGAGTATTCACATAAATATATACAATCCTACCAATACAATCTTTTAAAAGTAGGTAAAAGAACCTAAATTCCTGAAGTAGGAACTAGTTCCCCTCCCCCTCTTTTTTCTCTCTAAGCTAGTGTTGGGTTAATTTGGGGTGGTCAGAGTTTATCACACTGTGTACGCCTTGTATCAACTTGTTCCTGCTGTATGTAAATCTTCATTTGACCTGGGGTCAGTGAACGTGTACAGTGAGACAATGACAAGAGTGAGAAGGTGTCAAGATGCATGTAAATAAATGACATACATTTATAACATTTCTTCCACTCAATGGTGTTCACAATGTGTATAAATAATTCTCTGTGTTTTCCCAATTAACTTCTTCTTCTTCTTGTGTCTAATAACTCTCTTCCATTACCTGTTGTTGTTGTGATGTTGAGTGTTGTGTTTTGTGGTGATGAGTGGTGTTGTGGTTTAAGTTATGTTGAGTAATGAGTTAAGTTCACTTCGCGTGATGGTGTTCCGCGAAGCACACTTTCTCATGTATTGCAGTTCCTAAGTGCTCTTATCTAATTAAATTTGACATAAATATAAATATTTATTTCGCCAAACCCTATTAATTCTATAGACAAAGGAGAAAGGAAAGATTGATTTCACTTTCAGCTTTCTAGATTGTAAATAGGCATAGATAAGTCTGTTTTAGAACAAGGCACTTGTTCTAGTACACGAACTGTCATTTCAGCTGTAGACAGTGATAGCATCTTTTACAATGTTTCTGGTGAAATGCACAAGATTGCTTTCGAATCATCACTTCTCACAGTTGTTTAGAATAGAATGTAATAGTGTAATGCACTTCTTAAAGTTAATAATTATCTTTAAGAATATCAGAGGTGGCAGTTTCATCGAAGAGAATATTCCGCCCGGAAATGGCTTTGCGTCATTAGAATCTACAGTCGAGCATTTTTACATTTCTGAGGTTTTAATTAATAATCATACATTTCAATTGACATCACAAACATGGGTTTACGTTACTTGATACTTGATACATCGGGTTCTTAGTCTAATCAAGGGCTAACAAACGTACCTCGGATCCAGACTTTTGCCTTGTCCATTGAATTTTTGATCACACAATCTTCTCACATCCGTCCATGGAGCGAGTTCAGACAAAAGTGCGGGCTGATTAACATTTCTGATGAAATGGTACATATGCTAATTATGCACTGGCGCGAAGGCGGGTCAGGTGGTTTTCTCATCCAATGATTTTCCGAGCTTGGTCTGATGAAATCCTTCTAAGAATCCACGTCATTTGTCACTTGTTCAGTTCCAGTTTCGATGTTAAGTTTTAAGTCCCAATCTCCAATTGCGTTTGTGAAGTCAATTTCTTTTAATGTTGTTTCCTCTTTTTGCGGCATTTGTTGATAAAATGAATAATGTTGGCTGCGTTATGCCACAGTGACAAACAAAACATAGGTTTGGAACACACATGGCGCACAATCACATGAGCAAGTATTATAATGTAAATGTTTGCTCACTGAGCATTGAAACTGTAGGATACCACGAACAATACAAATAACACGATGATCCTAGCATGGCGATATATTGTTCTTCTGTTCAAATGGGAGGTCACATTTGGCCATATAATACCCTAAATCAGTTAAAAGGTTGCTAGCGGCTGCGGACATAGTCCACGGTGGTACTGATGTGGAAAGCAAGAGGAATCTACCACATTATGGATCCCAAGAAACCCCAAACGGGGTCATTGTGGACACCGTGGGTATGCATTAAAACACAAATGGTGTTGTAAAATGTTAGCGGGTGCCATCGGGAAGCAGATAGTCGTTGATAATGTTTCGAGCATGGTCGGGCGGGGGTTCCATGTCTCAGCTCGTCGCCTGCTGAGTGAGGGGAAGATTGGCCACCTATCCCTCCGTGCATTCTGGCCAGTGAAACATGATGACCTTCTCACATCACAGACATATGACAGAACACTGCTTCGGGACAATGTTATTGTTTATTACAACAAGTTACAGTTAGGGTATGTTATTCGGGACAATGTTATTATTTATTACAACAAGTTACCCTGAAGATGTGGATATACAGACCAATGTGTCGTATTTCATGGAAACAAAAATAATCAAATGCAGAGGTTCTAGAAAAACTGGGAATGAAGAGAGAGTTGATGAAAGAAATAAAGAAGAGGCAAGTTAAATATTTCGGCCACGGTAAAAGACATGTTACTCTTATAAAAACCATACTGGAGGACAAGGTTGAGGGCAAGCGAGTAAGAGGTAGACAACGATACAAGTGGGAAGATAATATCAATAGACGGACGAACATCAGTCTGACAGAATATACAGTCGAGGCGAGAGACAGACAGTGTTGGAGATCCATTGCAGCCATCCTTCATTGTGGAGACGGCACCTGATTTACTGACTGACAGTTAGGGTATGTTATTTCAATAATCTTCCCCTAGAAACACAGCTGCAGGGTGATTTGTCAGCAAGCCGCCTTGCTTTGATTTCAAAACAATAGTATTATGTGCCGGTTGTTCAGAAATCAATGGCAAACTACTGAACGTAAACTTGCCCAGAAATCAGTAAAACATGCTGGGGTTGACTGTGACGTCATGTAAAGGATATGTAACTAACTTTAACCCCGAGATTCGATCTCTCAGTATTAATATCCTTAACTAACGTACGCACATTTTTTAACAGAAATAGGATATTCCATTTTGCTATGATGCTACTTCGCGCAGCATTATTTCAGTATTTAATATTCTTCTTTGTTGACACAAGTCTTGCCAATTTTCAGAGTAAACAGAACTCAAACTGGCAGAACTGTCAGCAATACGACCAGAAATATAAGGTGAGAAATAAACACACATTGTTCTTGCTGCATGTTGTTGAGCTATCCACATCATGACTTCACTTATTCACATTCACCAATCTCACTACGTGGTGATCTGATGTAGCAGAAATACTTTCAGTTTGCTTGAATTCTTCAGTCTCGGGTAATTCTAACACAACCACAGACAGGCAAACACGCAGACATTCAGACAGAAAGACAGATAGACATATAGGCCAGCTCTCGGGTAGGCAGGCAGGCAAGTTGACTTTCAGGCAATTAGACAAACAGACAGACAAGCATACAGACAGACAGACAGACAGACAGACAGGACAGACAGACAGGCAGGCAGGCAGGCAGGCAGGCAGGCCGACCGACCGACCGACCGACAGACAGACAGACAGACAGACAGATGTCAAGGTAGGAAGATAGGTAGGTAGACACACCGACAGACATGGAGAAACGGCCGGACAGAGAAACATACAGACAGATTAACGAGTTAAGTACACATTAGTATGACACATTCATATGTTGTCTAGCTTCTGTTGTTGTCCTTAGCTTTTTGCTGAACCACGAAGGGCTTTCCATCTCCGTTTATTAATATCTTATACCTTTTGTACTATGTTCTATAGTAAGCCGCTGCCTGCTTCATTCGTACACTTTCATGACTTGTGTGTTACACTGTTCATAACTTGTGTGTTACACTGTTCATAACTTGTGTATTACATTGTTTATAATTTGCGAGTTACACTGTTCATAACTTGTGTGTTACACTGTTCATAACTTGAATCTTGAATGTTACACTGTTCATAACATGTGTGAACTGAAGTATTACAGTAAAACTTCAAAGCGTACTATGGATCACGACAAATGAAACTACTTGTATTTTCACTACAGTATAGGAACATGGAAGAAAACACTTATAACCGCGTGCTGTCTTGGAACTTGAAATACATTGACCACTTTAAATGTCACACTGGCATAGAAATACATGGTTCCTGGGAATAGAAGCTGGATAAAACAACACGTACGTGAACACATGACAGTAGATATCTCGGGCATTACCGTGAATGGGGCAGGGTCGACCACACGGGACAGTAGATATATCGGGCATTACCGTGAATGGGGCAGGGTCGACCACACGGGACAGTAGATATCTCGGGCATTACCGTGAATGGGGCAGGGTCGACCACACGGGACAGTAGATATCTCGGGCATTACCGTGAATGGGGCAGGGTCGACCACACGGGACAGTAAATATCTCGGGCATTACCGTGAATGAGGCAGGGTCAAACACACGGGACAGTAAATATCTCGGGCATTACCTTGAATGGTGCAGGGGTGCTAATAAGATCTAGATCAGTGTTTCCCAACGTGGGGCCCACGCCCCGCAAGGGGGCAATTCGATTGTTAAGGGGGGCAATTCGAAAATGGAAGAAATCGGCTGGATATAACAAACCTGGGAGACTTGAGACTGAAGTTAATTAAACTGGAACCTGACATAAAATTTCTTTGCAGCAAGCATCAAGCGCAAGGATCTCACTAAATTTAAATAATTACTAATAATTAAAATAATATAGAAAAATCTTTCATTAAAATTATTTTGTACTTGAATTTCAGTTCTCCATTATATGTTTTGAAAATTTACTTACTGTGTTTGCTCAAAAATTTCCTAGTGATTTCTTCCTAAAACCTATCGGTTCTTTGGCTAGGATCGGGTGCATTTGCTGCTCTTCCCCCAGTAGTGCGCCTGGTCTGGTCGGGGGCCGGGATGATCAAATAAAAACCCATCACATATCTTCACCTTAGATGTGGGCCTGGTGGACCACTGTGGGCAATAGCTCACAGTGAGACTAAGGGTCCACACAAAAAAAGGGGGAGGCGGGGGAACCAGCTTGTCTGGGGTAACCGCTAAACCAAAAAAAAAAAAAAACATTCAACCGACACACAGGGACGCGGGACTGGGGGGGGGGGGGGGGGGGTGCGGCTCTGGCCCCTCTGGGAACCGTGAGCCCTTCTAAAAAAAATTCAAGTTTCTTTAGTGAACATTTCAATTTTTGAATATTAAAAATGATGCATATGTTGGGGGGGGGGGGGGGGGAATAAGAAGTTTAGAAAGGCTTAGGTGGGGCATAGCACAAAAAAGGTTGGGAAACACTGATCTAGATACTTCACGAAGGATCGCAATAAGTGCGACATTCAGCAAAGGATCCGCTCATGATGATGATTGTGATTGCTCCTGTGATTCACATTTCACTGATTTCATGTCTGAGTAATATAAAGTTGTGGTTACATGACATTTACTGATTGAAACCATTAAACTTAGTGACGAAGTTGATGATACAGAACTGAAATCGTTAAACTTGGTAATAAAGTGCCTTGGTGACACTAACATAATCTGAATATATGACTTCTCGCGGCTCTACTAGCGGTCGATGTGGTTGAAAGGACAAGAGCGCTAATGGTGGGTCAGAAGTTCAATCCGTACATCGGCATTCAGTTGCACTTCGACATTGACTTCTCGATTTAAAAAAAAGCAATGGCACACTACGGAACGTAAACTTGCCTGGAAAATTAACTCGGGGTTGATCACAAAGTCCTGCAAAGGATGTGCAAAATGTGATTTTCTACGACTATACCAAGCTTGACATGTTTCTATAGAACTGGTTATAGTTGTAATTGCTTGTCTACGACACCACGGCTATACTAAGCTTGACAATCTCCTATAGAACTGGTTATAGTTGTAATTGCTTGTCTACGACACCACGGCTATACTAAGCTTGACAATCTCCTATAGAACTGGTTATAGTTGTAATTGCTTGTCTACGACACCTATACCAAGCTTGACATGCTTCTATAAAACTGGTTATAGTTGTAATTGCTTGTCTATGACACCTATACCAATCTTGACATGCTTCTATAGAACTGGTTATAGGTTATACTGGTTATGGAATTTCTTGTCTACGACACCTGTTGGAAACATTTTAGTTGTAATTGCTTTCCTACGATACCCCTTCGTAACAATTTAGTTGTAATCATTTCTCTGTGACTCTTGTTGAAAATAGTTTAGTTGTAATAGCTTTTTATGACACCTTCTGGCAACATTTTAGTTGCAACTGTGTTTCTATGTCACCTTTTGAAACATTTTAGTTAAAATTGTTTGTCCATAACACATGTTGGAAACATCAGAGAGTACCTTGCTTGTTGTCCATACATTTTACTGTGATTGTTTGATTGTAGACCTGGGCATCTTTCCAGGCCATAATGCACCGGGTGGTCCTGCGCTACATCCACAAGATGAAGTTTGAGAAGAAGGGTGAGAGTTTGAAGGATGGTAAGGTTTCTCCAGTCACTTGTTCGTTGTTTCATGCCTGCGTGTATTCGTGGGTTTCACATGTTCTCTGTCACCACTTCCAGTGTCAAGCTCACTGTTTGTGGTTTGTGTTATAGACAAGTATATAAGAAATCTAATGGAGCCGCGTTAACGCAGTGACTAGCACGCTTGCCTCACGGTCTCATTGTCATGTGTTCCATTCCCCTTCGAAACAGGAAATGTTTCATGATTGACCCGTCCCCCAAGGTCGTCACGGTTTATACAGTGAGTACCAGAACATGTACAGAGAAGTAAAGGTGGCCGATGTGATACTGACCATATCACGCACTGATCGCTGATTGGTCAATTTAAATATGGGGCTAGCACCATACGTCTAATGCTGCTCAAGGCGTGCAAAAGTGTCCTTGACCTACTGTACTGCTTACTTCATTAGCTTACTGCTGTTCTCTGTGTCAGCCTAAGGATGGTTGTCATCTGTCTAACGTCTGTCTCAATGTCTGTTTGTCGGTTTCTTTGTCTTGTATCTTTCATGCTTTTTGTACTGAAATGTTAGGAAGATATGGGATGACAACAGTTTTGTGTACTGAAATATTAGGGAAAATTATAACATCAGATGGAAGATGCACAGCAGATATTATGAACATAATACGGTAAGCAAAATCTGCATTTCAGAAAATGAAGGGTATCTTATGTAATAAGTCAATATCATTATATGTAAGAAAGAGAGTACTGAAATGCTATATAGAACATGTTTTGGTGTATGGCAGCGAATCTTGGAATGTAAATGAACAAATTAGGAAGAACTTGGAAGCATCAGAGATGTGGTTCCCGAGACGAATGTCACAAAATCCTTTTACTGCCTGAGTAGCTAACAACGATTGCCTGAAAGAGGCTAATGAACTAGAACACTAAATTCAATAATAAGAATAAGACAAACGGCTTTCTTTGGTCATGTGATGAGAAGAGAAGCATTTGAGAACATCGTGACAACTGGAAAGATCATGGGGAAGAGAGGCAGAGGTAGACCAAGAGAAATAATGCTGGATAGACTGAGACTGTGGCATGGAGGAATGTCATTAACAGAGTTGATCCAGAACAGCAAATACCGAGATACGTGGAGAGACATGAATGACTGCCTCATCTGGCAAGGCACTATAGATATATATATATATATATATATATATATATATATATATATATATATATATATATATATATATATATATATATATATATATATATGTGTGTGTGTGTGCGTGCGTGTTTGTGTGTGTGTGCGCGCGCGCGAGTGCAAACAATTTACTTACTGAAACGTTATGCGTGTCTTGTTCTGTTGTGTAAACGAAACTGTCAGACAATGAGTCATGAAATGGTAACACTGACATTATGTGGCGGAAACACTAGACAAAAGTGACAGAGACAGGTGTCAGTGGATAGCTTAAACATCTGGGCAACAAATTCTAATATACAAAATCCATCTTCATCAAAATATTAGATGACAAAATACTGAATACTGAATTTAACAATCGGTAAAATTGCATTTAGGTCATTTTCATACATCCCTGCCCAACTCCACGCCCCCTCTTCCAAAGCCACAGAAGTGTTCCCACGCTGATTACTCCACTAGCAATTTGATTCAATGTCTGCCTGTCTTATCTTCTACCCTTTAAGTATTTCCCCGTCATTTCAGACAGGTGTGCTTAGTCTATTCAGATGCACTACGTGCAATGGTACAAATAGCCAGTGACACACATAGCTAGTGACACACATAGCAAGTGGCACACAGGCAGACAGTGGAGCAAATACTCGCACACAGTGGCACAAATACTCGCACACAGTGGCACAAATATTGGCACACAGACACAATCAGAAAGGATAGGACAGCCATGACTACCGATGCCTGCCCCACCAAGGACCTGAAGTAAGACATAAACCCTGCAACAGTCATGTTTATTTGTTCACACATTGTGCTTCAGAAATCCTGGACACGCGCGAAGAGGTCATCTTCCAGCTACATTCTATATTCGGCCGTCTGGCAGCCAGGCTAGAACTGCTGGAGAACCATGTCTACACAATCTCCAAGTCCGGCCTGATGTCACAGGTAGGCAAATTGGTTGGTTACTTTGATGGTTGGTTGGTTGGTTGGTTGGTTGAGTGTTGGCTGGTTGGTCAATTGGTTGGTTCGCAGTTCATTAGTTGTTTGATTAGTTGCTTGGTTTTCTGGCTAAATGATTGGTTCGTTGGTAAATCCATTAAAATGCCGAGATTTAACTTTGAAAGCCGATGAATCCATCGCCAGGTACTTAGAGAACTGCAAATGGCGTAACTCTGTCGGAGTGTAGTAAGTGCAGAACCTTTCCTCCCTACCTGGGATAAAGTCTGTCGGAGTGTAGTAGGTACTGAGACTTTCCTCCCTACCTGGGATAAAGTCTGTCGGAGTGTAGTAGGTACAGAGACTTTTCTCTCTACCTTGGATAAAGTCTGTCGGAGTGTAATAGGTACAGAGACTTTCCTCCCTAGCTGGCATAAAGTCTGTCGGAGTGTAATAAGTACAGAGACTTTCCTCCCTATCTGGGATAAAGTACCATCTACACGGGAACGGTCTGTGTTGCAGACCTCCCAATGCCCACTTCAAGCTCAGAAAACAAAGCATGTACTGGAACGTCACGTCTCCGGAGAGACAGCCTATGCTGTAACCAGGTCAAATTTCTAACTGTCACGTACAGACGGGCGGAGATAGGCTTCGCTGGTCATCTTTGTCTGACATAATTCAGGAGTTAATATGGATCTGGGAGGGAGAAGGAATATGACAGGGCGAATTCATCGTGTATAAAACAAGAGAGTCAGTGGAAAGATTAACATGTACACCATGTGACATTTGCTGTGGGAACAGTCATGACTTTGCACGAATGTTATAATGTGGTTTCTTAAATCAATCAGTAATGGGATATTTCACTGTCAACCCACTTCAACATAATGTCCGTGGGATATTTCACTGTCAGCCCACTTCAACGCAATGTCCAGAGAAAAAGGTATGGAAGTAGGCAACGGAAATATTGAATCAGCATTGGCCACACATATATTACCGCGTGTTTTCTTGACAGAATACATACGTAGACAGTGGCAAACTTAGAGTGGCACATTTAGACAGAAAGTGGCGCATATAGGCAGACAGTGGAACACTTAGTCATTGGCACATTTAGAAAGTGGCACGGTTAGACAATGCCACACTTAGACAACGGCACATAAACAGAAAATGGCATATGCAGATTGTGGTACATATTAAGAGACAATGACTTCTATAGATGGTTCCGTCGCTCTGCTACTGAGTTGAGTGCGTTGAGCTACAGTGCGAGCTGTGAATTTCGTGTGCAGTACTTTTACATCTGTCCGCGGGTGTTTGCAGCGTGAACTGCATTTTAAGAAAAATGGCGGCCGGTAGGTCTATGAACTAACTGGGTTGCCATATGCAGTAATGTGTGACTGCTGGTTTTCTAGTGAGTCCCGCTTCCATCGACGATGACGATGACCTGTATTTTTCTTGCCGGACTTTTGTGTTGGCATTCTGGCAGCGGCATTATGCATTGTATACCTGTGCGGGCTGTTGGTTTGTCGAGACTCCGGTCTGTTCCACTTTTCACATGGGGCAGTTAGGCGCATTTCGTGTGATATTCACTGCCACAGAAACGGAGCATAATGGGGCCACCCATTGCCTTGAAGTTGCAACCGCGACTAACTAACTAACTGACTTCTATCACGTTAGAAAGACCATCGGCTTCAATCCAAATCAGATCAGTTACCGCCTTCACGTCGAAGGATGATAGTAATGCAGCTCTAGCACTCCGGCTGTCTCCGTGGTGGTACAACCTAAAGTCCTCTTTCCAGTCCATCCGTTGATGCTATCCCTCCATGAAACTTACTATCTACCTCACCTTCCATCTTTGACTTTCAATTGATATGACGTTTATCCTGTAAAGTCAGTGACCACGGAAACACTGACGTCAATGCTAAGCCACGTGATCTATTCCACAACAGGATGACGTCTTGAGTCCCGGACACTCGTCCCTGTCATACTCGCGCTCTGCACCAGCCCACACTCGAGACGGGGACCGAGTTTGTGACGTCTTGTCTGACCAACCGAGGGAGTCCTACCTGCAGAGGCGGAGATCAGCCTACTACGTCAAACCCAAAAGACAAGTAATAATGAACGTTAAGTGTGGTCAAACCAGTGGTAAATAAAAATTACATTAGTAAAAGACGTCGTGATTACACAGACATGCCATTGCACACGGAGCTCATAGCAATGTTATGTTTTAGAGCTCGGTGATTGCTAGTGCCTTAGCGTCTACGAAAAACCCTGGATACATTATTATATTTATCCAACCTTCTTCGTTTCACTCACCTGTGGAGTGTTTCACACCTAGTTTAACTGAATAACTCTGCTGACTTACCTGTATATATTCATTCATTTCTGACTGTTTGCACACCTTTGGCCACACATTTCTTATATGCCACTTTTGCAGCTGAATTTGGCTCATCAAAACCGCAATGAAGCCAAACTCTTGTGCTTTCTTGACAGCGAAGGAGTTGTGTTTTAGTATTATTTTATAATGTTATGGTTTTTTTTTCTTTAGATATGTTTTTTTCTTTAGATCTGTTTTTTTTTCCTGTTTTTTCTTTAGATCTGTTGTTTCTTTAGATCTGTTGTTTCTTTAGATCTGTTGTTTCTTTAGATATATTTTTTCTTTAGATCTGTTTTTTCCCCCTTTAGATCTGTTGTTTCTTTAGATATGTCTATGTTGACCCGTCCCTGATAAAAATGTTTATGATCGAAACGTCTTACTATGTCTCATCTTCTCGCGGGAACTACATATATCTAACTGTTTTGTATTTCATCTAGTTATTCACCTCAGTAGTATCCACCGGGGTTAGCAGCTTTCTCCGTAACCCCGAATGCTTTCGTGGTTGACGTGAGCGCACGAGAATTGGAAGCGGTTCGAGTCGCGCCAGTGACTTATGAGAGTATGGAACCGGTCGCTCAGAAAGCAATGGCAAACTACTGAGCGTAATCTTGCCAAGAAATCAACAATCAGCTGAAAGATGCTGATGTTGACAGCGATGTCCTGTAAAGGATATGCAATACATTTTTAGTATCCACCGGAATATGTGGACAACTCTGCAGCTGAGCAGAGCAGGGCACTCACACGTCCTGGCAGTCGGAAATGGCTGTCAAAGGCGGGGTTTTAAAAAATACACCATGTGGATGTGGATGTGGAAGGCAATGGGAAACCACCACATTATCTTCCCAAGATTTCATGGCGACACAAATTTCAGAGATAGTGAACGACTGTTAATGGCTGTCTTAGGACATCCTCGTCCGGTAGGGGCAGTCATGAGCCACAGGTGACACCAGACCGTCATCCAGCTACTGATGGCAAAACTATAACTAAACAAAATAAATTTAGAGAAGGAACATGGAATGTTAGGTCATTAAATGAGTTAGGAAAGTTAAACAATGTTCTAAGAGAAATGGAAAACATGAAAATGAATAAACTAGGCATAAGTGAGATGGAAGGGATCTGGCAAAATTATAACCGACAAACACACAACAATTTATTCTGGAGGGGATACACATGGAAAAGGTGTAGGAATAATATTTGATTTTTAAAAAAAAAACAGCCA
Source organism: Cepaea nemoralis (assembly GCA_014155875.1). Taxonomy (NCBI): domain Eukaryota; kingdom Metazoa; phylum Mollusca; class Gastropoda; order Stylommatophora; family Helicidae; genus Cepaea; species Cepaea nemoralis. The sequence continues at coordinate 815,774 of JACEFZ010020183.1, forward strand.
AATCAATTAATGGATACTGATGTATCTCAGATAGAGTTATAATGGTCAAAATCAAAGGCAAACCAATAGATATAAATATTATACAAGTATATGCACCAAAAGCAAGCAGTAATGATGAAGAAATACAACACTTTTATGATGAAGTAGAAATGGCGATAGCTCAAATTGGATCACAAGAAATAAAAATAATACTGAGTGATTTTAATGCAAAAGTAGGAACAGGAAAATTAGAGGATATGGTTGGGAATTATGGTTTAGGAACAAGAAATGAAAGAGGAGAGAAACTAATAGAATTGGCAAATATTAATGATATGATAATTTGAAACACATGGTTTAAACACCATAAAAGACGACTAAACACATGGAAAAGCCCTGATATGAAAATACGCAACCAAATTGACTACATACTTATTAATAAAAGATTTATAAATGCGTTAATTAATGTAAAGACAATGCCTGGTGCAGACTTGTAATAGTGATCATGTACCACTATGTGGACAAATAAAAGTAAGATTAAAGAGAGGCAAGAAACTGGTTAAGAACTTGAGACTTAATAAAGAGGGTTCTGAAAGTAGATAAAGAAATTCAAGAACAATACAGAATGACTGTAAAAAAATAGGTACAAAGCAATAGCTAAAATACAGAGTATAAATGAACAATGGGAAATGTTAAGGAGCTTCATTCATCAAACTAGCAAAGAAATATTACAGGAGAGAAGCCAAAAAGCTAAGAAAAATGGATGAATGAAGAAATCTTAATGCTGATGGACAAAAGGAAACAGAATAAAAATGACAAACTAGAATATACTAAGATAAATAAAGAAATAAGAGATAAATGTGTGAAGGCAAAAGAAAGTTGGTTAAACGAGCAATGCACATAACAAAAAAATTAATTAAATTCCATTAAAGATCCACAAAATATGCACAGATAAATAAGTGAGTTCACAGGAAGCAAAATAAGAATAAATACATGGTGTTTGAAATAAAACAAGTGGAAAGATATTATTGTAGGAAGGTACTCTAATGAAGAGGTGGAATGAGTATATAAGAGAATTGTATAATGGAGAAAGGGAAAAATTAACAGGAGAAAGCAACTTAGAAGGCCCACCTATTCTAAAAGATGAAGTCGCTGACGCTATGAAACATATGAAGAAAGGAAACACAGCTGGGCCAGATGAAATCACAATAGAAGAATTAGAAGTATTAGGAGAATTTAGAGTAGACATATTAACCAAAATGTTGAATGTCAATCTTACTTTTATTTGTCCCCATAGTGGTATATATATATATATCATCATCATCATCTTCCACTTCTGCCGTAATATGTATATAACCATGTCACTAAGCTTCTACTCAAAATTATGAGAAGAACAAGAAAGAAATAAAAATGGAAGTTAGTGAAGAACAGTTTTGTGGAAAGAAAGGGTACAAACAATGCAATATATATATCATCATATCTATATCTATATGATATCATCATATATATATATATATGTCATCTTCCACTTCTGCCGTAGTATATATATATTACGAACACTAATGGAAAGGTCAATAGAGACACAGAAAGACATTTATTTGTGCTTCATAGATTATACTAAGGCATTTGATAAAGTAAAACATGATGAACTGATTAAAATGTTGGAAGATATCAACATTGATAGGAAAGATTTAAGAATAATAAAGAATATTTACTGGAACCAAGTAGCAGCAATTAAAATGGGAAATAAAGAGAGTTGTTACGAACAGATAAAGCTAGGAGTACGACAGTGGTGTGTCTTGTCACCGAATCTCTTCTCCCTCTATAGTGAAGTAATAATGAAAGAGATCAAAGATAAGTCAGGAATACTAATCGGAGGTTATAATATAAACAATATACGCTAAGCAGATGACACAGTATTGGTGGCGAAAAATGCAACACACCTACAACAATTGTTGGACATTGTAGTAACAGACAGTGCACAGAAAGGACTCTCCTTGAATATCAAGGAAACAGTAACAATGGTGATATCAAAGAAAATGGTGACACCAAAATGTGACATAAAATAGAAGGGAAAATTCTTAACCAAGTGGATAATTTTAAATGTCAAGGGACACTTGTAACATCAGATGGAAGATGTACAATAGAGATTAAGAGCAGAATAGGGCAGGCAAAAGCCGCATTTCAGAACATGAAGAGTATCTTATGCAAAAAGTCACTATCAATGAATGTAAGAAAGAAAGTGCTGAAATGCTATATAGAATCAGTTTTGCTGTATGGCAGCGAATCTTGGAAAGTAAATGAACAAATAAGGAAAAACTTAGAAGCAACAGAGATGTGGTTCCTGAAACGAATGTTGCGAATTCCTTGGACTGCCAGAGTAACTAACAACAATTGCCTGAGAGAGACGGATGAACCTAGAACACTATATACAACAATAAGAAAGAGACAAACCGCTTTCTTTGGTCATGTGATGAGAAGAGAGGCATTAGAGAACATCATGACAACTGGAAAGAACGTACTTACTGTCATGTTCCACCACTGACTTGCTCGACCTCTGCCTCATCAACTATCATATTCAAGAACGTACTTACTGTCATGTTCCACCACTGACTTGCTCGACCTCTGCCTCATCAACTATCATATTCAAGAACGTACTTACTGTCATGTTCCACCTCTGACTTCCTCAACCCCTGCCTCATCAACTGTCATATTCAAGAACGTGTTTACTGTCATGTTCCACCACTGACTTGCTCGACCTCTGCCTCATCAACTGTCATATTCAAGAACGTACTTACTGTCATGTTCCACCACTGACTTGCTCGTCCTCTGCCTCATCATCTGTCATATTCAAGAACGTACTTACTGTCATGTTCCACCACTGACTTGCTCGACCTCTGCCTCATCAACTATCATATTCAAGAACGTACTTACTGTCATGTTCCACCTCTGACTTCCTCAACCCCTGCCTCATCAACTGTCATATTCAAGAACGTGTTTACTGTCATGTTCCACCACTGACTTGCTCGACCTCTGCCTCATCAACTGTCATATTCAAGAACGTACTTACTGTCATGTTCCACCACTGACTTGCTCGTCCTCTGCCTCATCATCTGTCATATTCAAGAACGTACTTACTGTCATGTTCCACCACTGACTTGCTCGACCTCTGCCTCATCAACTATCATATTCAAGAACGTACTTACTGTCATGTTCCACCTCTGACTTCCTCAAACCCTGCCTCATCAACTGTCATATTCAATAACGTGTTTACTGTCATGTTCCACCACTGACTTGCTCGACCTCTGCCTCATCAACTATCATATTCAAGAACGTACTTACTGTAATGTTCCACCTCAGACTTCCTCAGACCCTGCCTCATCAACTGTCATATTCAAGAACGTGTTTACTGTCATGTTCAACCACTGACTTGCTCGACCCCTGCCTCATCATCTGTCATATTCAAGAACGTGTTTACTGTCATGTTCCACCACTGACTTGCTCGACCTCTGCCTCATCAACTATCATATTCAAGAACGTGTTTACTGTCATGTTCCACCACTGACTTCCTCATACCCTGCCTCATCAACTGTCATATTCAAGAACGTGTTTACTGTCATGTTCCACCTATGACTTCCTCAAACTCTGCCTCATCAACTGTCATATTCAAGAACGTGTTTACTGGCATGTTCCACCACTGACTTGCTCAAACCCTGCCTCATCATCTGTCATATACAAGAACGTGTTTACTGTCATGTTCCACCACTGACTTCCTCAAACCCTGCCTCATCAACTGTCATATTCAAGAACGTGTTTACTGTCATGTTCCACCACTGACTTCCTCAAACACTGCCTCATCAACTGTCATATTCAAGAACGTGTTTACTGTCATGTTCAACCACTGACTTCCTCAAACCCTGCCTCATCAACTGTCATATTCAAGAACGTGTTTACTGTCATGTTCCACCACTGACTTCCTCAAACCCTGCCTCATCAACTGTCATATTCAAGAACGTGTTTACTGTCATGTTCAACCACTGACTTGCTCGACCTCTGCCTCATCAACTATCATATTCAAGAACGTGTTTACTGTCATGTTCCACCACTGACTTCCTCAAATCCTGCCTCATCAACTGTCATATTCAAGAACGTGTTTACTGTCATGTTCAACCACTGACTTGCTCGACCCCTGCCTCATCAACTATCATATTCAAGAACGTGTTTACTGTCATGTTCCACCTCTGACTTCCTCAAACCCTGCCTCATCAACTGTCATATTCAAGAACGTACTTACTGTCATGTTCCACCACTGACTTCCTCAAACCCTGCCTCATCAACTGTCATATTCAAGAACGTGTTTACTGTCATGTTCCACCACTGATTTCCTCAACCCCTGCCTCATCAACTGTCATATTCAAGGACGTGTTTACTGTCATGTTCCACCACTGACTTCCTCAAACCCTGCCTCATCAACTGTCATATTCAAGAACGTGTTTACTGTCATGTTCCACCACTGACTTCCTCAGACCCTGCCTCATCAACTGTCATATTCAAGAACGTGTTTACTGTCATGTTCCACCACTGACTTGCTCGACTCCTGCCTCATCAACTGTCACATTCAAGAACGTACTTACTGTCATGTTCCACCACGGACTTCCTCAAACCCTGCCTCATCAACTGTCATATTTAAGAACGTGTTTACTGTCATGTTCCACCACTGACTTCCTCAAACCCTGCCTCATCAACTGTCATATTCAAGAACGTGTTTACTGTCATGTTCCACCACTGACTTGCTCGATTCCTGCCTCATCAACTGTCATATTCAAGAACGTACTTACTGTCATGTTCCACCTCTGACTTCCTCAAACCCTGCCTCATCAACTGTCATATTCAAGAACGTGTTTACTGTCATGTTCCACCACTGACTTGCTCGACCTCTGCCTCATCAACTGTCATATTCAAGAACGTATTTACTGTCATGTTCCACCACTGACTTGCTCGACCTCTGCCTCATCAACTATCATATTCAAGAACGTACTTACTGTCATGTTCCACCTCTGACTTCCTCAAACCCTGCCTCATCAACTGTCATATTCAAGAACGTACTTACTGTCATGTTCCACCACTGACTTGCTCGACCTCTGCCTCATCAACTGTCATATTCAAGAACGTACTTACTGTCATGTTCCACCTCTGACTTCCTCGAACCCTGCCTCATCAACTATCATATTCAAGAACGTGTTTACTGTTATGTTCCACCTCTGACTTCCTCAAACCCTGCCTCATCAACTGTCATATTCAAGAACGTGTTTACTGTCATGTTCCACCACTGACTTGCTCGACTCCTGTCTCATCAACTGTCTCATTCAAGAACGTACTTACTGTCATGTTCCACCACTGACTTCCTCAATCCCTGCCTCATCAACTGTCATATTCAAGAACGTGTTTACTGTCATGTTCCACCACTGACTTGCTCGACTCCTGCCTCATCAACTGTCACATTCAAGAACGTACTTACTGTCATGTTCCACCACTGACTTCCTCAAACCCTGCCTCATCAACTGTCATATTTAAGAACGTGTTTACTGTCATGTTCCATCACTGACTTCCTCAAACCCTGCCTCATCAACTGTCATATTCAAGAACGTGTTTACTGTCATGTTCCACCACTGACTTGCTCGACTCCTGCCTCATCAACTGTCATATTCAAGAACCTACTTACTGTCATGTTCCACCTCTGACTTCCTCAAACCCTGCCTCATCAACTGTCATATTCAAGAACGTGTTTACTGTCATGTTCCACCACTGACTTGCTCGACCTCTGCCTCATCAACTGTCATATTCAAGAACGTATTTACTGTCATGTTCCACCACTGACTTGCTCGACCTCTGCCTCATCAACTATCATATTCAAGAACGTACTTACTGTCATGTTCCACCTCTGACTTCCTCAAACCCTGCCTCATCAACTGTCATATTCAAGAACGTACTTACTGTCATGTTCCACCACTGACTTGCTCGACCTCTGCCTCATCAACTGTCATATTCAAGAACGTACTTACTGTCATGTTCCACCTCTGACTTCCTCGAACCCTGCCTCATCAACTATCATATTCAAGAACGTGTTTACTGTCATATTCCACCTCTGACTTCCTCAAACCCTGCCTCACCAACTATCATATTCAAGAAAGTGTTTACTGTCATGTTCCACCACTGACTTGCTCGACCCCTGCCTCATCAACTGTCATATTCAAGAACGTGTTTACTGTCATGTTCCACCACTGACTTGCTCGACCCCTGCCTCATCAACTGTCATATTCAAGAACGTGTTTACTGTCATGTTCCACCACTGACTTCCTCAAACTCTGCCTCATCAACTGTCATATTCAAGAACGTGTTTACTGTCATGTTCCACCACTGACTTGCTCGACCCCTGCCTCATCAACTATCATATTCAAGAACGTGTTTACTGTCATGTTCCACCACTGACTTCCTCAAACTCTGCCTCATCAACTGTCATATTCAAGAACGTGTTTACTGTCATGTTCCACCACTGACTTGCTCGACCCTTGCCTCATCAACTATCATATTCAAGAACGTGTTTACTGTCATGTTCCACCACTGACTTGCTCGACCCCTGCCTCATCAACTGTCATATTCAAGAACGTGTTTACTGTCATGTTCCACCACTGACTTGCTCGAACCCTGCCTCATCAACTATCATATTCAAGAACGTGTTTACTGTCATGTTCCACCACTGACTTGCTCAAACCCTGCCTCATCAACTGTCATATTCAAGAACGTGTTTACTGTCATGTTCCACCACTGACTTGCTCGACCCCTGCCTCATCAACTATCATATTCAAGAACGTACTTACTGTCATTTTCCACCACTGACTTGGTCAATGCCGTTGGAGATCGCCATTTATAGCGAAGCATGATCGCCCTGGCCTGCTGCAATGTTAGTTAGTTAGTTAGTCGACAGATCATCCTCGTTGCACATCGAACCATTCAGTCCATAAGTGCTCGGATCCCCTCCTCAGCAAATCCCGCAGCGTGTAGCGGCTAACGACGCCAGTTCTGTGTTGGTTTATCAATCTTCTTTGGCTTCCCGCGTAGTGTTCTTGTTTGGCCACCCCTCTTTTAATTTGCTGCTCCCGCAGTCTAGCCATTGTTGTAGATTCACAGTCATCACTTGGTTCTCGCAAAAGTCTCACTTCTCGTAGAGCATTCAGAATGTCAGCCTGGTCCATGGCGCGTCCGCCCTCCACAGTAGCCTCACCTGCGAGCTTGTCAGCCCGCTCATTTCCTTGTACTCCCGCATGACCTGGCACGAAGATGAAACTAATCTTTGCCAGCCGAGACCGCTTCAGAGGCAGCAACCATTCTCTTCGGATCGACCCCTCCTCTATCCTCTTGATCATGTTCATTGAGTCGCTAAGGAAACAAGCCCTAGTGAATGTCTGTGTCTCGAGCCATGTTATTGCTTTACTTACTGCCATGACTTCCATGGTCAGGCTACTTGTGGTTTCAGTGAAAGCACCAGAGTCCTCCTTCACAATTCTCCCTCCGGCCCGAGCTGTAAAGGCCCATGAGCTTCTCACATGTCGGACGACCGACCCATCTGTGTAGATGACCGCGTCACCGTCTAGCGAATTCTCGAAAATCAACGCTTGTACTTCAGCCTCCACAGCAGCCGGATTTTCTTGTCTGCATTTTCTATCTAGTTGGATGCAAACTGAAAAGGATGTGCAGAAGTCTGTTGGTACTTGCACCCACTCCTCGCCAGGTTCTAAGTCCTCAAGTGAACACACCTGTTGAAGAATGTCTTCGGCTTGACCCATCCACGACCGTCCTCTTTTTAACCTGCTGCCCTTCACCTTCCTAATTTCACTATGCAGTGGATTTTGTGTGTTTGCGTTAATTCTGAGGTAGGCGCGTGCCCTGCAAACTTGTATTCTCTCTTCAATGGTTGGAAAATCAAGAAGGTAGCGCATCGTCCCTGCATGCTGTATCTCTTGTACATCCAAGAATAATGCGCATAGCTTCATTCTGTATCCTTTCCATCCTTTCTATCTGCTTATGGCTGAGAGTCAGGATTGCCATTGCATACTCCAAAACAGACATGACCAGCCCCTCGTACAGAAGACATAGATGGCGCTGCTCACAGTTTGCTGCCGCCATCACCCGCATCGCTGCCAAACCCCGCTTGGCCTTTGTTATCACCTGGTCTATGTGCACATTATAAGCAAGGCTTCGATCAAACCGTATCCCCAGGTAATTCATTGCCTGCGTTCTTTCCACCGTCTCTGAACACAGCATTACAGTTGGTGTTGGATTGTTGACAATATGATTATTCAACGAGAACCAAGTCACTGTTGCCTTTGTTGGGTTGACCATTGCCCCAGCTTCATCACACCAAGTACGTATGCGATTGAGTTCGGTTTGTAGTTCCACAGCAACCTCCTCTCTATCCTTACCCTGACGATACACTAAAACATCATCGGCATACGACAATGTCCTGCCAGGTCCAGTGATCTGCTCACTGGTGATTCTCACTGTGTAGGCGTTGAACAGTACCGGAGATAATGGTGATCCCTGTGGTAGGCCAGGATATATTGTTGTTGGTTCCGAAGTCCAACTGCCACATCTAAAAACTACTTTCCGTTGGTAGAGGGCTGCAGCGATCCAACTAAGGAGGAATGGACTTACGTTTAGTTCAAGAAGCTGAAACATTAAAAAATCCAGTGGTACTCTATTGTATGCGTCCTCAAGATCAATCGCTGCAGCAACGGTTTCAGTGCCTGAGTGGAAACCTTCATAGACATCATGGGCAAAGACTGCTGCATTGGTCCAGGTTTCTCTTTTTGGACGGTACCCACCCAGGGTAGGTGGGAAAACACCTTGCCTCTCTAGTTGGCTTGATATTTTCCTGGCAATTACCTTCTCCAGCAGCTTGCCTATTGTATTCTGCATGGTTATAATTCGATATCCCTGAATTTTTTTTGGGTCTTTGTCAGGCTTCGGCAAGGGAATCAGATAGCTGTGTAACCATTCCTCCTTGATGCTAGCACTCCCTATACTGTTGTTGTACATGTCTGCTAGTTTCTCTAGCTCATTGTCGGTACACCTATTTATGTCGTCGTATCTTATGCCATCAGGACCTGGAGCACTGTTTTTTGATCGTCGAAGCACAGCCTTGATTTCTTTCACTGTCACTGTGTCTTCCTCCGTGGTGTTCTGGGCCTTGCATCTGTCTGAGGTGACCTCCTTGGCCAGATTTCGGCCTCCCATGTCTGTCTGGTTGCCCTGCTCAAGGTAGCGTTCAAAGAGGGCTTTGCCCTTGTCCTCGTCAGTCCTCTGCCAGGTGAGGTCAGCACCTTGGAAGTCTGAAATGCTCTTATTCTTGACTACACCACTCATGCTTTTATGTAGTCGCCAGAACAATTTCAGTGACTTGTCTGTGCTTACTCTTTGACACACCTCTGCCCATTTTTCGCTTTTAACCACCTTGACCAGGTTTTTGAAATAGCATACTTTTGTTTGCATCTCTCTTTCTAAGTGCAAGCAGCAGGGACTAGGATGACCAGCTCTGTTCTTCTTGGCATTTTGCCATCTCCTTACAGCACTACGCTTATCCACCCAGGCCTTCTCCACCTCGAAACTCCACCACGGTGGCTGCTCCCAGCTTTTTTTCCTGCCCTGAAACGTTCTGCGCTTGTCACGTCTTATTTTACTCACCACATCTTGCCCTGTACTGTCATACTGGAACGTCTTTACCTTTAGCTTGTGCTGCCTGGTTCTGCCTTTCTCCACCAATATGCTGCATGGGTGGTGGTCGCTGCCATGGTGTCCTAGGACACCCCATCTACACACTGTAGTGAGTGAAGGTGAAACTAGCGCCAGATCAATGCTGCAATGCACTGGGTGATGATGATGAGTCATTCTTTACACGTACACTGTGACATAAAGTAGCGATACGTTTTCCCTTTTCTCATCGGTTCCCCTTCCTTCCCGCTTATTCCAAACTCTGTTTAGCATTACCTTTAAGTTACTCTAGTCTGTCCGGAAATTAATGCCGTCATTCACGATCAATTATTTTGAAAACTGTCTGTTGCATCGTTATGAATTTTTTCCTGCCGTCTTATATTTACCCCCACCCGAGGAATATGTCTTTGATAGGTCCAAAAGTTTCTTAAATCATCGAAAGCGGCGACATTTCTTTGATGTTTTGGGGAAAATTTAGTGAATTCACGCTAACAAACTAGTCTTACAGTAAACCACGTTATTTCTGGTAAGGACACAAGTACAAGGCGTAGCCAGATTCGTATAGGAGTGGGTGGAATAAAAAAGTAGCTTAAAAGTCGACAGCGTCGACTACATTGCACCGGGTTTTTTCCCCATATAGCTCAGTCTCTTTCCGCACGGCGGAAAGCGTCGCACAAAGCACGAACTCCGTAGCTCCAGCGACGACCCTCGGGAGTCTCCGAAAAAAAATGCACTCGTGAAATGAAGGAATCAAACATACAACCTTCGGAGCCCTAGTCAGACGGCTTCACTTCACCACGAAGACTCCCGAGAGGGGGTGTGTAGCATGATGGAACAGAATCCCCATTCCCAGTCCGACACATTTCATAAAGATACTTTAAGTCTTAACGGGGACCATCCCAAATAGAAGGGCTATTATTAGATCGTATGTTCTAGAACGAGTTGGGGGAGGGCAGGGGTATGCGCTTGGTTTTCATTGGCTAATCAGTAATGAGCCCACGCTATTCCTGGGCCATATTTTAAAATCTCATTAGTTGAGCGGGGATTCCACCGAGAGCGGTCGCTAGTGTGATGTGATGACCCAACAATGCCCATAAAGATTCAATAATATATTGTTCTCTGGACAACAGGTACCACTTTAAAACATACTTTAATGTTGTAGTTGTGCCTGGTGAACGAATGAGAAGAATATAAGAGTATTTTATGAATAAAATGTGAAAAGTGAAAACCAGAACTTCTGTGCGCCAGAATTCTGAATACTGCTTCTTCAACCTTGACCTGTCTTTCACGCTGTATACTCCAAGTGCATATCAATCCCTTGTTGTGACTGGTTGCGTATGCTTGATGAATGTATAGCGCACTCAGGCAAATTCGCAAACCCAAACCCCTTGTGCATTCTTCATGCCTAGGATGACTTATTCTTAAATCAACTGTACCTTTGCTCTCGCGAGTTAACAAATGGCAGTCTGGATTGGAATGAGTGATGTAAACATGTACAAGTTCCTTGGTAAAACGCTGAGAATGTTGGAGTGAGTGAGTTGGTGATTTGATAAATAGTCTCTCACATCTAGTGGAAGGAAAGATGCTTCAATATCCATCTGTAAACAGGTTGTATGTGGCACGCCAGAATTGCTAAGTCTATGTGATGCCTGGTAGATACATTACGCTCAGGAGAATTAATACAATTTCTCCCTGAAGTATTACACTATTACCTCTACTGTTGGATGGTTCATATAAACTAGTTCCTAAGAGAACCATAGGTGTGTGAACCTGTGTCTTAGTTGGCTGAATATAATGTATGGCTTATGCAAATTTACAAGGACTAAACATGTTTTTCCCATATGTGCTTGGTGCATATGTGAACAATTGTGTATGCAATTGAGCTTCTGTTACCTACTGTAGTAGACATGAAAATTACTCAGTGGGGAGAGAGCACATGATGATGATGATGTACCTGTGAGACAAGTCTGGTGAAAAAGGGGTGAGGTCTGGCATTGCTGTGTAAGTGTATATGGAATAGGACATTCATGCACCAACATCACAGCCATAGGGATGGATGTCTGGTGTGCTAATTTGGTAAATGCCATTAGTTGATACATAATGCATATTGCAGTTGTAAATGCCTATTTTCCATTTCCCTTCACAATGCCTGTCCCATGTTGCTATGTCACAATGATTGCTGTACTGTGTCTGGTCCTCCTTGTGCCCAGGGTCTACTGTGGTTTCAAACATGGTGGAACTTAGACCACATAAATGCTTGTAATTGTGTTAGAGCTACCCTGTCTCAACATATGGGTCTTGTGATTACCACAGTGCATCACAGTGAAATACACTGCATCATCAAAACTAGGAGAGGTGTGTTGGGACCAACCCATCCTTTTCCTCCCCATCCCCAATCTGTGTCTGTTGATGTATAATAACATTATCTTTTAACATATGTAAAGAGATGTTGTGCCATTTTATATATCGACAGAGAACAGTATGGTGGAGAGGCCATCCATATATCATCTGGGACAACTAAACAGAGGTCCTAGATCCAGAAGTGACTCCCTATCAAAAGGCAGGAAAATCTAAAAAAGAATTTTCTCTCAGCTCTTTAACAGCTGAATGCACAAATGGGAGAATAACACAATCTGAAGCACTACCAATGTGGTGAAACTGGACAGTGAATCTTTGAGTCAATCAATTGTCATCTGAGAACCTAAACAACAAGTCTATGGTGGTTAACCGCATTCAGAGCGTCTGGGTGAAATGACTGGGACAATGGATTCTTTGGCTAGGACTTATCTTAGTTAATCTCCAGCCTGGTGCTCACACAGTGTTTTCAGAATGAAGACTTGTATGTTAAGTACGTGAGATAGACTGAGGAGAAGGAAGAAGACTGGGACATATTTGTATCTTAGATCTTCCTCTACAGGAAAAGGAGAGGCAAAGTCCTAAGTCTCAACTTCATGAACAGTCACTCACCAGTGAAAGATAGGGCTGTAGCTTTTCTTCAAACTGTGACAGTAGGGATAATTAGTCAGACTTGGAAAATCATCATGGGGGAAAACTGCAACCTGAGCTGTCCAACACCCATCATAGGTGCTAAAAGGATTAAACAGACCAGTGGAGCAGAAGGTCCCTATGCTTGCCCCAGGTTATGACTTACCTGGGTTTTCCCTCATTAACAGTGGAAGAAGAGATAAAAGTCAATGGTGTAGTGCTAATTAGAGAGGAGAGGTGGAGGAAAGTTTATTATTGGGTGGTGGAGTAATGGGGAGGTGTTGTATCTTGTTTATCAACCTGCATGTGTGACATATTTTATGCATTTTCTATGCAATAATTGAAGTGTTTGACATGACAGGAGATGAGACATGGTCATCACTCGACTCACCATCAACTCAATAAATTGTGTATTCCATGAACAGTGTTTTAAGTCCATGTCCCCAGATGAATTTCGTTGTACAGTTGCTGTCAAGTGTTGTCTCTGGTGACTGTCTTAAGTGCTGGTGGTTGGTTATACATATTGTGAAAAGTCTTGTATAGATGTTGTCAAGTATCTCTTATGATGTAAGTCTTGTACAATGGCTGGTGTACACAATTCCTTGTGAATGTATGTCCCACTTTTGTCAAGAAACTGTCATGTAGATGTCTTGTCCAATACATGTAATGTACAGTTATTGTTGAAGTTTGTTTGCCTACATATAATTGGGTCCTACAATCCCAAAGCAATGGGACAAACTGATATAGGTCACAAAATGACAAAATATATAGAAGATCTATGTGACGGACGAACAGCACACTGTCAACAGTATAATGAGTGAGAGGGATCCTCAGTTGTACAGGCGCTAATAGTTCAGATCTCTCTGGCCTTGGGTGAACTAGTTACTTCTTTTATAAATTTCTGTGTAGATACATAGTGGTCTCACAGTGGGGTTGAGCCAAAGAAAAATGTTCTCCAAAAAGGCTATTGCGGGAATGATTAGCTCATTTGAGTGACCTCTAGACAAAACGTGCTAAATCATATCCTTTATCTTGTTATTTATTATTCAAGATATATCTCCAGAGAACACTACAAACTAGGTCCTCTGGCAACTCAATCAAACATGTCACAGGGTGCAATGTGTAATATTAGTAAAGACAGAGAATTTACAGAGGCATGGGGTAAATAATGTGTAAATTGACAGGAAGGTAGAAGGAGTATATTTCTTACCTTATTTTTTATTTCCTTCTTGTTTCTTCAGCTTCTGGTTAATAATTGTACACAAGTATTCATGTTACTAGAATGCATTTAGCTTTTTATATTGAGTTCGTGAAAGCTTCTAAATAGCTGTGCGTTAATGTGCGTATGGAGTGACCAGAAATGATACCGCAATTTAGTCATTATGTGTCCATTTTTAAGGATCTGTTCAGCTGTCTGTGTAGTTTGTTCACAAGTACACATGGGTGACAGACCCGCTTTGAGCATGATTACCTGTTTTGCACTATGAAAATAGTCGTCAGTGTCTCTGTAGTGGGCTTTCTTCTTAACGACCAAGATGTTGGTCCTCTTTTTATTGAAGTTTATAGATTGATTCGTATGCACGTGTGTTGTCCCCTAATTTGACAACGTGTTTGCTCTCACGTTTCTTGTTATGCCACAATATGTCAGTTTCCACCGCAATATTACTCTTCTGTTGGTATTCAATGCGTTTAGTGTTGTTGTTGTTTTTTTTTCAAAACCAGTTGTTTGTCACAGCTGAGGGCTTGCGGAATTGAAAATTCATCACAGTGGAATACAAACTGTTGCCATTGACATTGTGCTGATGCTGTAATGTGTAGGGCCTGCAATTCATCTGAATAGTTGGAGCAAAATATCCCAGTAGGTGTGCATGTGGATTAATGTCTGCGATCTGCCCAGACCTTAATCGGTGTCGGACGATTCCAGTAGTTTGATGACTGCTATCGGTTGCATAAAATTCAATCCATCCTTTCTCCAATAGTCATCTTCCTCTTTCAACACATGGTCCTCACATTTTTTCCAGCAACTTTTATCAATTTTTAATAGCGCGGTCTGAGTTAGTATCTTGACGTCAGACAATTTGAATAGATTGATTGATTGATTGATTGATTGATTGATTTAGAAACCGACATCACAGCATTCAAGCGCTCCCTCCTCATCCTCAGCAGCCAGCGAAAGAGTTCCAACACCAATAATTCCAGTAGCAACCTGATTATATGTCTGCCTCGCCTTTCCTCTGAGCTGCGAGCCTTGGCCAGATCCCCTCGTCACTCCTCGCTGCCTCATTCTTGCCAGACTATGGTGATCCATTTGCTCCTCCGAGGTGTGCACGTGCTCCCACAAGGCCGCAACCACGTCTGCCTTGTCATGCATCAATGCCGTAGGTATTTTGTCTTCTTGGGCAACTACATTGTGATATGATGCATTGTCCATAATTAGACAAGACGGTCTATCTAGGGATAGAAGCACTGTATTCTCGAGGCAATCGCTAAATACATTGCCATTCATCTCATTATGATAATCCCTATTGTCTGTATGCTTTGATACGAACATAAGTCCAGCATTCTGTAGTAAACCATTTTGAGTACTACCAGCATGGGCTATGACGAAACGCTGTCCTTTACCACTGGGCACATATCGCGTTTCACGTAGGTATCTGCTTCTCGTGGCTCCTAAATGCGGATGCTCGCAAATGATATTTCTACCTCCCTTGTACTTTCTAAACGTGAAGCCTTATATGAAAGGACCCACATTAATGACACACCTCTGAAGATACCGCGACACCACTGAACACTCCCCGTTTCACTTCTCAAGGCTCTTTTCGTAAGGCCCGTCCCGTGAAAAACGTGAAACTTTACTGTTGAACGCTCATGTTTCCTCGTGAAGATGTAATACTTCTAATAATGTGCACTTCATCTCTGTCCCGTAAATTATATAAACAAACTTTGAAATCTGCTGCACAATCTCCAGAACAAACAAAAAAAAATTTTGTTGGGTGGACATCATGATAAGGTTATATGCTAAATCTCACCATTTTATCTCAGCTGGTTACTGAGATATGGAATTTTATATTGGGGCAGACAAAAATAAATGGACTATACATGATAATTGTATTTCACTATTTTGACCTTAGATGCCTGAAGAAGCTGGCACGACCAACACGAATACAAACGGTACTAACAGCAGCACCCACCAGGGCAACCTGGCAACGTGCGTCAACGATAAGGTAACAAGAGAATCAGTGGCCTTCCACACATCGGACCAAATCACGGAGAATGCGACCAATAATGGCAGTGACGTACGTATTAAAGGTCAGTTAAACTGGACAGTTAAGGTAATTCCATGACAGGTTTGCGCTTGGGATGTGAAGTGTTAGGCCAGTTCTCTTTCCTTCCCCAGTAAATTATCAGACAATTCTGAAGATTTTCCGGTTGCTATTTTGAGGCTTGCCGATCTCGCTGGCCTAGGAGTTAGCGACTTTCTCCGTAATCCCGTCACTGAACGAGTCTATTATAGCAAAGTATTTTTACACAATAGTTTAATCAGGAAGCCTCTTACCAAGACAGTGCTTCTGGTTCAATCCCCAGCAATGTCCTGGAGACAGGCTTCTTTCACCTATCGTTGAATGTGAGAAAGAGAATTATGAAATGCTATATCAGACCTCTTTTCCTGAGACGAATGTTGCGAATTCCTTGGACGACCAGAGTAACTTAACAACCATTGCTTGAAAGAGGCTACGTGAGCAAACACGGCTATGCGAGAATCGGCAGCGGTTCTAACGGTGCCCGTTACTTACGGGATATGCGAGCCGGCCGCTTAGAAAGCAATGGCAAACTACTGAGCGTAATCTTGCCAAGAAATCAACAACAGCAGTAAAATGCTGGTGTTGACAGCGATGTCCTGTAATAGGATATGCGAAATAAAAAACTATGTTGAGGCTGGGTCGACACAAGAGCAGTACTGGTCGCCAAGACAAAGTAATGCCACTGCTGGAGATTGAACCCCAGCCTCACAGCTGTGCTAGTGGAGAACACAACCCTGCCATTGCTGAGGTTGAACCCGAAGCACTGTCTTGGTAAGAAGCTTCCTGATTAAACTACTGTGTAAAAATATTTTGCTATGATAGGCTCGTTCAGTTACATCTGACTATGGGTTGATGTGCCTTAACAGCAGGAAGCCTCTGGCCTTATTGCTGCGCGTATCATACTGAGGTTTGTCCTTTCCCTTACTTGTGGAGACAGGTTCCTTTTACCTATCGTTGAATGTGAGAAAGAGAATTATGAAATGCTATATCATACCTCTTTTCCTGAGACGAATGTTGCGAATTCTTTGGACGACCTGAGTAACTTAACCATTGATTGAAAGAGGCTAATGAATCTAGAACATTATAAACAACAAGAAAAGACACAAACAGCTTTGTTTGGTCATGTGATGAGAAGAAAGGCATTGGAGAACATCGCGACAATTGGAAAAATCAAGAGAGAGAAGAGACTGGAGTCTCCGTGGCGAAGTGGTCAAGCCGTTTGACTCGGGCTCCGAAGGTTGTGGGTTCGATTTCGGGCAGCGTCCTTTGGTTCACGAGTGAATTTTTTAGGAGACTCCTGTGGGTCGTTGCTGAAGCTATGGAGTTCGTGCTTTGTGCGACGCTTTCCGCGCTGCGGAAAGAGACCGAGCCATATAGGATAAACACCCGGTGCAATGAAGTCGACCCTGTTCACTTTTAAGCGACGTTTTTTTTTAAGATGAAGAGAGACAGAGGCAGACCAAGAGAAATGATGCTGGATGGATTGAGATGGTGGCATGGAGGAATATCATCAGCAGAGTTGATCCAGAACAACTAAGACCGAGATCTGTGGACCGACATGAACGTCTACGCCAGCTGGCAGGATACATGATGATGATGTGAAGAAAACAGGGGCGCTTTGAAATAATGTCTATCTCTCGTTTTCGTGGTTAAAATAGAGTTGTTAAACTGGCAATGACTGAACGAGATTAATAAAGAGCGTGTAAATTATTACAGGTACTTTTCTTTTTCTTCAAGGCACCGAATAAGTTAAGTGAAACACATCTGATATGATAACATCTCTTTTCTTCCTTTACCTAGAAGACGACTCCACACCAGGTGGCGTAGAAAGGACGTTATCAGCGGTCTGTCGCACCTCTAGGTCCTTGTCTAGCACTGACAATGATAGTATACCAGTCAGATGTGCTTCCTACAGACTGAGGCCATCTCGTAACTCTGGGTGAGATACTTCACAAAAGCTGTCACACACAAACACACATATACGCACATATAAATGTATATGCCCAAAAATATAGTTGGTAATAACGAATAAGTTCAGAGTGAGGTGCGAGCATGGCTAAGACAGCATCCCAGAGTCTTCTATGGTGTAGATTTTGGAGGACTGAATATATATCATAGGTGATATAATTATCAATCAGAAACAAAATAAGCTTCAAAGCAATGGGAACATCCTTCTTCACCTTCAGCCAAGAAATTCAGTGTATCTCTATCAGAAGGGAAGCTCATGCTTGCGATTGTTTTGTGTGATTCCAATGAAATTCTGCCACCCCATTTCCAGAAGAAATATGACAATGTGCATGCTGCATCGCACTGTCAATTTCTAATGATGCTTTGTGGTGCAATTCGATTTTGTTTTAAAGCGCTCAGCTCTACTGACTACGGTGGTCATTCTCGTTCATTACAATGCCAGGTCCCATACGGCTCAGTTAACCAAGGGAAGAATTGCTCTTCTAGGGTGTAAACTTCTTGAACATCCGGGTTACAGCCCCGATCTATTTCCACCTATTTTGTCCGCTGAAAAGTTAACATTGGCGGGGAAAGATTCTCTGATGACAAAGAAATCGAGGTGCGAACGTGGCTAAGGCAACAACCCAAAGACGCCTATGGTGCAGAGCTTGGGGGACTGATAAAACGGTGGGACACATGCATCGATCTTCGCGGAGATTATGTTGTAAGACAAATACAAATATAATCATAAATAGCTGTCAAGTTCGCATCGCATATACGTATTACTGTTTTATTTACTTACTTATTTGTCACCTACTTACTGGCTTACTTCATTTTGGCTTACTTTAGTTTTATGCAAAATGTTAGTTTGTGTTAATATATGACAGCATTTCAGCTCAAGTCCTGGAGGCGACCGACGGATCAGAAAAGAAGCCAGGGTCGAGCAGCCGAACAGAGAGGAAGCTTTCAGGGACAGCAGAGCTAGAGACGGATTCAGTAGCACTTCCCGACTCACCCAGAGTGTCATCAAAGAATCGTCTTTAGAAGACCACATGAATACACCCGAGGAGAATGAGATGTCGTTATTCTCCAGAGGTTACAGCACAAATCGGAGAACTGAAAGCATCAAACAAAAGTCAGGAACCATGCAACCAAACAAAGGATAACGACCTGGTGTCATGCAGGTGATTATACTCTGAAATAGCAGTATAGTATATAAGAGTAGGCCGGTCTCCCTGGCGAAGATTTAACGACTTTCTCCGTCATCCCGTATATCCACGTGAGGAACACAGCTGATTCGGCAGAGGATCGCGTCGCGTTGGTTACTTACGGAGTATGTGAGCGTGTCGCTCAGAAAACAATGGCTAAACTACTGAGCGTAATCTTGCCAAGAACATCAACAACAGCTGAAAGATGCTGGTGTTGACTACAACGTCCTGTAAGGGATATGCAACTTAAAAAAATATATAAGAGAAGGCCGTCTCTGTGGCGATGGTGTTACGGACGCAGTTCGTGATCGCGCATACCCACGTTCGAAACACATCTGCGTGCGATTTGGCAGCAGACCGCTTTGCGCTAGATTTTTTTAACGAAATGGTATGGGTGCCGGTGGTTCAGAGAGCAATGGCAAACTACTGAAGGTAAACTTGCCAAGAGATCAACAACACCGAATAATGCTGGTGTTGACGGGCGGGTGACTGTTGTTTATACACAGTTAGATGCCGTATCCAAGAAGGTGCATTGCATTGGAGTTAGGCCACTTGTTAACATTTATTCATTCACATGTATCAACTACACACTATACATCGCATTCTGTAGCACAAACATAGCCATGAACTGACCAGCTACGTTATACAAGAGTAACCGTATTCGGTTGTTGGACAAAGTATGGAATATAATTATATGATAAGCAACGGAACTATGTTGGGTTGTTTTTGGAAGAGTTAAGTGAAACAAAGGTTCTGTACAATGAGCGCTTCATCAAGTATAACGTATAATTATTTGCTTCAATGCGTGTGCACGCGCATGCACACAGACACACACACACATACACACACACAAACGTGAACAGCTTATTTGTGTGTGTGTATAGTTGTATGCGTGTGTGCATGCATGTGTAAAAAAAAGAAAATGTAACCTGGTAACCTTGTTTGTGTGCCTTGACAAGATATTGGCATGTGCGTCGACTCATTGACACTAGTTGGCCTAGTACAGACATATTTACAGTAGACCAGGTTCCTACCATAGGTCCACGGGGGCAAACTACCACACACAAGAATTATTTTATTCTTAAAATGTAGTTGCAGTGGTCGTACGGTTCCAACTTCGCAGCAACGATCACCCCATAATTGCTCAGTTCCTGTGCCAGTGAAAACCACACGGAAAGTTCAACATCGCCCCATGTGAGCTCATGAAGGAAACCGTTGCTTCGACAAGACCACGTGACCACCAAAGCACTGACATCAAACCGTTCTTCTCTTGAATCAGCAGCTCATTGTCGAGGCAGTCGTCAGAACAAATACAAGCAGTTGCACATGCAGTGTAATTCATTTGTTATCTATGTTATTGAACTGTTATGCAGTTTGTGTTCATAATTCGTTTAATGAAATAATTTCCATTATTAATTCTAATCAGAGAAAGAATGGCACGCAGGGAAGATTCAGCAGAACATTGGGCATCCCATACTATTACTGATGAAACTGGTCAGGACTGTGTGGCAGACTCACAACAGATTCCCGCGTCCACATCGAACACTAAAACCACGTCTTCTACTGACAGATTCTCCAAGGACGTGCTGGATCATCCAGGAAAAGCTCACTGCTCGTCGACTGGCATTGTGAAAAGCAACTCAGTCGGCGTCTCTCTCAGCTCTGTCGTAAATTATTCCACAAATGCCTGCCACAGTGGTGACATGACTAACAAAGATCGTTACTCCCTGCGGCTTTCTAAGGATGCACACAACTGCTTTACACACCAAGTGGCCACGAGCAGCCACCCAATTTCTTCTGAACATTCAAAGTTGTTTCAGAAAAAGTCACCAGACGACAAAAATATCAGCTGGAATCTACAAGACCTGGCCGTGGCTAACGAGCCTGAGCGTGCATCCAGAACTAGCCGGAAAAGTGGTCTCGTCAATTACGTGTATATACCGCAGAGTACAGGACCAGGCTCAAAAGCGATCGCCGACCGGGCCAACAAAGGTAGAGAGCCTGTCTTCTATACTCAACAGTCAGGTTATCACCGACATTCGCTGTCTGACCTTCGCCGCATCAATGAGCTCAGTTGTTGTCCAGAATATAACCCTGGTGATGGGATTGACCAAACAAGAATTGAACTTGGACGCTCCGCTAACAGCAAAAGGTTAGAGAATATAGGTAAGTGTTCTGTTTTTGACACAACAGAAACCTCATTAAATGAAGATATTCATTCTGGACACCATAAACTGACCAACAGGTTCGCAACAGCATCACAGCTAAACCCAGGAATGGTTCATAGCAGTTTGAGCAATTCCAGGGATCATCTTGAGAACAACCCGGAAACTGCAGTTAGAACGAGATCTCCAACAGAGATCAAACTCGACTCCTTGAGGCAATACTCCAAGTATTCTTCCTATCAGAGGCCATCGCCGCTGAGAAAACGTGATTCGGCTCCTATGATTGCCCTTGCCAGTAGAAATGCATGCCTTCAACGCCTGGCACCAGAAGACTTTCCCGAACGTCCCATCTCTTCAATGATAACGGGCAACCAGCCTGTTTTTACTGTTTTCTCGGGTAGGTATCAGCATTATCCTGCTGGCGATCTCGACATGGGCACTCCGCCCTACGGCATCACATCCTCAGTGTCTATGATCATTCCAACGATGGCAGCAAATCTTCGCCCTTTTCCTCTTCCAATTAAATCCCACGAAGATGTTTCAAAGAAACAGCCTCAGTTATCGCCGAATACGTCTGATAACGAGAATCCAACCGGCGTGAATGGCGGTAGCAAGGAATCGTTAAAACGGAAGTCATCTCGCTCAAAAACCTCCAGCATTGTTTCTTTCGTGAAGGGTCGGAGGTCGAACAAGGGAAATAAATACGAGACTAAACACAATCGGAGTTACTCCATGAGCCGGTATCATAGCGGCTCTGCTAACAAGAAACTGAGCACACTGCACTCACAAAGAAGTAAGGAGGTGTGATTTCTACAAATGATGCTGCATAATCCCTGGGATGTTTGCATCGGTACCGTCTGCTGTCCAAGGGTTTTATTCTTGTAAAGATCATCCCCACTTTTGACTGGCAATTCCAAACAATGTTTTATTCTTTTTTTTTTTTTTTAAATCCGTAGCATGAACTTGCTGCGAGTATGTGAAGTGTTAGGATCATAACATATTATGGGCCTATGTGAAGATTGGATGGTCAATGTTTCTTCCCATAAGCGCATGCAATTGTCCTAACCGTTACACCAACGCACCTGCTGTCTATTCCATTATGTATCCCTATACTGACACTAACGTTTAGTCCACGTTTGTCGTTAAAATGGTTCAAATCGCCAGAATTGTGTTCAGTTTGTGTACTATACTCTTGATGTACTATTTATTTCTAGGTCTTTCTCTACTGCAATAACCGCCGAGTGTTCGGTTGTGTGCACAAAGATTTGGTCGACATGGCCTTGGCCTCACAAGATGAGAAAACCACGTTGCTTACTGCCGCTCTGCGAATTAAGTTGTCGTTTATAAGTATGTCGCTTCTAGGCACTTCTAGCGCAGCCGGACGCTTATTTGATACAAGTCATCCAGCTTTCCCCTCTCGGCATTTAGCTCTCAATGCGCTGGTAGACGTGATGATGCAGTGGCTAGCGCGCTTAGTGGCCGGTCATCGATTCCAACTCATATCGAGAGAGTTTTTTAAACTTTATTTGGGATCCCATGTCGACCCAGTCTAAACCTTGTACTGTGAAATAAAGAGGGCCAGTGTGATACTGATCCATCACCGGACTCATCATCTTCAAGTGTCCTGCCAGATCTCGTTCTTTTGGTGTTCTGGATCAACTCTGTTGATGATATTCCTCCATGCCACCGTCTCAATCCATCCGGACTGATAAATACAAATATAGGGTTAGCACTATTTACCTAGTAGGACTCAGGACGCGTAAAATGTCCTTTGCTTTATCTGCATTTTATGCCGGCCTCAATGTTGAAGTGTTTACCGCGGTAACAATAGTTAGTGCCGCAGTCTGAGGATCGATCCTCAGTCGTCTCAGTGGGATGGTGTTTAATACAAGCGACATGGGTACAAGAGAATTGGGAGGATACACAACTAGGAATAGAGATAGCTACTTAATAAGCTAATGCACACGCAAAATTCAGTCCATCACTACTAAAAAGTAGTGTGTATGGGCTCAAGGCGAGCGAGCATATATATATATATATATATATATATATATATATATATATATATATATATATATATATTAAAGTAATGGCTAAACACTTCACACTGCTACTGTAGTATAAGTAACGGGTCGACATTTACCTTTCCTATTCACATCTGAGTCGGTAGTTGCTTGAAACTATTGCAGACTTGCAGCAAATGCCGAGTTACGGAAAACAATCGCAAACTTGCAGAAAATGTCTGGTTAGACAAATTAATCGTACACTTGCAGTACATGTCAGGTGGTGGGTACCAATGACAGGCTTAGAATAAATGTCAGGTGGTAGGCTACCAATAACAGACTTGCAGTAAATGTCAGGTGGTAGGCTACCAATGACAGACTTGCAGTAAATGTCAGGTGGTAGGCTACCAATGACAGACTTGCAGTAAATGTCAGGTGGTAGGTTACCAATGACAGACTTGCAGTAAATGTTAGGTGGTAGGCTACCAATGACAGACTTGCAGTAAATGTCAGGTGGTAGGTTACCAATGACAGACTTGCAGTAAATGTCAGGTGGAAGACTATAAACGTCAGGCTAGAACAAACAATAGTAGACTTGCAATAAATGCTAGTAGGGAGACAAACAATAGTAGACTTGCAATAAATGCTAGTAGGGAGACAAACAATAGTAGACTTGCAATAAATGCTAGTAGGGAGACAAACAATAGTAGACTTGCAATAAATGATAGTAGGGAGACAAACAATAGTAGACTTGCAATAAATGCTAGTCGGGAGACAAACAATAGTAGATTTGCAATAAACCTACGGTGTGAGGAAAATAACGGCACACATGTAAAAACGTCAGATGAGAAGCAAGTGTTAAAGCGGAAGACAGCTGATTCACTGGAAAGTTTGTTGGTCGACTGTAAATCCTCATAAAACTCTCATGGCCGCTGCATTGGTACCTGGGTCTTTTGACCCCCTGAAAAGTGGGTATAGAAACTGTCTTCGACTGTTTACCAAAGCACCATCTATCGGACTGAGGTTGGTGTATAGACCGTTTACCAAAGTTCCATCTATCGGACTGAAGTTGGTGAAGAGACTGAGGTTGGTGTAGATACCATCTCCGACCGTTTATCAAAGTACCATCTATCGGAATAAGGTTGGTGTAAAGACCGTCTCCGGCAGTTTACCATCGGACCGAGGTTGGTGTAGAGACTGAGGTTGGTGTAGAGACTGAGGTTGGTGTGGAGACTGAGGTTGGTGTGGAGACTGAGGTTGGTGTGGAGACTGAGGTTGGTGTGGAGACTGAGGTTGGTGTAGAGACTGAGGTTGGTGTAGAGACTGAGGTTGGTGTAGAGACTGAGGTTGGTGTAGAGACTGAGGTTGGTGTAGAGACTGAGGTTGGTGTAGAGACTGAGGTTGGTGTAGAGACTGAGGTTGGTGCAGAGACAGGTTGGTGCAGAGATTGAGGTTGGTGTAGAGACTGAGGTTGGTGCAGAGACAGGTTGGTGCAGAGACTGAGGTTGGTGTAGAGACTGAGGTTGGTGCAGAGACAGGTTGGTGCAGAGACAGGTTGGTGCAGAGACTGAGGTTGGTGTAGAGACTGAGGTTGGTGTAGAGACTGAGGTTGGTGTAGAGACAGGTTGGTGCAGAGACTGAGGTTGGTGCAGAGACAGGTTGGTGTAGAGACAGGTTGGTGCAGAGACTGAGGTTGGTGTAGAGACTGAGGTTGGTGTAGAGACTGAGGTTGGTGCAGAGACAGGTTGGTGCAGAGACTGAGGTTGGTGTAGAGACTGAGGTTGGTGCAGAGACTGAGGTTGGTGTAGAGACTGAGGTTGGTGTAGAGACTGAGGTTGGTGCAGAGAGAGGTTGGTGCAGAGACTGAGGTTGGTGTAGAGACTGAGGTTGGTGTAGAGACTGAGGTTGGTGCAGAGACAGGTTGGTGCAGAGACTGAGGTTGGTGTAGAGACTGAGGTTGGTGTAGAGACTGAGGTTGGTGTAGAGACAGGTTGGTGCAAAGACTGAGGTTGGTGTAGAGACTGAGGTTGGTGCAGAGACAGGTTGGTGCAGAGACTGAGGTTGGTGTAGAGACTGAGGTTGGTGTAGAGACTGAGGTTGGTGTAGAGACTGAGGTTGGTGCAGAGACAGGTTGGTGCAGAGACTGAGGTTGGTGTAGAGACTGAGGTTGGTGTAGAGACTGAGGTTTGTGCAGAGACAGGTTGGTGCAGAGACTGAGGTTGGTGTAGAGACTGAGGTTGGTGCAGAGACAGGTTGGTGTAGAGACAGGTTGGTGCAGAGACTGAGGTTGGTGTAGAGACTGAGGTTGGTGTAGAGACTGAGATTGGTGTAGAGACTGAGGTTGGTGCAGAGACAGGTTGGTGCAGAGACAGGTTGGTGTAGAGACAAGTTGGTGTAGAGACAAGTTGGTGCAGAGACTGAGGTTGGTGTAGAGACTGAGGTTGGTGTAGAGACTGAGGTTGGTGCAGAGACAGGTTGGTGCAGAGACTGAGGTTGGTGTAGAGACTGAGGTTGGTGTAGAGACTGAGGTTGGTGTAGAGACTGAGGTTGGTGTAGAGACTAAGGTTGGTGCAGAGACAGGTTGGTGCAGAGACTGAGGTTGGTGTAGAGACTGAGGTTGGTGTAGAGACTGAGGTTGGTGTAGAGACAGGTTGGTGCAGAGACAGAGGTTGGTGTAGAGACTGAGGTTGGTGTAGAGACTGAGGTTGGTGTAGAGACTGAGGTTGGTGTAGAGACTGAGGTTGGTGCAGAGACAGGTTGGTGTAGAGACAGGTTGGTGCAGAGACTGAGGTTGGTGTAGAGACTGAGGTTGGTGTAGAGACTGAGGTTGGTGTAGAGACTGAGGTTGGTGCAGAGACAGGTTGGTGCAGAGACAGGTTGGTGCAGAGACTGAGGTTGGTGTAGAGACTGAGGTTGGTGTAGAGACTGAGGTTGGTGCAGAGACAGGTTGGTGTAGAGACAGGTTGGTGCAGAGACTGAGGTTGGTGTAGAGACTGAGGTTGGTGTAGAGACTGAGGTTGGTGTAGAGACAGGTTGGTGCAGAGACTGACGTTGGTGTAGAGACTGAGGTTGGTGTAGAGACAGGTTGGTGTAGAGACTGAGGTTGGTGTAGAGACAGGTTGGTGTAGAGACAGGTTGGTGTAGAGACTGAGGTTGGTGTAGAGACAGGTTGTTGTAGAGACTGAGGTTGGTGTAGAGACAGGTTGGTGTAGAGACAGGTTGGTGTAGAGACTGAGGTTGGTGTAGAGACAGGTTGGTGTAGAGACAGGTTGGTGTAGAGACTGAGGTTGGTGTAGAGACTGAGATTGGTGTAGAGACTGAGGTTGGTGTAGAGACAGGTTGGTGTAGAGACAGGTTGGTGTAGAGACTGAGGTTGGTGTAGAGACTGAGGTTGGTGTAGAGACAGGTTGGTGTAGAGACTGAGGTTGGTGTAGAAACTGAGGTTGGTGTAGAGACTGAGGTTGGTGTAGAGACAGGTTGGTGCAGAGACTGAGGTTGGTGTAGAGACTGAGGTTGGTGTAGAGACTGAGGTTGGTGTAGAGACTGAGGTTGGTGTAGAGACTGAGGTTGGTATAGAGACAGGTTGGTGCAGAGACTGAGGTTGGTGTAGAGACTGAGGTTGGTGTAGAGACAGGTTGGTGTAGAGACTGAGGTTGGTGTAGAGACAGGTTGGTGTAGAGACAGGTTGGTGTAGAGACTGAGGTTGGTGTAGAGACAGGTTGGTGTAGAGACTGAGGTTGGTGTAGAGACAGGTTGGTGTAGAGACAGGTTGGTGTAGAGACAGGTTGGTGTAGAGACTGAGGTTCGTGTAGAGACAGGTTGGTGTAGAGACAGGTTGGTGTAGAGACTGAGGTTGGTGTAGAGACAGGTTGGTGTAGAGACTGAGGTTGGTGTAGAGACAGGTTGGTGTAGAGACAGGTTGGTGTAGAGACTGAGGTTGGTGTAGAGACAGGTTGGTGTAGAGACTGAGGTTGGTGTAGAGACAGGTTGGTGTAGAGACAGGTTGGTGTAGAGACTGAGGTTGGTGTAGAGACTGAAGTTGGTGTAGAGAAAGGTTGGTGCAGAGACTGAGGTTGGTGTAGAGACTGAGGTTGGTGTAGAGACTGAGGTTGGTGTAGAGACAGGTTGGTGCAGAGACTGAGGTTGGTGCAGAGACTGAGGTTGGTGTAGAGACTGAGGTTGGTGTAGAGACAGGTTGGTGCAGAGACTGAGGTTGGTGTAGAGACTGAGGTTGGTGTAGAGACTGAGGTTGGTGTAGAGATTGAGGTTGGTGTAGAGACTGAGGTTGGTGTAGAGACAGGTTGGTGCAGAGACTGAGGTTGGTGTAGAGACTGAGGTTGGTGTAGAGACAGGTTGGTGTAGAGACTGAGGTTGGTGTAGAGACAGGTTGGTGTAGAGACTGAGGTTGGTGTAGAGACAGGTTGGTGTAGAGACTGAGGTTGGTGTAGAGACAGGTTGGTGTAGAGACAGGTTGGTGTAGAGACAGGTTGGTGTAGAGACTGAGGTTGGTGTAGAGACAGGTTGGTGTAGAGACAGGTTGGTGTAGAGACTGAGGTTGGTGTAGAGACAGGTTGGTGTAGAGACTGAGGTTGGTGTAGAGACAGGTTGGTGTAGACACAGATTGGTGTAGAGACTGAGGTTGGTGTAGAGACAGGTTGGTGTAGAGACTGAGGTTGGTGTAGAGACAGGTTGGTGTAGAGGCAGGTTGGTGTAGAGACTGAGGTTGGTGTAGAGACAGGTTGGTGCAGAGACTGAGGTTGGTGTAGAGACTGAGGTTGGTGTAGAGACTGAGGTTGGTGTAGAGACAGGTTGGTGCAGAGACTGAGGTTGGTGCAGAGACTGAGGTTGGTGTAGTGACTGAGGTTGGTGTAGAGACAGGTTGGTGCAGAGACTGAGGTTGGTGTAGAGACTGAGGTTGGTGTAGAGACAGGTTGGTGTAGAGACTGAGGTTGGTGTAGAGACAGGTTGGTGCAGAGACTGAGGTTGGTGTAGAGACTGAGGTTGGTGTAGAGACTGAGGTTGGTGTAGAGACTGAGGTTGGTGTAGAGACTGAGGTTGGTGTAGAGACTGAGGTTGGTGTAGAGACTGAGGTTGGTGTAGAGACTGAGGTTGGTGCAGAGATTGAGGTGGGTGTGGATACTGAGGCTGGTGTAGAGACAGGTTGGTGCAGAGACTGAGGTTGGTGTAGAGACTGAGGTTGGTGTAGAGACTGAGGTTGGTGCAGAGATTGAGGTAGGTGTGGAGACTGAGGTTGGTGCAGAGACTGAGGTTGCTGTAGAGACTGAGGTTGGTGTAGAGACTGATGTTGGTGTAGAGACCGTCTCCAACCATTTACCAAACTACCATCTACACGACGACTGTCTGGCAGGGCTCTACTTGCCCTTTCAACTCCCCAAAAAAACCGGCCAGAGGGTGTAAGGTCGGTACTGGAATTTTACATCTGCGGAGAAAATGGTGAACGGAAAGTGTGATTTTAAATTGTATCATGTTGACTAGCGACAGAGATTAAAGTAAGGGAAGAACCATGTTACATGCCTTGCTGCACATTGCACATTTGTTAACAACCATTTGGCACACGACGGGCATGTGGTGAATTTTACAATTGGCACGCGATGGGTGATGCGGTGAATATTACGCCTGCTGCCCTTTACTTCCCAGGGCATGCTGTAGTACCTATTTTAGGCCGTGAGCCCATGTCAACTGTTAAAAAACAACAACAACAACAACATCCGCGTCGTTGACAATTTGGATATATGTGGACTGGGCCGAAAGGCGATTATGTTAGTGACTACCCTACCCAACCATGCCAGCGACAGAGAATACCGAAGATCTATTGCGGCCAACCTTGGATGTGACACCTGAAGATTGTCTTAGTCAGCTCAATCTCTTGGGGAGAAGGTGAAGGGGTGGAGATGGGATGAATTTCTACATTCCATTAACTGTCTTGTAAAAACAGCCACAAGACCTGTGTTCCTCCTCCTCCTCCTATTCCTTCAATAATCGCTTGCCTCTGTCACTTCGCTACCTCAGTGCAGTATGGAGGTTACATTACTTCCTATTTTAAATGCAGTATTGCAGCCATAAATTATGAAGAGCTTAGAAAGAACGGAGATGTGGTTTCTGAGACGAATGTTGCGAATTCCTTGGACCGCCAGAGTAACTAACATGGAAGAAGCTAGTGACAGCAAAACATTATATACAACTACAAGAAAGAGACACATGGCATTCTTTGTTCATGTGTTGACGAGACAGGCATTTGTGAACATCGTGACAACTAGAAAGATCAGTAGGAAAATAGGCAGAGGCAGACCCAGAGAAATGATGCTGGATCTGTTGAGACCGCGGTATGGAGTAATATCATCTGCAGAGTTGACCCAGAACAACAAGAATCGAGATCTGTGGACAGACATGAACGCCTAAGCCAGATTGACACATGATGATGATGATCATGATGATTACTGCCATGTTTTGTTGGCGCACCACTGTTATTAAACTTGTAGTAGTAATTTTAGATGCACCCATGTCTGTAGATTACAAGTGACCATAATTATTATTATTATTATGTAGATACATGCAATTATAGTTTTGTTGGGATATATATATCTGTGTGTGTGTGTGTGTGTGTGTGTGTGTGTGTGTGAGAGAGTGAGTGAAAGAGAGAGAGAGAGAGTGGGGTGTGAAGATTAGAGAGAAAGACAAAGTGAGAGTATATGTGCGAGAGACAGTGTGTGTTATACGTGTGTAAGGGTGAGAGAAAGAGATACAATGTGTGTGCGTGTGTGAGTGAGGGGAGAGAGAGAGAGAGAGAGAGAGAGAGAGAGAGAGAGAGGAAGAGAGAGAGAGAGAGAGAGAGAGAGAGAGAGAGAGAGAGAGAGAGAGAGAGAGAGAGAGAGAGAGAGAGAGAGAGAATGTACATTCCCACGTGGAATTATGAATTATCTCTTGCATCCACTTTTGGGTGGCTAGGGTAGTATAGTGGTTAGTGCACAAGTGTAGCACGTCACAGGTGCCAGGAGTTTCCACAAGTGTACCACGTCACAGGTGCCAGGAGTTTCCACAAGTGTAGCACGTCACAGGTGCCAGGAGTTTCCACAAGTGTCAGAACCTGTTCTGACTAGTGCTGCTCTAGAGGAAGCTTGCCTGCGGGGGCTGTGGTCATGTGTTCAAGTAACCATGGAACTGGACTTATTCAACTGACTCGGGTTCCCAGGCTGTCTCAGACTGCAATGGGTACCCAGAAATTTCCTGGAATGTTAAGGCGTCCAGCATGATATTGACTACATGACCTGTCAAGTGCATTGGCACCTTGCCGTCTTGACAGACTATAGTCTGTGCTTTAAAAAGGCATAATAATTTTTACTTATGGCGGTAGCGAATGTGACTGATAAGGCCAATTTGCGCTGTAAATGTCCGTTCACAGTGGGTGCATGTGAACACGTGGTCATTTCCACCATCATGCACCATCTTACGTCTCACACGCTCGGTGTGTGACTTATCTGCAATAATTTTCTCCTTTGTCTTTATTCCATTTCTGATGTTTGCCCTCCATGCAACACGTTCAGCGGCGACTTGCTCCCAATGTGCATTATCAATGCCTGTATCAATCATGTCCCGCTTACACACATCTTTGTATCGTAGTAGAGGCCAACCCTGAGATCTCTTACCCATCTATAATTCACCAAAAAAGATGTCCTTTGGTATTCTACCATCTTCCATCCTCCTAAGATGTCCTATCCATCTAAGTCTACGAAGACTGAGCATGGAATAAACCGTCACACAACCTGATCTTTCCAATACTTCAGTATTTGTGATTTTGTCTTGCCACTTAATACCAAGAATTCTTCGCAGACACCGCATATGAAAGCTGTTTAAACATTTCTCTTGGTGTGAGTACGTTGTCCAGGTTTCACTGCCATAAAGAAGAGTACTAAGGAAACAGGCTTGATAGACAAGGACTTTTGTTTTGGCAGTTAAGCTTCCTGTTCTCCCAGACTCTTTTTCTTAATCTGTTCATTGTTGTTGCTGCCTTACCAATCCGGATGTTGATTTCCTGATCTAGGGATAATTTGCTATTTACCACTGATCCTATATATGTAAAATGGTCTACCATCTCTATTTCGGCGTCGTCAATAAAGATTGAAGGTACCCCATGTGCACCTTGTGACATAATATGTGTCTTCTTTTTGCTAATTGTTAAACCAAATTCAGAACAAGCATTGGATAGATGCAGATAGTAGACAATTCTTCCGCAGAGTGGGTCGTACCTGCAGCATCATCTGCAAAAAGCAACTCTCTGATCAGTACCCTCCTAATTTTGGTCTTGGCCTTCATCTCTGAGCATTGTAGAGGCTGACATCTGAGAGTAAGTGAATGTATATACCACCATCCTGATCACGAAAGGCATATTTCAGTAGAAGTGAAAAGTATATTCCAAAGAGGGTGGGAGCTAGTACACAACCTTGCTTAACTCCACTCTTGATTTAAAACTCTTCTGAAGTTGCACCATCAAACTTGCTTATACCCTTCATGCCTGTGTGAAACAATTCCACAATGGACAGAAGAGTTGGTGGGCAGCCGTGTGGAACGATTCCACAATGGACAGAAGAGTTGGTGGGCAACCAATCTTCTTTAGTGGCTTGACCACGTGGAAAGGTCGAGACAGGAACACGAAGCTGATCCTCGACTCTGGTTATAGAGTGAGATGGCAAAACATGACCACCCACGCTTACTGGCATGGCACATGATGGATGGATTTATTTCACTCCTGATCGTTTCTCTCCATACAATATGGTAAGCTCTCAAGGTGCAATATCAACACCAGTCATGTCCCACTTTCATACATATTTTTACCGTAGTAAAGGCCGACCCGCGATCTTTCACCCATCTTAACTGGGTTCTAGCAACATAGTGGTGAATGTGTTTGTCTAACAAGACACAGGTTCAGGTTCAATCTCCACAAGTGCAGGATTCGTTTCATCTTCTGACCAGCAAGTTCTGGGGTCAATCTAATCTCACGAAAAAAGAAGTGAATAATTTTCATACTTTCATATGAAATGTCAGAGGAGTGGCTGGTTGAATGGCTAGAATGCCAGATTCGCCTTCATGGGACCCGGGTTCGAATCCTCAGTAAGGTGTGGAATTTTTCTGTTTGGGGAAAACAATAAAAAAAATAAAAAAACCTAACCTGCACAGTGTGCAGTATGACTGCACTAGCCAGGCGGCCTAAATTCCTCCTGTCCTACACCACAAGGTACAACAGGGCAGCAGACGAGAGATATGAAATGTCTAGAAAGAAAAGATTACAAGGAAGTAAACTGACCATCCAACTTCATTATGACAAGGCCTAGGAATATGTGAAGGCTTAACACTTGACACGCTGACACCAACATCTGCCATGACATTACCTTTGATTTCTCTGGGATGACCCTGTAGGATACAATTAGTTAAGGTAATCCCTTCAGCAGGTATTGCCACTGTGGTGTGAAGTTACAGGCCCTCATATATTCTAGGTCACAACATAAGAAGAATGTTGACCTTCGTTTCCAGACAAGGCCATGAAAATTGTCCAGTATCCATGTTTATGAGGCTGGGTTGATCCCAGTGCCACAGATGGCAGAAAAACGAACCTGCCTCTGCTGGGGATTGAACACAGATCATTGTCTTGACAGTGAAAGGAAGTGCACTAACCACTATGCCACCACAAGGACACAGTGGCAGTGAGAAAGGGAAATGGTCATCACATCTCATTTCTGACATATTCTAGTATAAATATAAGTTAGTTGGTTAGTTGCATATCCTTTACAGGATGTTGCAGTCAACATCAGCATTTTTTGCTGTTGTGATCTCTTGGCAAGTTTACGTTCAGTAGTTTGCCATTGCTTTTTGAACGACCGTCACCCATACCATTTCATAAATAAACAAAGCAACAAAGCAAGGCAGTCTGCTGCCAAATCGTCTGTAGCAGTGTTTTGAACATGGGTATGCGAGATTACGAATTGCTCCCGTAAAGTCTTCGCCACAAAGCTAGCTAGTCTAGTATAAGTTATGGATTCACAAACCTGCAGGAGTATCTGGGGTTTTCTTCATCCAACTCAAGCCTGGTGGTCAGCATGGCCAAGAGGTTTAACATACCCAAGCTGAAACTTCCTGTGTCCTGACAGCAGGGTAAATGGTTCATAGTCACACACCATTCAGTTGGATTTAAACGTTGACGTCTCGCTCAGAAAGCAATGGCAAGCTACTGAATGTATGAGGGTAAGTTAATAAGTAAGTCACAAATGGCTGTAGAAAAATAACTAAATATGACAAAAACTTGAAACTAGTTTATTTTTATACATACATTGTCCCTTTATTTCTCAACATAATTTCCACCAACATTGATGCACTTATCCCATCGTTTTATCAGTCCTCCCAAACCGGTTTCATAGAACTGCGTGCTCTGTTTTCTAAACCACGTTTTCACTTCACATTCAACTTCGGCGTCATTCACGAAATGTCTCCCGCCAAGGTGGGTTGTCAGTGTTTATGCTGACAAATGTTTGTCCCGTAAAACGGTGCATAGCTGGGTAGAAAACTTACAAGGACGAGTCAATAAGTAAGTCATACAGTTCTGTGGAATGGCACGTAAATGGAAACAAAGCACGCAGTTCTATGCAGCTGGTTTGGGAGGACTGATAAAACAATGGTATAAGTGCATCAATGTTGGTGGAAATTATGCTGAGAAATAAAGGGACAATGTATGTATAAAAATAAACTGGTTTCAAGTTGTTATCATGCATAGTTATTTTTCTACAGCCATTTGTTATACTCTCTCACTAGTTGTTAAGCATATTAACTTACCCTCGTACAAGTGCCTAGACAATGAACCTGGGGACATGAAACACTTTAAATTATTCACATTTAAGAGAGAGCCATGACCGTCCGAACAACAAGGAGTTGAATTGCAGGTTATTCATTGTCTTGGCAAGCTAAAGCACTAGGTATAAGGCTACTATGACCTCTATGGGAGATACAACTGACATATTACCACAAACCACTACACGAACAACAGAAACAGGTATCAGATGTTTAATGTACGAAAATATTAGTCTATTCATTGAGACAAGGATCAAAATGCTCACACACAAAACAAGACTAAGCCACATCAATGTGATCACAAGGTTCACACACAGAACAGACAAGGCCAGGCCAATGTGATCACAAGGTTCACACACAGAACAGACAAAACCAGGCCAATGTGATCACAAGGTTCACACACACTGTCAACGTACTAGACTCGAGTCTAGAGCTTCCAGTCTCAAGTGGACAAGGCTTAAGGTTTGTGCTGGAATACGATCAGCGTTGCCAGTAGTGGATTGTGCTCAATCTTTAAACTTCACATATCCTTCAACTCAGTACTACAACTTGATCAACTAAGTCACAACCCATTCCTGGAGTAATTACAGTCATGAATGATTGTTTTCTTGGGTTGAAAGTCTGGCCTCTTGCTAAGAACAGAAACATCTGATGAGAAGAAATAACCTGGCCTTGTGTCCGTCCATCCAAACGCAAGAATTTTGATACTTTCATTGAAACTAGGTCTGAGTTTTAATGTGGTCATTTCTGGTTCATCTTCACTTCTTTTGTTAGAAAAGAGGTTCTGGTTCAGTCCAACTGTTCTTGTTTCCACTTGATATAATTGTGGCCTGCATGGTGTGTCTTTTTCTCTTTTATGGATTAAATGGTGTTCACTGTTTGCTTAGCTCATGTCTTCTGTGGCTTACTGATTGATACAGGTTTTTCATTCAGGTTATTTTCTTCAACCTTGGGTTAAGTAATTGTATGAATGCATTCAATAATGTGTTGTGTCACCTGACGTAACTTCTCTTGCAGTTTTCAGTTCTGCCTGTTCTTGTGCTGTTGATGGCAATTTCACACGTCTCATCCTAACGAACAGATGACATGACTAAGTTCATTCCTTCAAGGAAATTAGGTTTTAACAGTTTTTTTTTTTTAAGTTGCATTGTTTAATAGGAAAGGGCATTCCTTGCTCAGAAATCCTGCCTATCCTTAGAAGAGCTGGCAGTCACTCAACATGAGGAACTCTCATGGGCTCGCTCATTATATATATATTTCCTATACCCCCACATACACCAGGCCATCTAATTATATTAAAGCTGTCTATTATACTTTGTCTTACATTTATTCACTATTAAAAAAAAATAAAAAGCAAACTAACACATTTCCCAGCACCTGTAACTTTCAGTTATTTCTGGATGTCTACAAACAATAACAATAACATGAAATCCTGACTATCTGCTCTTAAATGCATTAAATGGTTACACTGAAGTTGTACTTTCAACTGCTCCAGGTAGCAACGCACTGTCTGGGGCCACCTCCATGATCAACTTCTGAATCGACTTAAATTTGAGATGAGAAGCATCTTGCAGAAGTCCTAAAAGGATGCTCTCACTAGTTGTTAAGTGTGCACCAGCTTCACGCATTCGCTGAAATGCATACATCCTGCAGATAAAAGCCACATGTGACTTCAAACAGACAGTTTGCCAACAAAATTAAATACATCTGCATGGTCTAACACGTTAATTAGTAAGTAAAGGACTCTTTGAATGCCTTGAGGCATTAGGGCATATAGGAGGGGCTGAGTGGTCTTGAGGTATGGTGTCCGCCTCAAGTGCTGGAGATCCCGGGTTCAAGCCTCAGTGAGGGCCGAGATTTTTTTCAGGTG
Organism: Cepaea nemoralis; assembly: GCA_014155875.1. Taxonomy (NCBI): domain Eukaryota; kingdom Metazoa; phylum Mollusca; class Gastropoda; order Stylommatophora; family Helicidae; genus Cepaea; species Cepaea nemoralis. The sequence continues at coordinate 851,852 of JACEFZ010020183.1, forward strand.
GACTTCTAGTAACAAAATTTCCCCCTGATTTCTGGGTAGTGAGATCGGATGCCAGTGTGTATTGTTGCGCACGTAAAAAAAAAATCCCTTGGCAGTTGGAAATAAAAAAAGAGTAGCCTAACAGCGCTGCCCAGGCAAAAATTTTGAGTTAAAAATCTACCCAAAGTATTTCATGATCCTAGTCAGTGCTACAGAGTTCGTGCTGAGCTGAGATTCTCCGGACTCAGGCTTGAGTTAGGAGTAGAACGGAGCACTTATGGGTTACACCTGTGTGCCGTGATGTTGACCCGTCGACTAAACTAAACTAGTGCTAGTCCCATATTTGTATAGACTGGTCAGCACTCGTGCAATAATGTGGTCAATATAACACCGCATGACTTAACATTCCAAGACAGTTCCTGGTAGAAATTTTAGGCTGGGTCAAAACGGAAGCCCGGGTTATTTTGAAAATTCCATGTTGATGTGAATTCAAACCCATGACCACCATACTGGCCAGCAAGCCCGCTAGCCAATGCACCACCGTAGCTCCGTCTAACGATAGGATAAATACTGATATACACCAAATATCACAGAAACAGTATTCTGTTCTCATCAATAGAGGCTTTCCTTACAGGGAATAAGAGTTAAATAGCAGTGAGCGCCGTTCACAAACCTCCCATCCTGGGAAGAAGGATAACAGTTCAGTTATATATGGAGTAAACTGGATACACAAAATTAACTCTCCATCATCTTCTTCTGCCCTTGACCCATTATTGGGTATATTAACCAACTCATGCTAAGCCATTCTATCTTTTGCCATCACATGATTACTGTGTGAAGGATGAGTGATTAGAAGAACAGAAAATATGACAGGCCTTCATGCTCAATGTGTGACTCCTAGAAAATAACGTTCAGTTGACACAAATCAGTCAAATCTCTCTTCTTTGTAAGTTCCCACTTGGTTTAACAACACTACACAAACTGCTTGTATGTCATATACACAGATGTGAAAACAACCATACAAGTTATGGCTATCCTGTACCAGCTGTGCGAATATAAGTAATAACAATGACAGAGGATGCAGGTAAACACTGCCTGGGTGTAAGTCAATACAAACCCGAAAATGTTTTCTCAAATAAGGAGTAGCAATGTTAGTACGCAATGTATATATAAGGAGTAACAGATCAATGTATATATAAGGAGTAACAGAACAATGTATATATAAGGAGTAACAGAACAATGTATATATAAGGTGTAACAGAACAATGTATATATAAGGTGTAACAGAACAATGTATATATAAGGTGTAACAGAACAATGTATATATAAGGTGTAACAGAACAATGTATATACAAGGTGTAACAGAACAATGTATATATAAGGTGTAACAGAACAATGTATATATAAGGTGTAACAGAACAATGTATATATAAGGTGTAACAGAACAATGTATATATAAGGTGTAACAGAACAATGTATATATAAGGTGTAACAGAACAATGTATATATAAGGTGTAACAGAACAATGTATATATAAGGTGTAACAGAACAATGTATATATAAGGTGTAACAGAACAATGTATATATAAGGTGTAACAGAACAATGTATATATAAGGTGTAACAGAACAATGTATATATAAGGTGTAACAGAACAATGTATATATAAGGTGTAAGCAGAACAATGTATATATAAGGTGTAACAGAACAATGTATATATAAGGTGTAACAGAACAATGTATATATAAGGTGTAACAGAACAATGTATATATAAGGTGTAGAAGAACAATGTATATATAAGGTGTAACAGAACAATGTATATATAAGGTGTAACAGAACAATGTATATATAAGGTGTAGCAGAACAATGTATATATAAGGTGTAACAGAACAATGTATATATAAGGTGTAACAGAACAATGTATATATAAGGTGTAACAGAACAATGTATATATAAGGTGTAACAGAACAATGTATATAAGGTGTAACAGAACAATGTATATATAAGGTGTAGCAGAACAATGTATATATAAGGTGTAACAGAACAATGTATATATAAGGTGTAGCAGAACAATGTATATATAAGGTGTAACAGAACAATGTATATATAAGGTGTAACAGAACAATGTATATATAAGGTGTAACAGAACAATGTATATATAAGGTGTAACAGAACAATGTATATATAAGGTGTAACAGAACAATGTATATATAAGGTGTAACAGAACAATGTATATATAAGGTGTAACAGAACAATGTATATATAAGGTGTAACAGAACAATGTATATATAAGGTGTAACAGAACAATGTATATATAAGGTGTAACAGAACAATGTATATATAAGGTGTAACAGAACAATGTATATATAAGGTGTAACAGAACAATGTATATATAAGGTGTAACAGAACAATGTATATATAAGGTGTAACAGAACAATGTATATATAAGGATGTAACAGAACAATGTATATATAAGGTGTAACAGAACAATGTATATATAAGGTGTAACAGAACAATGTATATATAAGGAGTAACAGAACAATGTATATATAAGGTGTAACAGAACAATGTATATATAAGGTGTAACAGAACAATGTATATATAAGGTGTAACAGAACAATGTATATATAAGGTGTAACAGAACAATGTATATATAAGGAGTAACAGAACAATGTATATATAAGGTGTAACAGAACAATGTATATATAAGGAGTAGAAGAACAATGTATATATAAGGTGTAACAGAACAATGTATATATAAGGTGTAACAGAACAATGTATATATAAGGTGTAACAGAACAATGTATATATAAGGTGTAGAAGAACAATGTATATATAAGGTGTAACAGAACAATGTATACATAAGGTGTAACAGAACAATGTATATAAGGTGTAACAGAACAATGTATATATAAGGTGTAACAGAACAATGTATATATAAGGTGTAGAAGAACAATGTATATATAAGGTGTAACAGAACAATGTATATATAAGGTGTAGCAGAACAATGTATATATAAGGTGTAGCAGAACAATGTATATATAAGGTGTAACAGAACAATGTATATATAAGGTGTAACAGAACAATGTATATATAAGGTGTAACAGAACAATGTATATATAAGGTGTAACAGAACAATGTATATATAAGGTGTAACAGAACAATGTATATATAAGGTGTAACAGAACAATGTATATATAAGGAGTAACAGAACAATGTATATATAAGGTGTAACAGAACAATGTATATATAAGGTGTAACAGAACAATGTATATATAAGGTGTAACAGAACAATGTATATATAAGGTGTAACAGAACAATGTATATATAAGGTGTAGCAGAACAATGTATATATAAGGTGTAACAGAACAATGTATATATAAGGTGTAACAGAACAATGTATATATAAGGTGTAACAGAACAATGTATATATAAGGTGTAACAGAACAATGTATATATAAGGAGTAGAAGAACAATGTATATATAAGGTGTAACAGAACAATGTATATATAAGGTGTAACAGAACAATGTATATATAAGGTGTAACAGAACAATGTATATATAAGGTGTAGCAGAACAATGTATATATAAGGTGTAACAGAACAATGTATATATAAGGTGTAACAGAACAATGTATATATAAGGTGTAACAGAACAATGTATATATAAGGTGTAACAGAACAATGTATATATAAGGTGTAACAGAACAATGTATATATAAGGTGTAACAGAACAATGTATATATAAGGTGTAACAGAACAATGTATATATAAGGTGTAACAGAACAATGTATATATAAGGAGTAACAGAACAATGTATATATAAGGTGTAACAGAACAATGTATATATAAGGTGTAACAGAACAATGTATATATAAGGTGTAACAGAACAATGTATATATAAGGTGTAAGCAGAACAATGTATATATAAGGTGTAGACAGAACAATGTATATATAAGGAGTAGAAGAACAATGTATATATAAGGAGTAGCAGACCAATGTTTCAAACATAGCTGCGTGCGATTTGGCAGCAGACTGCGTTGCATTGGTTTTTTACTAAATGGTATGGGTGCCGGTCATTCAGAAAGCAATGGCAAACTACTGAACGTAAACTTACCAAGACATATATTTTGTGTTTTTTCTTTTTTTGTTTGCATATCCTTTACAGGACATCGCTGTCAACATCAGCATCTTTCAGCTGATTGTTGATTTCTCAGCAAGATTACGCTCAGTAGTTTGCCATTGCTTTCTGAGCAACCGGCTCACATACCCCGTAAGTTACCGACCGTGACGAGAACCGCCACCAATTCTCGCAGCACGTCACATTACTCACGAGAGTATGCAGGATTACGGAGAAAGTCGCTAACTCCTAGGCCAGGGAGATCGGCTGCCAAGACATCAACAGCAAAAAATACTGGTGTTGACTGCAATCGTCCCGTAAAGGATATGCAACTAACTTAACTGAAGAAAGCTCATACCTGTTAAGTTTGCAACTATGAAATGTAAAATTTATAGTGTTCTTTATGAATCCTACAAAGAGGGCAAAACTACCCACTGCAGTAAGAACGATATATGTAACAACATCTACTCCTTCTCCTTCCTTCTAAACCACTGGTATCATTAATAAGGCCAATTTCAGTTTCTGAGACATGCTGCTGTTCATGACCTGGCATTCTTCAATGTTCAGATCTTGAACAATGTCAGAATTTTTTTCTTAAATCCAGTAGAGAGTGGAATTTAACCAACCTTCAAGATTCACAAGTTTCAAAGGATCACTTCTGTCGGCCTTACCTGTCTACAAGACTGCGGCTGGAACAAGCATCGACCACAACATGAACATCATAATCATTCTCCAGAAGGTCAAAGACTGTCTGCTGGACACAAACATGAGTCTCTATACCACAAAGTAGCACAGACTTGATATCTGCAGGACAAAATTGAGACAACTCCAAGAAATCACTTGCTCCATTTTCATGAAGATAATGGATGCGGTAACAAAATATACTGTATTGAAAGTAAGTTGTGTATGCATACAATTATACGGCCCACACAATATATGGACATGGGGTATCTCATTTACTCTTTGTTCATCCTGAAATAGATTTTGCTTTGCCCTAGTTTGACATTAGCAGGTCCACTGGTGGAACAGTCAGGAAGTTGCAATGTCAATGGCATGAGCGAGGTGAGACAAGGGTTTGAAACCTGGTCCCACCACTTCCTACAAGCACTCAGGCCTTATAAATGTGACAGCCCTAACCCTTCTCATGCCCACAGCAGATTGCTGCTCTGGGACTTGCCTTGTCTGCTGTAGTTAGACATCAGTGCCACACCTCTAAGACAGGCTGACCCCAAATATGCAATTTGGAATGACTGTATCTCATAGAATACTCCTTCCTCTGGCCAAGGGTAAGAGTCTTTTGACAATAAAGTTAGCTGCATATCCTTTACAGGACATCACAGTCAACCCCAGCATTTGTTTGGCTGTTTGTGATTTCTGGGCAAAGTTTATGTTCAGTAGTTTGCCAATGCTTTCTGAACGACTAGCACTCACACCACTGTATGAAAACCAGCACAAGGGGATCTTCTTCCAAATTGTCCATGGTTGTGTTTCAAATCGTGGTTTGCAGGATTGTGAATTGCATTCAGAACCTCTCTGCCACAGCGCTGGCTTGAAATATCTCAAACCTGCGGAGGAAACATGACCAATCCCAAACAGTCTGTATGTAGCTGGTGTGGTGAGTCATGACCTGGTGACATCCTCATATGTCTCTCCACAGATGTGAAGTTCTGGTGCTGGCCTTGCACACCTCTGTGGTTTCTGACCATTGAGAAGGGGTGGAGATACCTGCAACACAGCCCATATGGAGTCAGTGCTTTGGTACTGAGTCAGGGTAAAAGTCTCTGCACAAACCTCACTCTGACAGATACCAGCCCTGTCCATGGCTCAGACAACCTGAACACCAATGGACTGAAGAGTTCAAACTGACAGTCTTCCAGAGGATTCACAAACAGCATGCATTAGGATGTCTTTCCCATCCCAGCTCAGAAATAAAGCAGGCAACAAGTTTTACAACTAGGTGCCTCAAGACAACTACCACGTTGTGGACAGACCAGAACAAGCCATTATTCTGCGCCTCAGAACAGGACACAGTAAATTGCGCAACCACGTGTATACAAAATTCAAGATTGGTGAATCAGCCATGTGCACATGTGGACTGGCATCGCAGACAGCAGAGCACATATTCCAGGGACTGCCCAAAATACAACATATCTGGGCAGATAAGAGACAACATTGCAGTTATAGACATGTTTCAAGGTAATGAAAGAAGACAACTAGGTGCAATTAATTGATTCCATTTTACAACTAGGTGAATTAAATGATTCCATGATGTGGCTTTCTGCCCACTGTTTAGTTCAGACAGCCAAAGAAAATCACTGTCCTTAAGGGATTACAGGCAAGAGGATTAACTTCATTACACCCAACTGACTCTGCCTTCTTTCTACAGAAAAGACTGTCCAAAGCATCGCCCAAAGTACAAACTCAATAGTTCCAGTGACAACCCTGAAGGGTCTCAAAACATTAGATTCATGAGGCAAATGTTGGGAGTGCAAAAAATGAATCCACAAATTTTCACAGTGCGAAACAGGCAGCTTAATCACTTCACCATGGAGACCCCTTCCTCCCTCCCTACTGTCACTGATACTATTCAAATGTGGAGCATTTGTTATCCCGATGGTAAATGCAAAGTCACAATGAAGTCTCTCTGTCTGCATAACTGGTGTCTAAACTTGGGTTATGCATACAAAAAGACTTCATTGTTACTTTTCAAAAGTATTTCAGCTAAAATATGATTTATCTATTCATTTATATGATAACTCTGTAAATGCTGTGTGTATGCTGAGAACAGTAACTGAATGTTCTATAGAAGTACATAAAGATCTACATCTTTGCTTTATTGACTATACAAAGGCTTTCAATAGAGTAAGACATGTCAACATGATAGAGATGCTTACAGATCTACAAATTGATGGGAAAGACCTTAGATTTGTCAAAAACATACATTGGAAACAACAAGCTGCCATCAGAATTGATAATGAAGTAGGTCAATATCAGCCTATTAACCCCTTTACCGTGGAATAAAAAAATTTTTTTGGTTATGCAAACTGTGTATTTTTTTTATTTCATAATTTGATATCTTATGTTGTCCTGGCAAAATAAAATGTATTTTAAAGTGAAAATGAGTTGTCTTTTAGAAATTGTGAGGAAAATAAGAAATGTTCTGTACTAAATGGTACTGTTCAATAACGAACTAAACTCTGTAGATTCCAAGCTTGCTAATAAAAACTATGCAAATACATGCCCATAGGATACATGTATGTACGCATACATCTACACAAGCTATTCTATGCATAAATTATAATCATACTACAAAGTTATAAATTATAATCATAATAAAATCACAATAAAAAGTGTTTTGTTCTTTCGTACCTTTTTTTTTCTTGTTTACTGTCCACTTTCACTTTTGGCATCACGTGATGACCTACTTTTATCTTCCGCTGTTGAATTGGCTGTTGGATTAGCCGCCCTATGCATTTCCTATGCTATTTTTGTATTAGCACGAGTTTACTTGGGACGCACGGCACACAGAAGACTTTTACATCTGATGACGAGTTAACTCGTGATGCACGGTTAATGCAAATTTTTTTTATGACGAGTTAACTCATGACACACGGTAAAAGGGTTAAGAGAGGTGTGAGACAGGGATGTGTAATGTCTCCAAATCTTTTTTCCCTGTACAGTGAAAATATTTTCAGAAATATAGAAGATATGAAAGGAATTATCATTGGGGGATGAAACATCAATAATATTAAATATGCAGATGATCAGACAATGAGCAGGATCTGCAACATTTAGTAGATGCGGTTGTTGCATAGAGTGAACAGCTAGGGTTAGAATTGAATTATAAGAAGACACAGATCATGGTCGTCACTAGGATGAAAGAAATACCACAATGTAATATACAAGTAAATGGGAATATTCTTAAACAAGTGAATCGGTACAATTGTCTCGGAACAGTCATAATATCTGATGGGAGATGCCTTGAAAAGATTAGAATAAGAATTGCCATGGCGAAGGTGGCCTTTTCCAAGATGAAAAACATACTGACAAATAAAAAGATATCAGAGCAAAACTCGAGTATAGTGCTTGCAGATTGATGTGGACAAGGCCTTAGGTTTGTACCGGAATACGATCAGCGATGCCAGTTGTGGGTTGTGCTAAATCTTTAAAAAGATATCAATTGCAACAAGAAAAAGAGTGTTGATGTGCTACATAGAACCTGTAATTTTGTATAGGTGGACAATGAGTAAACAAGCTGAAAAACATCTGATGGCTGTGGAAATGTGGTTTCTGAGGAAAATGCAAAAAATACCATAGACAGGCAGAAAAACCATTGACCACTTCCTACAAGAAACAAATGAAACTCATAAACTGATTGGGGTTCCAAATGTTGCTGTATGTAGCCGAGGCGCGGTGTTGGGGTGAGCGCCCAACATTGCTTAAATACCTCAATGGCTCGTGAATACATAACCTATGCAGCAAAAGTCCAACTCCTGGCCCTCACGCGGCGGACCTGTTTAAACTAACAGGAGAAGGGGCGACGGCGAATCTCTGGCGCCGGAAAATAACCAGTATGCTCTAGATGTGTATGCACGTACATGCATGCGCAGACAGGTGTGTGCGCGTGTACACATCTACACTCGAGTGAGACCACAGTCTGCTCTAGCAAAGAAAGGTGCTGAAGTCGGAGGCAACCAGCCAAGAGGCGCACCACAGAAATCAGGATGCCACGCAATCACGCAAAATGGAATATGTCGACTACTGCTAATCGTTATGGTGCTCGCCCTGCTTTGGACCCCCAGGCAGGTGCAGTGCCGGGCCCTATGTCTCGAAAGGGTCCAACCCCAACTACTGGAGGTCCTTCTCAGATGTCCTGTGGAGCCAGGGGACATGAGAATAGGATGACTGGCCTTACCAAACGAAGACTTAAAATAATGCACTGGAATGCGGAGGGAGTCAGCAACAAAAAAATAGAATTAGAAAAAATCTTGGACCAAGAAAAAGTAAGCATATGTTGCTTGCAAGAAACTCACCTCAATGAAAATATAGCCTTCAAAATCAGAGGCTACCAGTGTTACCGATCTGACCGAAAGGACAGGCGAAAAGGTGGGATACTGACCCTTGTAAGAAATAACATCATGGCTTCCCAAATCAAAGTCTACATGGAAGGGGCTGAGTATCAGACACTTAAACTTAAGACAGGTAATACAGATCTACATCTGATCAATTACTACTGTCCAAGTGACCGCCCACAGGCACTGGACACACTACCACTAAAAGAAAAAATGATTGTGTGTGGCGATTTCAACAGCCACTCGCAGAGCTGGGGCTATGATCACATGGACCAGAGAGGAGAGAGACTGGAAGACTGGCAGGATGAGAATAGATTCATGTTGATTAACAAGCCGTCCGACCCACATACTTTCTACTCGAGATCATGGCACTCTACAACTACACCTGACCTGGCTTTTCATTCACCAGACCTGGAGTGGAACATTACACGAATTGTTGGGAAACAACTTGGTGGCAGTGACCATCGGCCAGTCTTTCTAACCGTAGAAAATGAGCTTGTAAGTGAAAGCAGCACCCTCTCGAGGTGGAACTACAAGAAAGCAGACTGGGCAATGTACAAGCATCGCACCAGCATACTGGTTAGAAACCTGAACACTGAGAAAGACATAAATAAAGTAGTTGAAGAGTTTGGGAAATGCATACTACAGGCAGCGCGAGAAACAGTACCAAGAGGAGCCCGTAAACAATATAAACCCTACTGGAGTAGTGAACTGGAACAGTTGCATAATGATGTTGAAGTGTGTAGAAAGCAAGCAGAGGCCACACCCAGCCAAGAGCACCACAATAAATTCCAGCATGCAAAAGCCAAATTTCAAAGGGCCAAGCTGCAGGCTAGACGGAAAAGCTGGCAGGAGAAAACGGAGTCTCTGAACTTTGAAAGAGACACAAGGAAATTGTGGAAGCTAATAAAACAGCTTAATGACGAGGGCACAGGGAGAAACTCAAAAATTGCAGCTACATAAAGATGGAAAAATCTTAACAAGAAAGCAAGCAGCTGACCATTTTGCTGACTCGTTCGCACAAGATAGCAATATCAAAATTAGTCCAGAGAAACAACAAGAGATTCGAGAGAAACGACAACATACAGGACAGAAGGAAATAGTACATGAGGTTCTGGAGGCACCCATCACAATCAGCGAACTGGAGCTAGCCATATCAAAACTGAAAATGAGAAAGTCACCAGGAGCTGATGGTATCTCCAATGAAATGATCAGGAACCTAGGAACAGAGGCCAAAACAAAGCTGTTGCAGATCTTCAATAACAGCTGGACCTTAGGCAGTGTTCCACAAGCCTGGAGAGAAGCAATCATGATACCCCTCCTAAAATCAGGGAAAGATGGTTCCATTGCCTCTAGCTACAGACCAATTAGCCTCACCAGCTGTCTCTGCAAAACACTGGAGCGCATCATCAATCACAGACTGCAGTGGTACATTGAAAGTAAAAACATCCTTGTGCCACAGCAGGCTGGCTTTAGGACAGTGCTACTCTACGGAAGATCAGACAACCTACCTCTCTCAAGAAATTGAGGATGCATTCCAAGAGAAGAAGCTGGTGCTTGCGGCATGGATAGATCTGAAGAAAGCCTTTGACAAAGTCTGGAAAGAAGGTCTGATGAAGAAACTGAGAAACTGCAAAGTCAATGGAAGAATGTACAAATGGGTGAAAGCATACTTGCACAACAGAAGAGCCCGAGTACAGATAGACGGACTCAAGAGCAAGAAAGTACTACTGCGTCACGGTGTCCCCCAGGGCGGAGTCTTGTCCCCCACACTTTTTCTAATCTTCATCAATGATCTTGTTGCTCACCTACCGCATGGAATTAAAGCGGCAATGTACGCCGATGACCTGGTTCTATGGAGCACAAATGAATATGCATCAGTGGCCACCAGATTGCTACAAAGAGCTGTAGATACATTTGCTGCATGGGCAAATAGATGGTGTGTCAGCATAAACACTGACAAGTGCAGCACCACCCTATTTACCCTCTCTCCAAAACAAAAGGCAGGGATCATCCAGATAAATGGAACACCCCTAAGAGAAGATAAAGAACCAACATACCTTGGAGTAACATTTGATGGCAAGCTGACATGGAGAAAGCACATCAACAAAGCAGTAGCAAAAGCCAGAAGGAAAATAGCCATCCTGAGAAAGCTAAGTGGAACCACATGGGGAGCCAGTACAAAAATACTTACCAACAGAGCATACGACCACACCTGGAATATGGGTCAACTGCGTGGTGTTCAGCATCAAAACCCACACTACAAGAGCTGGACAAGGTGCAAAATCAAGCACTTAGAGTCACCACAGGAGGGATGAGATCAACCCCTATAGTGGAAATGGAGAAGATGGGGAGGACACAGGCACTGAGTGAGCGCAGAGATACGAAAACGCTAATACAAGCAGAAAAGTTCCTCAGCTTGCCAGGCCACCCTATGAAGAACAGATTTGAAAACCTAGCTATGGGGCGGTTGAAAAGAAGTAGTTTTATCCACCAGGCCAAATGACTCTGCAGAGAAACCACTGATCTGCCCACAGTTGGTATCCCCCTAACAACTATTCCAGAGCGAACTCCATGGAAAGATGAGCATAGACTATCGTTACAAATCCAGACAAAAGTGAGAGGAATATTTGACAAGGAAGAACAGAACAGTGTGCAGCGCAGAACAGCCACTCTCAGCTTCCTTGATGAAGAATACCCACAGGATCTCTGGATCCGAGTCTACACAGATGGGTCAGCACAAAATGCTGTTCGAAATGGAGGAGCGGGAGTGTACATAGAATACCCAAATAATACTAGGGACACAGCCAGAGTACCGACAGGAAAGTACTGCCATAACTATGATGCCGAAATTGAGGCAATCAAGATAGCAACAGAGAAATTACTAAATAACAGCAATGGTACACAACCTGTGGTGCTACTAACAGATGCAAAATCAGTACTCGAGGCGCTCCTCTCTGGGAAATTGCCAGTACTAAGGACACTACTTTCTGAACTTAGCAGTCAGCATAAAGTCACCATACAGTGGATACCATCCCACTGTGGAGTACCCGGAAACGACAGAGCTGATCAATTGGCTAAGGAAGGAGCCAAAGAAGAACAGCCTGATGTGCCCGTTACATACCACCAAAAGAAAAGAATGATCAAATCAGTCAGAAAGCCACCAAAACCTGCTCAAGATGACTACCACGTTATGGACAGACCAGAACAAGTCATTATTCTGTGCCTCAGAACAGGACACAATAGATTACGCAACCACATGTATACAAAATTCAAGATTGGTGAAACAGCCATGTGCACATGTGGATTGGCGTCGCAGACAGCAGAGCACATACTCCAAGACTGCCCAAAATATAACATATCTAGGCAAACCTTCTGGCCTAGAGAGACGACAGTGGAAGATAAACTCTATGGACCACTGTGTGAACTGAAAAAAACAGTTCAATTCATGCAAGAGACGACATTGCAGATATAGACATATTTCAAGCGAACGAAAGAAGAAGAAGAATAAACTGATTGGAGTAATTAGACATAAACAGTAAACATTTTGTGAGCATGTTATGAGAAGAAATGAATTGGAGAACTTGGTGACAACTGCCAAGATCGAGGGGATGAGAACAAAGGGAAGACAGAGAAGTAAATATCTGGATGGCTTGGCCACGTGGCATAGTTGAGACAAGAACACTGAGTTGATCCATGACTCTGGTGATCGAGTAAATTGGTGATTATGACCGGCCACGCTTATCGGCATGGCACATGATGGATGGATGGATAACTCTGAAGTATGAAACTGATAAGATGCAACAAAATATGCCTGGCAAATAATTGTGCAATCTATTATTTGTAGTTTTTGTGCTTATATGACAGATAATCATCATCATGTGCTGTGACGATAAGCGGTCATATTTCACCATCTCACACGATCACCAGAGCTGTGGATCAGCCCCGTATTCTTGTCTCGACTAGGCCATGTGGCTAAGCCATCCAGATATTTACTTCTCTGCCTTCCCTTTGTTCTTTTCCACTCAATCTTGCCAGTTGTCACCAAGTTCTCTAGTTTATTTCTTCTCATAATGTGCCCTAAAAATGTTGACTATCTACGTCTAATTTCTCTAATCAGTTTACGGTTTTCATTTGTTTCTTGTAGATCTTGCTCATTAGTTTTTCTGTTTGTCCATGGTATTCCTTGCATTTTCCTCAGACAGACAGCTCTGTATAATCCTCTTGTTAACATAGATGATAGTGAACAAACTACAACCTCAGATGACTCACTGCAAACCAGTAACTCAATTAACTGTATAAACAGTGGAATCTTTACATACATGTGATGCACCCCATGTAAGCCTTCAGCAATACCAATGAATCATGATTCTCACTGAAGGGTCTCATCAACCACTTGCAACTTTGCAACATCCAAGCAAACACCAGAAAAACATCCTACAACACTGACCTGACTTTGCCAGTGATAGAATGGAAATCTGTCCACATAAGCAAGATGAGTAGACAAATTACTGGGGGTCTAGTGTGTACCTCTGGGGTACTGGTCTGTTCAAGACCCATGCTGGAATAAAATGCATTGCAAAAGTTGATTATGAAAAAGCCAAAGAACTGTGATACTAACAAGTGAATAATCTCCGTGAATACTGTCAATAAGACATCTCTGTACTATCTCCCATTTGTATTACCTTTATGTTTTTCCAACTCTCGCTGTACATCAGGTATTAACATTGAGAATGCTGTCTTTGGGAAAACTTTATGTGGGATAATGTCCAACTCTGCTACAGTATGACCCAGACCTGGCAAAAATAAACCATCATATAAGTAACGTAGTAACATAAATAATGCATGGTAAAGGTAATAGAATATATGACGAAAGTCACAAACAGTTTGTCTGCATGCTGTTTGTTTAAAATAAACTGAGAAGATAAACCACTGAGGAGTAGAAGGGAAATCGCTTGACTTTCATTAGGTTTTGTAAAATGTGTGTCCAGAATGCTCTTCCTAGCATAGTCTGACAGAAGAGAATTAGAGACAAGATATGAATAATATGGGGAGGATTTGAAGGAAGCTAAAGGAGACAGCAAAAGTTTGGAGGGCTTCACATGAGTTTGTTGAAGACCTATGCCCCAAGGCAGATTGAAAGCAATAGAAAAAGGGTGAAGGATTTTTTTGTTTTTTAATGTAAAAACTTGTGGCATGGACACTGTGGTATTGTTAACAGAGCAATTTTTCCAGCAGACTGCACTATCTCTAGTCACTTGTGTTCTATGACTTTCAAAACATATGTTAATATTTTGCTGGTTACTGGGTAGATCAATGTTCTCAAAACTTCTGCTGTCTGATGTCTTTCAGCATCTGGTTAGAATAGTGGCCTGGTCAAGGTCCTTGTGTTGGATGAGCACAGTGATGTTTGTTGTCTCTGCTCTTCTGCTAATCTGTGATATGTGGGAGTTCCCCTCTTCCTATGTTTCCCCCTAGTCTAAACATCAATGCTGTTTGCAGTATTCTGTCTGGAGGTGGTCCTATAACAAGAACTATTTGACTCATTATTTCTCAACAAAATCCATTGCTAACATTGTATCCACGCTATCATTATTTCTTTTTCTCCTTCGTTCCTCCTTCGAGGAAAGTGCGTCACACCTAGTTATGCACCTCAAAGATCAGTGTGTCCGATTTCAGCATGCATGTGTTTAAGGTTTAGTTCAAATAGACAGATTCCATCCAAGGCCATGTGCTTCATTTACATATGGATAGTTTTCTTTCCTAACAATTTTGCCAGGCAGCAGCCTTATGACCTACTGTTTGCGATTTCCAACTGCCGTGGATCTTTTAACATGTACAACATGCACTCAGGATGTTCTGTGTTCACCCTTATTCAAGAATATTAGGTATCCGATCTCACTACCCAAGAGATCAGGGAAGCTTGTGATATCATTAGATACAAATAGTTCTTGGAAAAATTCCCGGCCCTTTTATGGAAATGAACCCTGTATCTTATGAGCATGAGGTTGACACTGTAACCTCTCATTCCCCCCCCCCCCAAACAAACATCATATCTGATGCTGTTTCTTACTGTCACATGAATATTCATCTGAGTCATGTCATGTCTTTTGTTTGGACGCTGCATTTATTTCTTGCTGTTATGATTTTCCAATACAAGGGCATAAATTGATCAACTGTGATTATTTTAGCCACTCTATATGGGCTTCACTTAAAAATTTAAAAAAAAAGGCAGAGCCCATAAGAATACACAGATGCTAATAAAGAAGTCAGGAAGTGGATTAGAGCAGATAAAAGACACTATTTAGATGGCCTAGCAAGAGAGGCAAAAGTAGCAGCAGCGAAAGGAAACCTCAGAGACCTTTCCAGCACCACAAAGACAACAGGAAAATATAATCAAACAAGTGAACTGATCACAAAATGGTAATGGGAAAGTTCTAACCAACATTGAAGATCAAATGAATGGATTAGTAATTAAATGGTGAAGAAACTACAGGCACTACAGCCGGTGGAGATGCTAGCTTTTTAGAGAAATGTTAGAAAACTGCAGAAAGAGGAGAAAATATACACAGGGGTATTGGCAGGTGCTAGTATTTTAGTGCCAAAATGTAATAATTACATGAACATCCATTAAAACCATAAGGAAATGAAATGTATGTGGTATATAGTTCAACAAAAGACATGGAATTTAGAAATTAACCTTATGTGGAAAAATAATGTGCAGAGAAAGGTGTATGAGGAAAGCTGAAAGCTTTAACTGCCTTTAACTTATTAATTGCTATTTAAACATCTTGGTAACAAATAATAATAATAATAATAATAATAATAATAATAATAATAATAATAATAATAAGACGTCAAAATGGAAAACAGCAACTTCATAAAAATATCAGTATTAACTATTATCAGTCATGAAAACTGTCATTTACTGCCAATATAGTACTTTGAAGTGTATGACAGAGGGGTCTTCAGTCTGAGGTATTAAGGCCACCTGGCTAGTGCAGTATGTGCAGGTTAGAGTTTACTTTTTTTGCCCCAGACAGAAAAAAAAAAAAAAACACACACACACACACATTCAGAGTATCATTACCAGTGGCAATAAATACCAGTCTCATATCATCAAATGAAAGAGATGATTGGAACAGCTGAAAGATACTCTATTATTACTATTAATATAACTTATTATATTATTTATATATAAGTGATGTTAAGGTTTAACTTAAATTCTTCACTTTTCTATATCTGTTTACCCTACAGGTTTTTCTAACTGAAATTCGATGTGTGTTATCTGTTACCGCTGTGCCATTTAGTGCTTTAGTTGTAAAGGCAGCTGTCGGACACCCCAGAAGACCTGTTTACCTTTCGGGTACTGTTCGGAGACAATGACAGGCATATGTAACACATTGGCTGCAGCCAGCAGACGTCCGGAAACCTGGACTATCTGCGGGAAATACTGCACGGTGTTTCTGAATTTCTCTTGTAAGTCACACATAAACAAGACAGAATTCTTAACTACAACTTTTCCTATTTTTCGCGACGCCATGTTCGGCAAATGTTATGTATTCAATACGTCTGTTTTACTGTTTGACTTCCAACTTCTTGTAAAAGCAGACGTATTCCCTGTTCTAGACTATTAAGTCAAAGGTCAAGGTGGGGGAGGTTTCATTGTATGGTAAATTTATGCATTAACGAAGTTGACAGCGAACACCATTTAGTGTGTTGCCGGGGCCCATGGCATAAGGGAAGCAAAGAATAGCAACACTGTAGCCTACCACGCATGTCGTAAGAGGCGACTAAGGAGACTTGATGGTTCCGTCGCCCTGCTACTGAGTGAGTGCGTGGCGCGACACTGTGAGCTGTGAGTTTCGTGTCAAATGCTTCTGAATCTGCCCGAGGTTTTTTGGAACGTGACTGCATGTTCGGAGCGATGGCAGGTGGCTATGTCCCAGAGTTTACCGGTTTTTGCCTTATGCAGAAATGCGTGGCTGCTGGGCTTCTGGTTGACTGCCACTGCCATCGACGATGAACTGTATTTTCGTGTACTGTGTGGGTGAACATCTAGGAAACATCCAGATGGGAAAATGACCTGCCGATTCCAACAGAGATGAACTGGATGTTTCGTGGGGGACTATTGTGTTGACATTCTGGCGGCGGCATTATGCACAGTGTATCTGTGCGGGCTGTTTGTCGAGACTCCTGTCTTTTCCACTTTTCACATTGGGCAGTGAAGAGGCATTTTGTGTGATATTCACTGGCACAGGAACGGAGCATAATGAGGACGACCCGTTGCTGTGAAGTTGGAACCGCGACTAACTAACTAACTAACTAACTAACTAACCATTTAGTGCGTTCAGAAATGCTTGCCTCGTGCAAAAATTTATAACCCAGTAACCAACTGAGTGGAAATTAGCAGATTTAACATATAACTTTATCATTATGTACAGTCCACAATATTACTGTTTATTCTGGAGATTGTAAAGCAGATCTCAATGTTTGTTTATATGCGGTATATAATTTACGAGGCAGTGATGAAATGAATTACATCTTCACACTGAAACATCTGTGTTCAATTATCAGTATTCTCCGTGGTGCGCGGGAATTTCTTTATGAGAAGCACTTCGCATTTTGGGACGGAAGTGTTCACAGGTGACGTCAATAATTCTTCTACCTATAGTGTGTGCTTTCATGAAAAGTTATTATTTTATGTTAAACATTTTTGAATCCCAAACAATCTGTTTTCCTCCTACCCCTTCTTGCCCCAGCCTTCTTTTTTCTTTTCCTTCCCCTCTCTCGTCCACCTCTTCTCCTCGGTTTTATTTTCTCGCCGCTGGCTGTTGTGAAAGGTTTCGAGCACAAAGCACGCACTCCGTTGCACCGGCGATAATTCTGTTTATTTGCCATAGTTGTTTTGATTCTAAGACAGGAACTAACCGGTTACCCCAGTGGAGCCTCCTGCTAAGGAAGGGGCGGGCGATGTCCCTCAGGAGTCCATACACCTGGCGCCGCCCCACCCGCATACAAGACGTCCCACGTTCACGACAAGCTCACCCGTGGCCATTCAGTCCTCGGCACGTCTGTCCACGTTAAACTTGGGGGTTTATAATCGGAGTTTTCCATCTTCTTGATGGGCTGCTGTAATAGCTAACAGGCCCCATCGACCCTGGAACAAGATGTTCTAGCGCCTCAACCCTCTTCGCGAACACACCTCTAACCTGCAATCTGTACCATATCTCTAATAAGCTGATTCACATGTATACTCATTCTATACCATACCTCTGACAACACAATACACATGTATACCATACCTCTAACACCCTAGAAACCTAAGAGCTGCTCACAACATCAATGACATCAAAATAATCATCAAGTACCATGCCAGCAGGCATTGGCCATCATACACGTTGTATCATCCACATGAATCATCTGGAGAAACCGTGGAATCCCAAAACTTATAAATAACATGTTTATAAATGTATGAGTTTTTACCTCTTATTTATAATCTATCAATAACAACATAAGTTTTTAATAACTATCCATAACATATCTGTAAATATTTCCGTTCCTAGGTCCAAAGGTCTGTGTCGTGTCTAAAACATATCGATAAGTAACGAAAATTCCATTCCACTGTAAAAAGTGTCTTAAGGTATTTGAAGTTATATTTCCTGTCTATAATAGATCTAGATACACTTGCAGTTGTATTTCTGGTTTATAATGTCTAGAAGCACTTGTTCTATCTCCGATCTATAACATGTCTTGAGTACTTGAACCATAAACGCCTAGTTGTTGTCATTAATGGGTCTATACATATAGAGCAACCGGGGTAGAGCAGAGGATGTTTTACAGGCTCTTTCAGCAGTTAATATTTTGTCATTGAGTATGGTTTGGAACTGCTGACAGTGTCAGAGAGTCAGCTTTAAAGGTTGGGTCGCATACAGAATGCGGCCATGCGAGTTAACCTTGGGCACACAAGGGACACACCAATTATATGCATGAGGCACATCCTGGTGCTACCAATAATGATGGATAGGCACAGGGTCCTTCAGGCCAAATGGTACCTGAGAGTTGCTGCAGATAGGATTCACCCCCTGCATGAAGCCGTGGATATGGTCAAGGGTCATAGACTAAGACGAGGCAGGTCCTGGATGGCACAGGCAGAAATATCTATATGTCAGGTGTGTGATCTAGAGACCATCATTCATTGAAAAGAGTGGGTTGAAGTACCGGAAGACATAGCGAACTGGCACAATGTATTATTAACACTGGGCCGTGAGTGCCGAGAATGGGCAGCGGGTTACACAGAGTCTGAAGTGCAACAACTGATCCAGAGTAATACACATCAAGGTGACATAATCATCTACACTGATGGGTCAGTGGTGAGAAACAGGCGGAGTGGTTGGGGTTTTATCGCGAAGGCTAATGGACTATTCTTGAAAAAGGAAAGTATGGCATATGGAGGTAACAACGGCATTCCGTTGGTTGGAGGAGACCACTGCAACACACATTGCATTCATTACTGACTCAAGGAGTATGCTTAGTAAGGTGGAGAAAGGAATGGCTATCTTCGCTTCAGAGGTCACTGATTGTGAGAACTGTATGGAATTTTTGACCCTGGCCATGCGGGAGTGCGGGGAATGAACATGCTGGCAGGGAATGCACTTCTTGATGATAGATTACCTAAGGACAAGGGATAGGTGGTCGAGCATTTGTGGGACCAGATGGAGAAGGCGGGGGGAACTGATTGAGAACCAGTATGTGGAAAGAATGATATTGCGAGAGACCAACGGTGGTTCTGGAAGAATCTCAAAAGTGAGAACGAAGACAAGGAAAACTTCCAATCTGATAGCGGTGGGAACGATTAGTAGTATGACTCTTCGCTGGCTAGTTGAACGAGGGGACGCAGCGCGTTTGGGAATTCCTAAGTGCAGTGAAGTCGGTTCTTAGATCAACTCAACTCGAGTATTGAAACTACTAACTTCGCATCTGCAAAGAGAGATTTGTTTTTCTCTTTATTTGTGTCTGTCAACGGCATTTCTGTTTCAGAGTTTATGGCAGTTGTCTCTGCTCTGAAATACTTGGTAATTTCCCAGTTGAAAATGATATTTTCCCGTAGTACATTTGAATAATCAGGACATAATAAATTGCACAATTTATTGCATTCATATTTCGCTGCATTTAATCGGGTACATACATCGGGTGCAGAAATCACACAACAAACACATACACCTGACATTGATACGACAAGACAAGGCTTTCATCAGAAATCAAACCGTTAGACGACAGACAGAAATTACCCACTGTACAAGTTTCGTCATCAAGGCTACACAACAAGAACAACAAAACAGAAGATAATTATCCACACAAGGAAAGACAGTCTCCATTATTTACTTATTTCGTCAAGTTAATGAGAAAATGCCTCTCCCTGGCCTAGGAGTTAACGTCTTTCTCCGTAATCCCATATATCCACGTGAGAAACGTAACCTGCGCGAGAATCGGTAGCGGTTCTCGCCGCGTTGGTAACCTACTTACTGAGTATGTGAGACGGTTGCTCAGAAAGCAATGGCAAACTACTGAGCGCAATCTTGCCAAGAAATCAACAATCAGCTGAAAGATGTTGATGTTGACAACGATGTCCTGTAAAGGATATGCGCGGGGGGGGGGGGGGGGGGAATGAGAAAATAATGAGCAATGATGCACAGACCAAATGGAAGCAGAGGAAGAGGCCGGCCACGTAAACGATGAGTAGAGGGAATTGCAGAGTCCACGGGAATCTCAATAATGAAGCCCATAAACGGGCATTCTCCCGCTGTTTATGCTTCACCTCGATGACGTCGCAAGGTACACAAGGAACAAGATAAGACGAGAGATGAATGAGAAAAATTAAAAGAATACCATGGACAGACAGAAAATCAAATGAGACAGTCCTTCAAAAGACACATGAAAAACGGAGATTTATTGAAGAAATTAGACGTCGACAGTCAAGATTTGTTGGACATGCTGTGAAGAGAAATGAATTTGAAAATTTAGTGACAACTGGCAAGCTTGATTGGAAGAGAGCCATAGGAAGACACAAGTATAAATACCATGTTGATGTTGGTTTGGCAGCATGCCATGGTCGGGACAGGAACTGAGACCTGATTCTAGACTGGTGACAATGTGAGATGGCGAAATATGACAAACCTCCCCTTTCGGCATGGTACTTGATGATGATGAATGAGAATAGTGCAATGACAACCTGAAATGTTGAGATTGTTAGAGAAAAGGATCTAGAGAAAATGCTGAATGGGTTGACCGAATTGCACGAATACGACGAGATTTCGAGCTTATCTGGGGCAGTTTGTGGCTGTGCAGGAATCTGATCAATTCCTTTGGGCATGGCACATGATAATGACGTTATGCAGAATGGGCCATTTCTGGTTGCCGTTTTTGTTTGTTTTATGACGGCAATGCACGCCATATGTAAGACTCAAGGACAGATTGGATAGTGAAGGAAAAAAAAATTAAAAGAGGTCCCACCGAGATTTGAACTCGGATCGCTGGATTCAAAGTCCAGAGTGCTAACCATTACACCATGGGACCACGACAAGAATATCCGCCAGCTCAAAGTAGTCATAATTACTACATGACCTATATAATTGACATAGTTTTTGTTAAGTAAATAATACGTACGTAGTTCATATAATATAATTATAAATATTTTACTGCCCATTTACACGACAGTAACTGCAACGTTATCACATTGCTGTACCCAGAAATGAATAAAAATAAATGATAATATCTAAAAGCATCTCCAGCACAAACGAGGTCGTATCCGCGCTCAAGGATATTATATTTATTATTATCTGTTTATTTATAAGCTGTTTGTTAATCCATTTGCTCATTAGCTGTGTGCGGCAAAATCTCGTGTTATAGAAAACGGCATAATGCTTCCCATTTTATCATCTGAATTAACTTTGCTGAGGATGGGGACGGAGCGCTTATGATGGGAATGTCCCGAATGCTGTGATGTCGGTTCCTAAAAATCAATCAATCTAATCTCCAGATAATTACCAGTTGAAATTACAATACAGGACAATTGCAAACTTAGGAATAGACAAACAAGCATTCACTTACGATAGAACAAACTGGGAAGCTTTCCAAATTGAAGTGGAACATATGAGTGGCGTTCAGAAAGTAATGCACCGCATCGTTTTTATCAGCTAATAAAATAATGAAGATGGAAGCATGACATTTTGCACACTTCAATTATACTCCATGTGCTGATTGTGTGCACCAAATTGCCAAGCAACTGATCAAATAATATATAGGCTGCCCTAAACCTTTGAAATGGAGCATGTTAGCAACTTGCGATATAAGCAACGAATTGTGATAGAATTTCTCGTTGCAGAGAAGGAAACTGTTGTGAACATTCACAAGCGTCTATGTGATGTGTATGGAAGTTTTGCAGTTGACAGGAGTACAGTCAGTCGCTGGGTTAAGAGAATCAAAGAATCAGGAAGTGGAGATACGGAGCTGCTTGATCGGCCGCGGTGTGGACGTCCTGCTACAGCCATCAACGCAGAAATGTTAAAATGCGCTGAGGACATTATTCTTACTGATAGGCAAATCACTACTCAACAATTGGCCTTACAGCTGTCAATCAGCAAAGGTAGTGCAAATGCAATTATAAAAACTCTTGGATTTTCTAAGGTTGGCACAAAATGGGTTCCTCTAAGTCTGACAAGTGACCACTGATTGCAAAGGAAAGCAATTTCTTCTGAATTGTTGGAACATTTCAGTGCTGATGGAGAGAATATTTTGAATAAGATTTCACTGTTCACATTGGACAGTGGGGAGCATTTTGTGTGATGTTCACTGGCACAGGAATGGAGCATAATGGGGACGACCCGTTGCCGTGAAGTTGGAACCTCGACTAACTAACTAACTAACAGAATAAGATTGTTACAGGTGGCGAAACCTGGGCACAACATTTTGAATTGGAGTGGCATTATCCGCAATCACCACGAAGAAAGAAATTCAAGACAACTCCTCCAGCTGGAAAGTTCATGATCATTGTCTTTTTGGGACAGTGAAGGTGTGGAGAGACAATCAATTCGCAAGCTTATATTAAAACATTGAAAAAATTCAACATTTTCACAGAGTTCGGCCACACAAGAGTCTAGCAGACCTGCTTCTCCTTCACGACAATGTGCACCCTCACACGTCTGCAAACACTTGACGCAATCACCAAATTGGGTAGGACTTTACTACCCCATCCACACGTTAGTCCCAATTTGGCACCCTCTGATTTTTATATATATGGTCCACTTAAAGATGCACTCCATGGGACAAGGTTTGAAGACTGATGAAGAAGTGATTCATGCAGCGAAGAAATGGCTAAATGATAAAGACAAAATCTGGTATGAGCAAGGAATACATGCATTTGTTTCGCATTTGCATAAAGCTGTACAAGTTGATGGAGATTATGTTGAATAATACCAATGTTTATATGACATATCCATGTATATTTATAAATTTCATGCTTTTTGAATAAACAGCTTCTGAGATAAACGATGTGCATTAATTTCTCAATGCCCCATGTATACAGTGCAAACCGCTTAAGGCAATCTTAGATGTGGCAAATTTCTGTTGTGAAGAACAATTTGTCTATCCCTGACAATTTTTCTTTGTCTTTGTAAAAAATGTTCTGTTAAGCGGAATCTGTTTATCACTATTAATATTTTTTAATATAACGAATGATTAAATGTATCCCGACTATATAATTTGATCTGCTTAAGGCAAATCTTTTTCAAATACCTGCACTTTTGTACAACTTGTCGGCTATTTTAGGAAATTGTGCGTTTCGTCGATGTTAGAATTTGAGTTATTTCCCCTCTAAAAAATGGCTGGAAAGTTAAAATCCACAGTTTTAAAATGACAGACTGAGCTATTACTAGAAGTGGAAAATAGTGTCAAAAAGAAAATGAAAATAGCAGAGGAATTCAACATTCCAATATCAACGCTTTCTGGAAAATAACAAATAAGGATGTGTACAGAAATATGTTTTATGGTGGACAAGTTCATTGTCACAAAATGAAGAACCGAAAAGTGGCATGTCCTGTGGTTGACACAGCACTCTTAAAATGGTTCACCATGGCGAGATCAGGAAATGTGTAAATGGACATATATTCACTGCAAAGGCGGAAGCTTTATCACTTCTGGAAGGTCAGACTGGCTGGAAATGTAGTCCTGGCTTGTTGGTCGTTTTATAAAACAGCACAACATTAATTACAAAGCTTTGTGTGAGGAAAGGTATTCTGTTAATGAAACGACCACTGAGTCATAGACAGGAGGTGCTAAAAGCAGCCATGAATAGATATAATTTTGCTGATGTGTTTAATGCTGATGGAACTGGATTGTTTTGGAGATTGCACCAGGGCCCGGATCTATACTGGCCAAGACCTGCTGACACATCCACGCCATCGTCCTGGGCAACAGGTCCCTTCGGAGACTTGGCTAACATCAGTAGGATCGATGATTCCTCCGAAGCCTGAGAGTATCTGCCTGCATGGCGAGGAACCACCAGTCTGCACACCAATGAGCCAGACATGGGACAACGGATACTCACGCAAACCTCAGGTCCGGTATGACATCACATTGATGTTGGACAACAGGATGTATTCATCCGACATACAGGACTTCACGCTGGAGTTCACAGCCAGCGAACACAAGCAAGCAATGCATGGATAAAATTACCATGTTTATAACATCAGGCTGGATGCTAAGATGATTTAATGTCTCATTTCTTTACATTTAAAGAGGCCATGGAAAGGCATTTTATTATCTCAGGTACCAAGGTACAGATAAAAATTACAGACTTGTTCATTTAAAAGTACTTTATCACTTAAGAGTGTACAAATTCTAGAGATAATGACTGTGGGTTAACGGTACAAACTATTTCACAGTTGGAAGTTTCAAATTGCATAGATAAAACTAACATGTATATAATGCAGGCTGGATGCCAAGATGATTTAATTTATCATTTCTTTTAATTTAAGGATGTCAGTGAAAGACATTTTTATTAACTTAAGTACAGGCATTAAGATACAGAGAAACAGTGCTGCTTTTTCATTTCAGAGTGTAAAAAGTGATGTTATTCTCTTGATATCTGTGCCAACACTTTTGGTGATTTACATATTTTCTGTGTCATACATCTGTTGTATTCAGTGCTAAATTCATTATTGTATTGTATGTTGTAAATGCATTACCTTTTGATGAAAATGATGATGTTGAAAAAAAAAATCAGAGATAATACTAAATTATCTGTTTAAAATTTTTAAAAATCCAATGGATCAGCTTTGTGTTCTTGTCCCAACCATGTAATATGGTCAAGCCATCCAGATATTTACTTGTCTGCTTTCCCCTTGTTCATTTCTCCTCAATCTTGCCAGTTGTTACCCAGTTCTCTAGTTTATTTATTCTTATAACATGCCCCAGAAAATTTGACCGTCTACGTCTAATTTCTCTAATCATTTTTCATTCACCTCTTGTCATATGGAAGACTGGGAAGAAATCTAACAAGATTATATAAAGAACCACAGGTACAGATAAACAGTTTTGAAATGGGGATTTCAATTACACACAACTTAACAGTTGGAATGGTATTCAATAAAGGTAGAATTGTCAAAAATAGACTTATTGACATAAATTTACATGGTCAAAAATACATACATTGCAAACCGCCAAATATTTGTGAATGACTCTAAATCAAAAACTTAACTGGAAAAAACAGAAAACTTGACTTCTTATCAGAAATTCCTCTTATAAGAGTTCAAGCATATAGTAATGCATTTACAATGTACAATACAATATTGTTCTTCACAACAGAATTTCGCCACATCCAAGATCGTCTTATACGGTTTGCACTGTAAATATGTTGAGACAACTCAAAGAAAATACATGGAGTGCTAGTACTGATACAATGCTTATGTTTTACAGATGATTTATTAGAAGAAAAATAGTCCGGAAGCAACAATGCTAACAGGGACACAGTACAACACCAAGGTCTGTGTATAACAGCTGGCACACCAAGGACAATTGGCATTCCATGTGCACCTTCTGACATAATCTGTGTCTTCTTTTTGCTAATTGTTAAACCAAATTCAGAACAAGCAATGGAGAATGCAGATAGTAGACGTTGTAATTCTTCCTCAGAGTGGGTCTTGATTGCAGCATCATCTGCAAAAAGTATCTCTGATCAGTACCCTCCTAATTTTGGTCTTGGTCTTCAATCTCTGAGCATTGTAGAGGCCACCATCTGAGCATGAGTGAATGTATATATCACCATCCTGATCACAAAAGGCATGTTTCAGTAGAAGTGAAAAGTATATTCCAAAGAGGGTGGGAGCTAGTACACAACCGTGCTTAACTCCACTCTTGATTTAAAACTCTTCTGAAGTTGCACCATCAAACTTGCTTATACCCTTCATGCCTGTGTGGAATGATTCTTTAGTGCCTCGACCAAACCCTCAAAACTGACCAAATCAAATGCCTCTGTGAGGTCGATGAAGGCAATAAACAGTGGCTGATTCTGTTCACAGCATTTTTCTTGCATTTGTTGCAATGAGAATATCATATCAATGCTAGACTGGTTCTGTCGGAAGTCTCACTGTAATTAGGGTCTAGACTTGATCTGTCAGGACTTGAAGTCTGCGTAGAACAATTCTGGCAAATAGTTTCCCAACAATACACAGAAGTGAGATACCCCTATAGTTGTTACAGTCACTTCGATCGCCCTTGTTCTTGTACTGTGTTATGATGCTTGAATCTTTGAAATCCTGTGGGACTTGTCCTTCTTGCCAGCATAGCTCTATTAGCTGGTGGATCTGTAGAGTGTGTGTGTCTTGCCCACTCCTGATAACCTCTATTGGAATCCCATCCTTGCCTGGAGCCTTGTCAGATGCAAGTTCATTTATAGCACACTTAACTTCTGTTATAGTTGGAAGTGTGTCCAGGTGGTCAAGAGTTGACGGGGCCTCTATGGCGTTGAGGGCATCATCTGCTAGTTTGGTCTCACTTGAGTAAAGCTCAAAATAATGCTCTACCCATCTATCCATCTGCTGTTTCTTATCAGTGATGATTTCTCCAGTCAAGGTTTTCAATGGTGCACTTTTTTTTATCATTGAACCACAGGCTTTCTTTATTCCTTCATACATTCTTCTGATGTTTCCCTTATCACTTGCATTTTGAACGGACTCACATAACTTGATCCAATAGTCGTTTGCACACTGCCCGGCAGCCTTTTGCACATCCTTCCTAGCTTGCTTTAGCTCACTGAAAGAGTTACGCGTTGTTCTTTCCTTGTTTCTTACGAGAGCTATCTTCTTTTTTATCAATCAAGGGCTGCAGTGTCTGGCTGTTTGCTGCAAACCAGTCCTGGCTCTTTATGATCCAAGTACCGTAAACCCCTACGGCTGTTTTATAAAGAGTTTCCTTAAGTTTACCCCACTTTTCACTTGCTGTACAATTTTCTGATGTGTCAGTGAAAGCGTCTTCAAGTTGCTATTGAAACTCAAAGCACTTATCAGGATCATGAGTGTTAATAATATTAATCCTGGGGCTAGATTTGTGTTTAGCTGTGTAGATTCTCTTTGGTCTCAGTCTAACCCTTGCAACAACCAAAGAATTATCTGTATCACAGTCAGCACTGTGATAACTTCGAGTTTGGTTCAGATGTTGTCTCTGTGTGATGATAAAGTCCAGTTGATGCCAATGGCCGGATCTTGGATGTTTCCATGTGACCTTATGCAGCTCTTTTATTTTTATTTCTGGTGCAATGCTCCAGCAGCTTTCCCCCATTTTCATTCATGCGACCGATGTTGTATTTTCCAAGGCACACTGGCCATGAACTTGAGTCCTTGCCCACACGAGCATTGAAATCGCCGAGCATATAAATGTAGTCAGATTTTGGAACTGCCTTGATCACAGTCTAACTCCTCATAGAATGAATCCTTCAAATCATCAGAGGAAGTGAGTGTTGGTGCATATGCAGTGATAATGGTGGCAAAACCACACGAGGTTGCCAAGCGCAGGGATAATAGTCTTTCATTACCTCCAGCTGGAATTTCAATCATTCCCAGTAGCGAATTCTTCACTGCAAAG
Organism: Cepaea nemoralis; assembly: GCA_014155875.1. Classification (NCBI taxonomy): domain Eukaryota; kingdom Metazoa; phylum Mollusca; class Gastropoda; order Stylommatophora; family Helicidae; genus Cepaea; species Cepaea nemoralis. The sequence goes on from JACEFZ010020183.1 coordinate 880,157, forward strand.
CCCACACCATGGTGCCTTTTTTCTGTCTGCCCTCTCCCCTTCCAAAAAAAGGTGTAATTGTTTTCCCTGAGTGACCCTTCCTCAGCGAGGCAAGTGTCCTGCAGGCCAGCAATATCAATGTTAAGACGATTGAGTTCGGCATCAATCACAGACGTTTTTCTCACATCGTCAATATTTGTTAGGTCAGTAGAAAATCCTGGACACATGGTTCTTATGTTCGAGGTTGCAAGCCGCAGCTTGAGGTTTCTGTTTTTCTTTTTAGTATTACCTGGTGCGTTGGTTTTACAGCCTGCGATTCAGATTTTGTCCTAGCCCCAAGCACCCATTGAAGCAGATAGGCTGTGGCGGATCAGCACCCAATTGGCCCAGCTTGAGGCGGGTGGTAGCTGATCAGTGACCGTCAGAGGCAACCCGTGGCGCCCCATGTCTACGCCAGTTGACAAGGACTTATAACCCGTAACTGCTACCTCTCGCTTTGATTCCGAGACCGGTTAAGACTAGGGATGGAGTTATACCTCTCCATAGCACAAAGCCTGGGCTAAGATATAGAAACCATGTGTTGCCCATGCAGCATGATCCCTCTCTCGGCCTGCCTAGTTCACTCTAGAGGAATGGTAACACCAGTACATCTAGAACAAGACAAGCTGCAGAAGCTGCCGGATCAGCAAAGCAATGCTCTAACTGTCCGTCTGTTGGAGCTTCACTCCTAGACCAGCTGCCAACCAAAGCTTAGGGCCTGGTCTGCTTCCATGACATTTTGTCTTTAGGTTGCGTTTCCTTGCACCAGGATAAGGCTTGTACCCTCCCAATTGCGCTCTTCTGCCCGAAGCCGTTGGCACAATGTGGGGTGTCGGGTTTGGTAAGCGCCGCCCAACATTCGGTGCTAACTGAAAGCAGGTAGTACCATCTACTGTCATATGGTAGCTCAGTCATATCTGACTAAGGACACATAACATCACCACCAAGGACAACACCAGTAGAAACACAAGAAATAGCAATGGAAATAATTGTGCTAAATGTAAGAAGGAAAGAACTAAGAATAAGTTTCACTCAGATTAATCACAGAGAAAATTAATTCACCAAACATTTTTAATAGTCAGAGGAATCAATTGAACATAAATAACACACAAGGTCACAACATGTGACAGAATATTATATCTGAGGGACTCAGAAACCTTATCTAAATTAATAACCAGAATTTAAAAATACACCTATAATCCATTCATGACAATTTTGAGAACACAAGAAATTGACTGTCAACTAGCATTAACGCTAAATTAGGTGTTCATTCAGAAATAATGACAGTTACATTAAAGCCAATAGTCACAAAAGCTACTACTACTACTGTCAATGAAGACTCACTGTTCACACCAATGGTTCCAAAAGAGCAGACAATAAGTTGTGAGTATACTTCCCACAATGAAAAAATAAACATTTCAGTATAACAAACAACTTATCTATTTTTTTTAAATGTTGTTGCAGAAATTGTGCTCTAACGAGTATTTGATAACTGTGCCGAGAGTGTGACAGCTTTAACATATGAAAGTGTCTATTCCGCGATAGCTCGGAATAGACAGAGCAGTTTATACCGCGATAGCTCGGAATAGACAGAGCAGTTTATACCGCGATAGCTCGGAATAGACAGAGCAGTTTATACCGCGATAGCTCGGAATAGACAGAGTAGTTTATTCCGAGCTGGCTCGGACGGAAACCCCGGTTGGCGATAATTTCCTTCCTTCTTCCTGCGAGAGCGCACTTTCCTGTCCTGCTTTCTGCGAACGATACTGAGCGCGCGGTACTTAAAAAAAATGGCGTTAGAAAAAGGAGCCTTATTTGGAAGTTAAATTTTGTCTGAACCATCTTCCTCTGCGTCTTCTGATAGTGTTGGTGCTGATTTCTCAATTCCGGCTTCTTCCTCTGCTGTTTCATCCTGTGGATTTTCTAACGTTAAACTGTCCCTGGTAAAAACAAAAGGTAGACTGAGACAGGTACAAGCTTTTACCAGGAGGTACAAAAAAAAAGAAAAACGTGTCCACAGGATTTTCATTCCAGATCATATGAGGTGAAGAAGCAGATGCTTCTATCTGGCTGTCTGCTCGATTCGTCTGTCCTTCCACCTTACTCTGTTTCTAATTTAAAGTCAGCAGAGAACATACTATCCATCTTTGCTAATGAAAGCATTTCTTTGTCGTCAATTGAAAGTCTCTTTGTTCAAGAGGCATGGGTAACCTTGCAGGCCAGAATTGAAGGAAAAAAAAAAGAATGTACTTTTCAGCTGCAATTCTTGCGCTGTTAGGGACAATGGGAGTATAAAGATGATTGAGTGTGACGGCTGTTTGGAATGGTATCACTATGATTGTGTTGGTGTGCGTACTGCTTCTAAACCTAATAAATGGTTTTGTACTGATTGCTGGAGGTAGATAATAACTTTATATATGATACCCTTTAATGTTAGTAAAATATGTAAAAGTTTTTAAAATGTATAATGTTATATTTAATTATTTTGTGGTATATTTGTTTTGTCAGATTATGATTATATATATATATAACTATAAATATAGCAGCTAACTGTCATAGTTTGTTAGTGTACAAAGAACAGCAAAGAGGTGTAGCTGCTTCATAAGAGATGTTCTTGATGAGAGATGAATGAAAGAATGTATGAGAGGAAATGGAGAAGAAGGCAGATTGATAGATATATCGATCGATAGATCCCTGCCAGGGGCTGGGCGAAGCCGGGCCGTGTCAGCTAGTTAAATCATAAATGATGTAGTGTTTTGTACTGGTTGCTGGAGGTAGATAATAACTGGTGCAGCTGATATAGTGAAGGCAAATATTACCTGGAAGAAGTTCCACGAAACAGAATAGGTAACACTCGCATACCCAGTTTCAGACTTAACCTACCCCAAGGGAAGATGGATAGTCACTACAAATGGAACTGGTCTATCAGTGATGTAAATAACTGAAAGGTCGAAGCATCAAGGTCATAGATAGTTATAATGTAATATGTATATGCCCTTTGTTGTAAAGTGGATTGTTATTTTATGACATGTACATGTATAACCAATATCATCATTTATGTATAATAAATTTTGAAAATAAGGGTATTTTCTTTTTGAGAGTTTTCTTGTTGTAGTAAAATTGTTTTAATTAACAACGCTTTATTAATTATTTTGTTGGTAGCGGAGAGGTATCTCCTGTGTGTGTTGTCATGTGATATTTCAAAATGCCAATCTGTCTGAATGCAGCTCCACAATCACTGCACTTAAAAAGTATCTCACCGGTGTTCACACCCATTGTTGCTTCTTCATTAATGTCCACAGTCATTGCTGCTTCTATATTATTGTTGACTACCATTGCTTATTCTATGTTGCTGCTCTCAGCAATTGCTGATTCAATGTTACTGCTTACAGACATTGCTGATTCTATGTTAATGTTAACAACCATGCTGCAACAATCTGCCTTGTCCAACATTGTGCTGGATCCCTGACTGTGGTCGTCCTCCCACAATTCATCTGACAGCTCTTATTTGAATGTCTGTTCTTGTGTGTATGGATGTGAAACTTGGACAATGAGCAGTAAAGCTGAAACACATCTGATGGCTGCAGAAATGTGGTTTCTGAGGAAAAAGCAAAGAATACCATGGACAGACAGAAAAACCAATGACCAAGTACTACAAGAGACAAATGAACATCAGTCATTAGACGTAGACAGTCAAAAATCGAAGGGAACAGACCAAGAGGAAAATACCTGGATGGCTTGGCCACATGGCATGGACGAGACAGGAACACTGAGCTGATCCACGACATTGGTGATCGAATGAAATGGCGAGTCATGACCGCCCCACGCTTTCCGGCATGGCACATGATTGAGTGATTGTGTGTTGGGATTGATATGTGTTGTGTTTAAAGTTAGTGTTAGTTAGTTAAATAGCTATCTTCACAGATGCATAGTCAGCTGTCTCAATACTGATGAGCAAAAACAGCACAGAACTAGCAGACCTAAGAGCACTCTATGGACTGCCAAAATATTATTTAAAACTGTCTGACTCGGCCCGGCTCCTGGTGGGGAGCATCTCATTGAATTCATATAAGTAGTCATATAAGATCCAGTTCCCGACTGTGAGGTATGCCTTCGCTTGCATCACCTTGTGCCTACCAGCAACAGTAGGCAGATGTAGGATGTAACGCATACACACTTTGGTCATTGGTTTTTCTGTCTGTCTATTTGGAGCATTCATGCACAAATAATCCCATATCCCAGAATGGCCCGCATAGCTTCATTCTGTATGCGCTCTAATTTAACCAGCTGACAAGAATATAATCTGCAAATGTTATAATACTTCCAACCCCTGGTGCTTCTAGGTATGCAATCTTGCTCGTATACACATTAAAGAGCACCGGTGAGATTGCAGATCCCTGTGGCAGTCCCGGGGTTAAAATATGTGACTCTGAGGTCCATGCGCCCAGACGGAGAGCAACCTGACGAGAATGCAGGACTGCTGCTATCCAGTTCACCAACCAGGGATTGACCCCCTTCTCCATAAGTGCGGTCATCAAAATATCATAGCGAACTCTATTGTACGCATCCTCGAGATCAAGCGCTGCCGCCATCGTTTCCTGTCTACTCTGGAATCCATCATAAACGTCAAAGTTACCAGAAAGTCACCAGAAAGACCTCCTTGACCCGGGTTTTCTCACATGGCTTGGTCTATAGCCCTGACTGTACTGGGCTTAGGTACCAGTACAGAGCGGGGCAGGTGGTTGCTTCTATAATCCCCAAGGACACCGAGTGTCGCGTTTTCAATGAAAAATGGGGAGTAAAGTACTTCTTTGTGGAAACAAAGAACCAGAAAACCAGTTGTGTAATATGCAGCGAAAAGTATTGCCGTTTTGAAAAAGTACAATCTTCTGCGACACTACGAAACAAAACATCTATAAGTTTTCTGGAAAGGTACGTTCTTCTTCTTCTTCTTCTTCTTCTTCTTCTTCTTCTTCTTCTTCTCTTCTTCTTTCGTTCGTATGATGGAAGCAGCAAATGACTTGTGTCCTGAGAAAACCGATTTGTTTGGAACGATCAGCCTTCCGACAAGCCAGTTGTGCGAGATCGACAAGCTCAGTTGTGCGAAGAATAGAACAACTTGGAGAGAACACAGTGCTACAGATACGCCAGCAAACTAGGAACTTGTATTCTCTGGCGCTGGATGAGTCGACTGATCTCTCGAGTACGTCACAACTTCTCATTCTCTGGCGCTGGATGAGTCGACTGATCTCTCGAAGTACGTCACAACTTCTCTGGTGCTGGATGAGTCGACTGATCTCTCGAGTGCGCCACAACTTCTCTGGCGCTGGATGAGTCGACTGATCTCTCGAGTGTGTCACAACTTCTCTGGCGCTGGATGAGTCGACTGATCTCTCGAGTGCGCCACAACTTCTCTGGTGCTGGATGAGTCGACTGATCTCTCGAGTGCGCCACAACTTCTCTGGTGCTGAATGAGTCGACTGATCTCTCGAGTGCGCCACAACTTCTCTGGTGCTGGATGAGTCGACTGATCTCTCGAGTGCGCCACAACTTCTCTGGCGCTGGATGAGTCGACTGATCTCTCGAGTGTGTCACAACTTCTCTGGCGCTGGATGAGTCGACTGATCTCTCGAGTGCGCCACAACTTCTCTGGCGCTGGATGAGTCGACTGATCTCTCGAGTGCGCCACAACTTCTCTGGCGCTGGATGAGTTGACTGATCTCTCGAGTGCGCCACAACTTCTCTGGTGCTGGATGAGTCGACTGATCTCTCGAGTGCGCCACAACTTCTCTGGTGCTGGATGAGTCGACTGATCTCTCGAGTGCGCCACAACTTCTCTGGCGCTGGATGAGTCGACTGATCTCTCGAGTACGCCACAACTTCTCTGGCGCTGGATGAGTCGACTGATCTCTCGAGTACGCCACAACTTCTCTGGCGCTGGATGAGTCGACTGATCTCTCGAGTACGCCACAACTTCTCTGGCGCTGGATGAGTCGACTGATCTCTCGAGTAGCGCCACAACTTCTCTGGCGCTGGATGAGTCGACTGATCTCTCGAGTACGCCACAACTTCTCTGGCGCTGGATGAGTCGACTGATCTCTCGAGTGCGCCACAACTTCTCTGGCGCTGGATGAGTCGACTGATCTCTCGAGTGCGCCACAACTTCTCTGGCGCTGGATGAGTCGACTGATCTCTCGAGTAGCGCCACAACTTCTCTGGCGCTGGATGAGTCGACTGATCTCTCGAGTACGCCACAACTTCTCTGGCGCTGGATGAGTCGACTGATCTCTCGAGTGCGCCACAACTTCTCTGGCGCTGGATGAGTCGACTGATCTCTCGAGTGCGCCACAACTTCTCTGGCGCTGGATGAGTCGACTGATCTCTCGAGTGCGCCACAACTTCTCTGGCGCTGGATGAGTCGACTGATCTCTCGAGTGCGCCACAACTTCTCTGGCGCTGGATGAGTCGACTGATCTCTCGAGTGCGCCACAACTTCTCTGGCGCTGGATGAGTCGACTGATCTCTCGAGTGCGCCACAACTTCATTCTCTGGCGCTGGATGAGTCGACTGATCTCTCGAGTGCGCCACAACTTCTCTCTGGCGCTGGATGAGTCGACTGATCTCTCGAGTGCGCCACAACTTCTCTGGCGCTGGATGAGTCGACTGATCTCTCGAGTGCGCCACAACTTCTCTGGCGCTGGATGAGTCGACTGATCTCTCGAGTGCGCCACAACTTCTCTGGCGCTGGATGAGTCGACTGATCTCTCGAGTGCGCCACAACTTCTCTGGCGCTGGATGAGTCGACTGATCTCTCGAGTGCGCCACAACTTCTCTGGCGCTGGATGAGTCGACTGATCTCTCGAGTGCGCCACAACTTCTCTGGCGCTGGATGAGTCGACTGATCTCTCGAGTGCGCCACAACTTCTCTGGCGCTGGATGAGTCGACTGATCTCTCGAGTGCGCCACAACTTCTCTGGCGCTGGATGAGTCGACTGATCTCTCGAGTGCGCCACAACTTCTCTGGCGCTGGATGAGTCGACTGATCTCTCGAGTGCGCCACAACTTCTCTGGCGCTGGATGAGTCGACTGATCTCTCGAGTGCGCCACAACTTCTCTGGCGCTGGATGAGTCGACTGATCTCTCGAGTGCGCCACAACTTCTCTGGCGCTGGATGAGTCGACTGATCTCTCGAGTGCGCCACAACTTCTCTGGCGCTGGATGAGTCGACTGATCTCTCGAGTGCGCCACAACTTCTCTGGCGCTGGATGAGTCGACTGATCTCTCGAGTGCGCCACAACTTCTCTGGCGCTGGATGAGTCTACTGATCTCTCGAGTGCGCCACAACTTCTCTGGCGCTGGATGAGTCGACTGATCTCTCGAGTGCGCCACAACTTCTCTGGCGCTGGATGAGTCTACTGATCTCTCGAGTGCGCCACAACTTCTCTGGCGCTGGATGAGTCGACTGATCTCTCGAGTGCGCCACAACTTCTCTGGCGCTGGATGAGTCGACTGATCTCTCGAGTGCGCCACAACTTCTCGTGTTCATTCGTTGCGTCAATTTGGACTTTCAGATAACGGAATAGTTGGCATCCGTTTACAGCTTGCATGGATCAATAACTAGAGGACAACTTGTTGCATTTTACCGCTACTTACCTGATGTTGAGTTTCCGAAACTGAAAAAATAACGTATCTCTGTCTCTCACACTATCTTCGTTATCTATCTCCGCCCTCTCTCTTTTCAACCTGCTTCACATATACCAGGTTTTCCTGCACTTTATTTGCGTAACATTTCCTTGTTTATTTGTTAATTCATCAGGCCAGTAAGTCGGAAGCCTGGTGTTTGAATTGGCTAATCATGTCTTTCTGAAGCAACGCATATTAATTACTGTCAGCTTGGACCGGAATTATGATGACATAAATATCAGGAAATAGTAGGTCGGTAATGTAAACAAAGATGGATGCCTGTAAACAGTAAGAGTACAGAAACGCAAGTTAAGTTGGAGCGAGGGGAATCAACACCCACATTATTTTTAACCCCATATCATTATTCTGGAGAATCCACCAGATTCCATCCACAACACTCCCTCAGTCCATGGATACCTCTTTCTCCCTCACTCACCACTGGATCCTGCCCCCTCTCACACTTCCCCAAAACAACATACTCAACAACTCTAGCTTCTAAAAATTAATAACAAATAATTTAATGAAGCAAGGTGTATGTATGTGAGAAGTGTATGTGTAGAATGTATGTCGTATAGTATAGTGTATCTGTAGAGTCAGACCAGCAGATCAAGAGCCAAGTCAGATCATCATAGCAATGGCTACACCACAGCAGGTTAGCTCAGCACACAAAGACCTCACCAAACGATGTGTCTCTCCTGCCAGTCGCTGACTTTCTCTGGTAGCTACTTGGTAATCCATATACATGATCATCCGAAATAGATACAGTCTATAGTTTAACACTGATCATGGATCGGTTGCACACTGCATACTATAAGTCCCTATGGTTCTTAAATGTACCAATCCCTGTACAGTGAAAATAGGTATCACTGTTATTGCTAACACACTTGATTCTATTGTCTAGATTGTCACAAACACAATGTCTCTTGTAATATTCCACTGGAATCTACAACTCCATGTGAATGCTACGTTTAGTGTTCCTTTTTAATCCCTAGTGTTTATTTGATATGTGGCGTAAAAACGAACATCACCCATCCTAGGTGAACTCTATCACACAGGAATCGTTCATATGGTTTTGCTCAACTGAGCCATGTTCTGGTGGACCCTCCTGATCATGGGCCCAGCATAAACACTATTGTATAACCTTTCTTCTCTGAAGTTATTCATCTTATTAAAACATTGACTGTTCATCCCGTGTTCTTCCTACCCGGAGTAGAACTTCATCAAAACCAATGTAGAGCTTCCTCGTAACTGGCGGGGAACCTGTTAGAGAAATAACACACCTGGTGAGAGCACTAGTCACCGACCTTACCAGCTGAGTGTAGGCCTACGGTCTCGCTCAGATATTTATCAGCGAACTAAACTCTGTCATGGAGCAGAGGAGGTCATCACCTTGGTCCGAATTAGGATAAGACAAGGAAAAACCAATAGACAGAGTGCAGAACCCCAGTAGGCACCCCACTGAAAGATCCTACCATTGGACATTTCCCCTATCTCCCAACCAATCCTCAATCTCTCCAAATATCACCCCACTACACTATTCTCACTAGCAGTGCCAATTACCATATCACCCTAGCTAGTTTTTACAATGCAGCTGCCTACAGTCGCTGAAACTCTTTTACTGCCTAACCACAAAGCAACACACTACGTTGAAGTTGTCGTGAAATACTGAGAGTTAATGATTCCCAGATAGACGACTGTATACACCGACTAACCAGGTAGAAGAAGGGTTAACAAACGAAGCAGTAAGGGTAACAAACAAAGGAGTGACCAGGCGCATGTGTTTATAGGTCAAGACAGGAAAGGGGGCCGCTAACCGCACAGGTAAACTGTCGAGTGGAAAAATTGGTTTGCGACAAAAGCAGAGAGTATTATTGGACAGCATATTGCGGTATGGATGTGAAACGGTTCAGAGCTGTAATTTTCCACTAACGATGATAATGAAGTCTGGATGTGAGGTGTCCAGCAATGTCAAGGACTATGCGGCAAAGATGACCTATAAAGAGTGGCTACGTCTTTGTGAGGGGGAGTGTGTTTCTTAGGTTTCGGGAGAGAAGGATTATGAAAAGGGATGTGCTGCGTTCAGAAGAACATTTGTGTATTTATGGTGCATTAGTACTCCCAATTCAGTAAAGGATGTTTATACGGTTTCCATACCAGTGCGGGACTTATCAACTAAGAGATAACACAAATGGCTGTGGTCAAGATCACCCAGTGTTGATAACCCACAAGAAAGCACTTTAAAGTAATAAAGCACGACACTTGTGCATAAGAAAGGAAAGAAACGAATTGTCATCGTAAGAAGTAAGGAGGACAGAGAACGGAAAATAGAGATCATTTAAACTAATAGAAAAAACCCAAAGGACTCAGTATCGAAGAGTTGCAAGGTGCATACAAAGTGCCTATACCAATTAAGAACTATCCAGTGTAGAACTTTTACCGGACAAAAATAGAGAATACTAGAAACTCGACGTGTTTTCCAGGATGGAATTAAGAAAGATATAAGATAATAAAGAACATTCAGTTTAAGCTGACAGCATATAGGATCGGTTTAAATACATTCATACAGTGGTGAACATTTTTTCATTACAAAAACCGGATATATCTACAGACTCAAGCAGACGGAGCATTCAGGGTGAGACTGTTCTGTTGTATCTATGTCATGTCCTGTACTCTAGCCGAGAGAAGAGACGAGAGAAGACACGGAGACTATCTATCAACATCTTATCTGGCAGCCACACTAGAAGAACATACCAACTACATAGACAATATCCATACATACACCAGACATAGTTTTTATTAATAAATCTTTTATCTTATCGTTGAAAGGAACTGTTGTCGGAGTATGTGTTGAGGGAATAATAGAGAGAGAGAAAGAAATAGATATATGGAATGGAAGACAGAAGAGAGGAGTGTAGACCAAAGTCAGGCAATAATCCCAACAGATACTAAGTTTGAAGATGTGCTTGTTGATTCCAATCTCCTCTCGGGAAATTAACAGGACATAATTGGTGGAGCAGCGGGGTACGTACATACATTATACCCATATGACCTGAATGCATAACATGGCATATGCATAAAGGGGTACTGTACCAGTGTTACAGAACTAACAAGGCTAGGTTTGATTTGTAGGACTGTTTATTTCTTCATGATGACAAGTTCGCTTCTTCCTAGCTCAAAGGCGTGATGTAAACTGCCTCTTGACAACCCACTACGTCACGACTTGAGCATTCTCCCCTTTCACTCCGATGCTCAATCGTGCTGTAGCTTTTCCCACTAGATACTAACCTAATATTCCCCTACTGTTACACCTCCCCATGTTAATTAAAGAATTTTTCCTATAAAAGGAAAAAATCTTTACTCCTAATCCCCTTACTCTATTCCCTCCTTTTCCTTATCTCTCACAGTTCCTCTAACCTTCCCCAAACCAACTCCATCTTAAGTAAATATTCTATTTCTTTAACTCTTTCCCCTGCTATATAGTCACCCTACTTCTTCTTCGTTTCTGGCCCTTCAAAGAAACATAACATATTTACATATCTTTAATAACATTTCAATTTCAACTATATACAATACATCATAACACATCTTCTTAAATACTTCTTTTCCACTTCATAAGCAATTCTGCTTACTATTTCAAACGCTGATACCAACTCCTTATTTATCATCACCAACCCCACTAATTCTCCACTTTCGACTAACCTGCAATCACTTTCACACGATAGGAAGATAAAGAATCGGTGGCCACCGGTATTTAAAAGAAGCAGTAGAACTCTTCCACACAAAGACCACACTCAGCTAAATCACACACCCCCTTTACCAAACCATACTCCTTTACCCTCCTATGTCATTTGAGACTTTATGTAATAAAGTCTAAAACAATTATATCTCCCACAGTACCAATCACTATGGTAACAGTTTACGCTGCTATCTACAGCATCAAATACCAACCATCAAAAATATTCTTCACTTCTAAGTGTCTATATATTACAGACACTACCTTACCTCAACCTCACATTGTAATGTTAACCACAAAACACATCCCGAGGACACAATTAAAAAGGTCTATTATCCCTTAAGACCTCCTCCAACATTATACACATCACCTCACCTAACCTCATCACCTCGCATACTTAATCTTCTCCTATACCTCAGTCAAAAATTCTCACTTAATGTCCATTTCTTATGGGCATATCTACTAAAACCTCCACTTATGCCGTTATCAACAGCAATCTTATACTACTCCTAACTCCTGTCTGTGACTACTTGCAATCGACTTTATCACAGTCCATCTATTACGGACTCTCAAAAACCCCATGTCATTATGTCTCCACTATGTTCCTTTCTCTTTAACACACTTACACCCCTTTACTATTGTACTGTTATCCACAGTGTCTAGTCAAACATGGATCCAATTCATGTTTACTCTTTGTCTGGGGTAATTTTCTTATTCTTCTATTACCCAGCAATCTCGTGTATATCATGGCTCTTCTGACCCCACGGAAACTATGTTCAAAACTTTCCCCTCATTTACTCTACTGCTGTATTCATTAATCTTTTCTTCTCCCATATGGCCTCCAATCCCATATTTTTCTAATTAATGCTGACTTTCCCATAACCATTTTACTTGTGTAGTAACCCCGTCTACACTTCATAGCCATATTAACCTCTCTACGCTGATTATCACAGCAACCAAATACCCATGAACTTATTCTTCATAAAGAGAATGTGTCTCTCTATTAACTCTTTTCTGAACGAAGGGTCCTAATTAAAGCCCCCTGTATTGTCTTTATTCTAGACAAAACCCTGTAAATTAAACATAACTTAATTAACTACTATTTAACACACAAAACAGCGAAATAAAATCACAACAGAACATCATATCCCCCCCCCCCCAAATTTTTATAACAATCATTTATGTTTCCCCTCAACTCAACTAAAGGTATGATGATGATGGTGATGATGATGGTGATGATGATACAACATACATCCTATTCTATTGTTACCTAATACTACTGGTCTCTTTTACGGACCAGTAGTTTATACACAAAATTCTAAGAACACAATAACCCTATTCTAAAATAATAACAATCATTTTACGGGACCAAATCGAGCAAAAAAAACCTTATACATGAGGCAATAAAACAATTGTCTTCTCGCTAAAGAGAAGGTTTTTCCAAAAAAAACAATTCCCTTTAAAATTAACTACGTACAGTGGCCCATCCACATTGGCCTCCTATATGAGCTATTCATTCCACTATTTCTATAACTTAGAAACAAAACTCTTCACCGCCAAGTATGTATATCTGTTAACTACAGACCATCATAACGCGGAACAATACTTGTTCCCCTCAACCAAAATCACTACTCAATAACTGACCGTTCCTTTTTCTGGAAGTCAAACATTGATTATCTCCCCTCACAATTTTCTATCTTTTTCCAGCCTAACTCCTAATACATCATAACATCTAAAATATCCTCTTAAGCAAGCCCTGTAAACTACAGGTCGACTCATTTTATCTATTACTAATGTGTCGACTATTCCAATGTCATCTCAATGTACCAGCCATCATCTACTTATCAATTAACCTGTGGCTCGGCACACCAATTGTTTCCCTTGGATTTATACCAAACATCACTACCACTTCCTAATCATTACTGTTAACTACAGTATCTCCACCCTCCTACTTCCAACAAAACTGTGTCTATTTACTATAGACCTTCTCACCAACACATCAACTTGCTGTACCAACCACTAATTCCAATTTTAAGTTTCTCGTCTATCCGACGCAATTACTTAACGTATCATTACTTTCTAACATCTCACCACGACTACTCTAAGCTATCCTCCAGTCTTTCCTAGCACTCTTGTATCGTGACGATAACAAACCGGTCACCCTCCTCGGAACACGTTCTCCAACATTCATTTTACTAACTTTGTTTATCTCCACATCTTTCACTCTTATTTATCGGAATTCTTTCAGAACCGCAACCCACGCCACTTATAACTGACAGCAGACCTCTCTTTTCTCGTTCCTGTTAAGAATACTAAACATGTATCATCATTCAGAATGTTAACTCCGTTTTCGTCACACAACTTCCATTATTTCCCTCCAACGTCAGACATCCCACGAAAAGACATCACAATTCTCCAATCACCTTCCTTCTATCTCTCGATTTTCGCATACTCTATGTTCCACGGTTTATCAACGTCACTTATCAACCACTCTTCTCATATTCACACGGACAATGATACACATCGCGACAACCTAACGTGTCCCTACTATTTTTACAAAAACACCTCAGACGCCACCTCAACATTCCAGCCATCACTCACCACAATCTACACTTATTGATCTCCTCTACACACATTGACATAAGACATATCAACGCCACTCTTACATTTTATCTATGTACTTCACTTAGGCGACGTCATCACACCTCTCTCCTACTTCCTTCATCACGACGAACACCTGTCTGACTACAGTTATACTCACGTATGAACAACGCACAACCAGACGAATTATTCCCGAGGACTTTCTCAATTCACTGCTTTCTTATATCTCTACTTTACTCAATCAGTCACCCCTATACGAAGGTCAGATCCTATACATTACCTCTCGCAACTTATATCGCTTTCACAGCACTATTTACTATCTCTTCAAAACAAACTTCATTCCAACAGGTCACTAATCTCGTAACTATTATTCTATACTTCTCCACACACAACAACTTTCTTCTTTCTCCGCAAGCACGACGTAACTCGTATTTTTCAAGCATCCACTTCTACAGTCTTTTACTCTTAATATTCTCGTGTTCAACTGGCTATTTTATACACAGGATACTCAGTACCTCCTCAATCTATATCTCCTCAGCAGACACTCTCGGTTCACCTGTCAACAATACTATTCTTTCTTCTCAAACCAACAAGCAAAACTATCTCGGACATCACGTCATAGCTCTGAGTCAAACCATTTCTAATACGAACATTCATACTTAATTTATCTCTCACCCTCTACTAATTCTGTCCTGAATCTACCCTATTTTACTTAATTTACTCTCCCTACATCGTAACCAAACAGAAGATATCCTGTATTACGTAATCCACGTGGAATATCATTTGCCGTAACTCTCTAGCCTCAACAACACCCTCGACTATTCTGTACCATGTGATACTACACCAACAAAATTCATCTGCCTATTTTAGACAGCTCATATACCTATATGCTCAAATCGCAATTCTTCTCATACACCAAAACTATTCCATTTTCCTTCCTCACCCAAGGAATTTTAACCGTTATAGAGTGTATCCAAGTTAAATATTTCATTGTCTCTCAATACATTAACCCGTCTTTCTCTTATAATGTCATCTTCACTATCTGTTGTCAACTTATTAAAGTACTCAGGTCTTAAGGTCCTAAGGTCTTCTATTTTACTTAAGTCACTTTCTGTCGTTGAGTAAATTCCCGCTATCTGTCTACCACTATTCTTCTTCTTAAATGAGTTCTTTCTATTTCCTTTATTTGCGTCAGTCTGCTCACTGTTTCCTGTGTACCTAACGTAACGTTTGTACCTCCCCATTTCGTCTTCAGACGACACACTAACAATAGTTCCCTCATCAGATTCATTATAGTAGTTCACCGCAGCCACGTCGACTCTATTCCCATAGTCGCCTTTAGAACGTCTGACTTTCTTTCTCTTTCTTGGTATTCGTCTCTTAGCTTTCCCTACTTTCTTGTCATACAAACCAGTATCTTGTTCCAAAGAGTCACTAACCAAAATTCTGTCCGTCTGTCCACCAGCAACAATACCGTTTGAGGAAACATCACGCTTCGATTCAGGATCTGCTCGTAGTGCAGCTCTCTCATTCTCTGAATCATCAGTATTAATATCTGTTTCAGCATCACTATGACATTCGGCGGTAGGAATATCTTCTCCGTAACCTGAACTCTGGCAGCTAATATTCCTACACCATTTGGGAATTAGTTTCATGTCTATAGCTGAGGAACTTGACATAACAGTACCTCTATTAACAATCATACTATTTCTTTCTTCAATACTTCTCCTCTTTAGCTTTCTTTCGTTCTTGGTCCTCGTCTGTCCATCTTTCCTAACTTCAACCTTGTCTCCCTTAGTCAAATGAGTTGGTTTTGACTGAGTCTCTATTAAGTCAGTTTGACTTCCCTTTGTTATCTTGCCGGCTGGTTGTACCTGGACCTTTTTCTCTACTGTATCTACCTGAGTCTGTGTACTATTTTCTATCGTATTACCTGCCTGCGTCTGTGTCTCTCGGTTTCTTTTCTTTACTAATACCGTCGTCTTCTTTTCCTGTCTACTAGTCACATTCGCAACCATTTTAGGATTAGTCTGTATTTTATTTACAGGTTCAACTCTGTCTCTTACACCTGAGTTTAGATATTGTCTTTGCCTTTTCTCCAACCAGTCGTCACGTCTTTTTCTAGCAGTTGCACTGTGAGAGGGCCAGTCCCATGATTTCCCTGAAAAGTTTCTCTCACGCCCATTTTTGTATTTATAACTGCTATACCAGTCCGACCTTTCACCATTACGTCTGTTCTCACCGTCTTTTACCCTATAAGCATTTGGCCTTGGTTCGTCATAACCATATTGTCTTTTGTCTTTATTAAGCAATGGCTGTCTCCTGTTATTCCCTCCTACTCTGTTGCACTGTACATTAAATTTATAGGTCTCTAATCCATTCGTTCTTCTTCTTAACCTTTCTACAAAATTATTAACCTCATCGACCGCTACTTTCAATTCCTGTAACCATGCAGTCACGCGTCCTAATTCCTTATTCATATTTATCCAGTATGTTGTATGTTGACAATGTTCGTCAATGTAATCCAATCCACTATACACTATTATGAACCAAACAAGATGCTGTCTTAGTATTGTGTCTAACTTTGCTACTTACACTACCAAATACCTGTCCTAACGAAATATCTAGGGTCTCCATATTGTAGATCTGAAATATGAAATACCCCCGTAAAACTTGTGCTACTGAATCCTGTTCCGTCATGTTACAATATTCTTAAACAGAGCAAGCAAACTATTTCACAATTGTAATTTCCTAATTTAAGAAACACAATTCACTTATTTCGTAAGAATAGTTCAATCAGTTACCAGGTTTATACATCATATAAATTACCAAATTACCCTAATTCTGTTTCCTGATCCAAGCACGACGTACCTTCCTCGGCTCGCCGTCAGATCCCACTCAACGCTGTATTAGCTGAAACCAATCACGCTCTTCAGGTTAAACTCAAACACCAGGAGTCTGCGTCAGCTGAAAATCAGTCGCGGAGTTCAGGTAGCAGAGTTCAGGTAGTCTCTTCAGTTAGTCACTTCTCTTGGGATGCCTGGATAAACTTCAACCCCTGGTTGGGTCCCGACCAGATTTCTAGCCTCTGATTTCGCCCCGGGTGGGGTACATCATCGACGTTTTGAGAAGGACTCAGAAGTAACAGAGCCCAAAAGGATCAGGATCAGCCAACGGCCCAGCGATAGTCTGACTGCTTCAAACAAAATATGGCCCAATCAACGGAAGAACGAGGTATTTATATGCTGTCCTGATATTTCATGATCACCTCCATTAATTTGACTTGATTACACGAACTTTGGAATAGTTCTGACTGTAGGCGAGTAATTCTTACAGTCTTTAATTTAGCTTTGAAACTTTAATTGGAGGCAAGGGGTCAATTTGAGGGAGCTATTGGCAAATTCTCGCTCACCTGCAAGAAAAAATGTTCAGACTGAATTGACCTTCAACGGAATTCTTGAATTCTTGTTCACCCGACAAAATGTTCAGACTGGATTGCTGGATTGCCAAACTCTTGCTCTCTCAAGACAGGATCACTCTGGGCCGGCTTTTCTCGTTCACAACGATCAGACAACTGGACTGCTGTACTGAACTGGACACGTTCGGCAGAGTAATGAACAAGAGGAGTCGTTAGGATGATGTTTGCAGGCGCCAATTAATTTGTTATCTCAAGACTTGAAAAAGACTTACAGACGACCACCCCTGGGCGGGCTTTTGGCCTCTGTATTCTCAGATAACTGATATTTACTGGCCATCTTTTCTACTGCGCCTTATTACGTTCACTGGTTGTTCCAAAACGTGCCGAAATGGTTTCTGGCAATTTATAGAACTGGAGCAATGACCATCTTCTCAGTTTTTGGCCTCCGCGATGTTATATGGCATGACTTCGCGTTGTTTTTTTTTAATACAGACCGGATTATACCAGGCTCAAATCCTCGGTCGTAGCTCCATAATTTATCCTGGTCACGGCACCATAATTTATCCTGTACCAGTGTTACAGAACTAACAAGGCTAGGTTTGATTTGTAGGACTGTTTATTTCTTCATGATGACAAGTTCGCTTCTTCCTAGCTCAAAGGCGTGATGTAAACTGCCTCTTGACAACCCACTACGTCACGACTTGAGCATTTCCCCTTTTACTCTCGATGCTCAATCGTGCTGTAGCTATTTCCCACTAGATACTAACTAATATTCCCCCTACTGTTACAGTACCTGCATATTGGCACAGGCATAGCGGAGTACCTGCATGTTGGGACATACTGATTGGAATAAAAAGAAGTAAACATTGATGACTTTTAATGGAAGGACGTCCATTGGATATATGGTGCCATTACATTTATGGTAGAAACATTTCATTAATGCTGGTGACTTTACAGTGAGAAAGTTCCAGACAGAGTGAATGTGGATAGGTGGTAAGACACATTACATACCTAGTCACACGGTCACACGTCTACATAAGTCTTTATCCTATATCTCCTCTTGTGGATGAGAGAGTAGTTGTGATGTACTGTGTGGTGTTGTAGATTAATAATATTTAATAGACATAGATAAATGATATAGGTTCTAGGTAGATTATCTGTTTATAGTGAGTACTCTTTACTGCCTTGAGGTGTCTTTACTCAACGTGCTGACTTACCTGCTTTAACTATGGCCACTCCCAAACTAACTACCGCCGAACTGAGGGCAAACGGAGAAGAAATTGGGTTGGCTGGCTCGGAATTAACGGATTACATACAGGAAAGAGAGCGAGAGATTCGTCAAGCGGAACGAGAAGAGCAAAAGGCCGAGTTGGAAGTGAGAAGAATAGAGGTGGAGGCCAAGCGACTGGAAATGGAACAAGAGGCCAAGAAAATGGACCAGGAGACCAAGCGACTGGAAATGGAACAAGAGGCCAAGAAAATGGACCAGGAGACCAAGAAACTGGAAATGGAACAGACTGCCAGGAGACAAGAAATGGAACATGAATACCGCTTGAAAGAGTTAGAACTCAAGACACAAACTAAGGGTGAAATAGATGCAGCAGAAGGAAGTTCTTCGTCACCTGGTGCAACCCACATGAGTGGACATGGTTACCATGCCATGAAGTTTCCCTTAGCTGTCTACGATCAGTCTAAGGAACGCTTTGACCAGTACGCATCTCGTTTTGAAGCAATGTCAGTCGCTATGGGGCTGGATAGGAGCAGGTGGGCTCTTAAATTATCCCAGGGATTAATAGGTTCGGGATTTGAGGTGTACACACGCTTACCACCAGGACAGGAAAATAATTACCAGGAATTAAAAGCCGCTTTGATGAAACATTTTGACATCACAGCACAAACGTATAGGAAGAAGTTTAGATCGTCTAGACGAGAGCCGGGAGAACTATTCGCCGCCTACAGTCTGAGGCTGAAATCCTATCTCCAGAAATGGATGGACTTGGCAGAATTCAAGAGGGATTATGAGAGTCTCGAAGAGATGATGGTGGTCGACCAGATGCGAAAGCAAATGTCGAAACCTCTCAGAACCTTCTTGGGAGAACAAGGGGTGGAACGAATTGATGTTGTGAATAAGCTGGCGGAACGATTCGTGGAAGTACATGGTGAAACTGAGGAACTAAGTACACAAACCAAAGGTCAGGAGAAACCAGAGAAAAAGAAACCTAAAAACTGGGAAGGAGAAAAAGGGGAACCTTATATAAAGCACACAGAGGAGAGTTCAGAGAAGGTGAAGGTAGGAAACCAGAGCACCTCGAATTCTCAAGCGAAACGACAGTGGTCTGAGAAGTGGTGTTCATTTTGCAAGGCGGCCTCTCACAACACCAAAGACTGCAGATCGAAACCTAAAAGTTCTTACTTCGCAGCATGCAAAGTGATTCCTACATCGGTGATCACAGACAAGGCTGAGGTCGGCGAAGGAGAAAGGAACAAAAAGGACACACGGAAACCTAGGAAGGGAACAGGGTGCACTCACTGCCAGTCGACAACACATAATACTGTGGACTGCAGATGCAAGGCCAAACACGCCAATTGCATAACCAACCTCGAGGAATCAAAAGAGGAAGGCAAGGAAACGGTCAAGGAGATGAAAGACACTCAGGACCAAGAGAGACCACCTGTGGTTGAACTGATTGAAGTAAATGGCCAACAGGTTGCTTGTCTCTACGATACCGGTTTGGATGGGGAAGCGGTGGTGGACGCCAGCTTGGTAAGCCCAGACCAATTTACAGGGGAGACCATAGAAATACAGCCGGCAATGAGGAGTGCTGTTACCATGACGCTGCCAATCGCCAAGGTGGAGATTAAATCCAGGTACGTCACGGGCATTATTCCAGCTGCTGTATTATCTGACTCCTTATTTCCCATGATCATTGGCACGAAATATGTCTTTTTGGGGATGCCCAAACAGCCAGCCCAAAAGGGAACAGTAGTCAGTGGATCTCAAGGGAAGGAAAAAGAGGCAGAGACACTATGCGACAACTCAGGGATAGGAGAATTGCATACTGCCCAGAGGCAGGATACTACGTTGCATCCTTGCTACCGGAAGCTGCAAAGAAGTGCTGAGCCACCAGAACGGGGACAGTACTTTCTGAAGAATCGACTACTCTATCGGAGAGCTGGGAGGGGAGATAACCTGCACGAGCAGTGGGTGGTTCCAGAGACCCACCGTCCTCACATTCTTCAGAGTGGACACATCATAGGCGAGAATCGACATATGGGTGTCAGAGAGACCTTGCAGCAAATATCCGGCCATTATTGCTGGCCAGGAATGACCGGAGATGTACGCCGGTGGGTGAAGTCTTGTTCGGAGTGCCAGAAAGCACCACCCAACAAGCGAATTAAGAGGAAACTAGCTCTTAAAGTGGAAGACAAAGTGGAAGTGTGGAGTTCAGCAGAGACCAATATACTCCAAGTAGGATGGAAAGGACCTTATCCTGTGGAAAAGGTGGTGTCCAAGAACATCTACAAAATACGGATCGGGGAAGAGAAGAAAAATCTCCCTAGACATCTCATTAGGAAATATGAAGAGAGATCCGGGAGCAAAGCTTCGCACTTTATGGTGATGGCAGCCATTGGGACACAGGTTACCAGTTCAGACGAAGACCAGAGATCGCCAGTACAACATAGGAGGGCCTATGGGACAGTACGTGATAGGTCAGATTTACCCAACGACAGGAGGAGGGAAATCACAAGTCAGGGAAAGGACAAGAGTGAAAGTTTCACCGGTAACCAAGTTCAGAAGGGGTCGGTAACGTCGGGAAAAGCGAGAATTACCCAGGACTCCAACCTAAGATTGGCTGACCAGATACAATATCGCCCAAGATGGTCCTGGAAGCAAAAGTCCAGGAGATTTGGGAAAGACGACTCGGTCCATCGAGGACGAGGTGGAACATCCCCAGAGGCAAAGCCGGGGGAAACCAAGAGGACATGGAAGCAGTGTTACAATCAGGATGGGACAATCCGTCTGTATTGTGAGCCGTCGCTGACGCAAGTCGAAAGTAGGTCGACCAGACGTACAGGAGCGAGGAGCCAACACTAGTTTCATTCGTGAGTAGTATAGTAGGGTGTCAATTAGAGCGCCTACTGGAAAATGAGGTGAGCCATGTGAGGACCCAATCATATCATCAACACGTGATGTTAATAGCTACTTCGCAGAAGCTCAACGCACGGTGGATGTGATGGACGTTGTTGCTGCAACTGGACTTCACAATGGAATACATCCTTGGTAAGGAGAATGTAGGAGCGAATTTCTTATCCAGACATCCAGCTCCGGAGGAAGAAGACTAGGGTTGTGGATCATGGGAATCAAACCTACAGTGAGAAAGATTCGACGCGGTCTAATCTCTTAAGAGGGGGCCTATGTCGTGAAATACTGAGAGTTAATGATTCCCAGATAGACGACTGTATACACCGACTAACCAGGTAGAAGAAGGGTTAACAAACGAAGCAGTAAGGGTAACAAACAAAGGAGTGACCAGGCGCATGTGTTTATAGGTCAAGACAGGAAAGGGGGCCGCTAACCGCACAGGTAAACTGTCGAGTGGAAAAATTGGTTTGCGACAAAAGCAGAGAGTATTATTGGACAGCATATTGCGGTATGGATGTGAAACGGTTCAGAGCTGTAATTTTCCACTAACGATGATAATGAAGTCTGGATGTGAGGTGTCCAGCAATGTCAAGGACTATGCGGCAAAGATGACCTATAAAGAGTGGCTACGTCTTTGTGAGGGGGAGTGTGTTTCTTAGGTTTCGGGAGAGAAGGATTATGAAAAGGGATGTGCTGCGTTCAGAAGAACGTTTGTGTATTTATGGTGCATTAGTACTCCCAATTCAGTAAAGGATGTTTATAAGGTTTCCATACCAGTGCGGGACTTATCAACTAAGAGATAACACAGATGGCTGTGGTCAAGATCACCCAGTGTTGATAACCCACAAGAAAGCACTTTAAAGTAATAAAGCACGACACTTGTGCATAAGAAAGGAAAGAAAAGAATTGTCATCGTAAGAAGTAAGGAGGACAGAGAACGGAAAATAGAGATCATTTAAACTAATAGAAAAAACCCAAAGGACTCAGTATCGAAGAGTTGCAAGGTGCATACAAAGTGCCTATACCAATTAAGAACTATCCAGTGTAGAACTTTTACCGGACAAAAATAGAGAATACTAGAAACTCGACGTGTTTTCCAGGATGGAATTAAGAAAGATATAAGATAATAAAGAACATTCAGTTTAAGCTGACAGCATATAGGGATCGGTTTAAATACATTCATACAGTGGTGAACATTTTTCATTACAAAAAACGGATATATCTACAGACTCAAGCAGACGGAGCATGTCAGGGTGAGACCGTTCTGTTGTATCTATGTCATGTCCTGTACTCTAGCCTGAGAGAAGAGACGAGAGAAGACACGGAGACTATCTATCAACATCTTATCTGGCAGCCACACTAGAAGAACATACCAACTACATAGACAATATCCATACATACACCAGACATAGTTTTTATTAATAAATCTTTTATCTTATCGTTGAAAGGAACTGTTGTCGGAGTATGTGTTGAGGGAATAATAGAGAGAGAGAAAGAAATAGATATATGGAATGGAAGACAGAAGAGAGGAGTGTAGACCAAAGTCAGGCAATAATCCCAACAGATACTAAGTTTAAAGATGTGCTTGTTGATTCCAATCTCCTCTCGGGAAATTAACAGGACAGAAGTCCTAAACTCTAACTATCACCAGTCTATCATACATTAATTATACCTAAATTCAATCTGTGGAGTACCTTATGTAACACTGCTTTACTCCTGAATCACATTTACATTTTGCCATGACAGGCACGTGTATATTAAATTTAATTAATCCCGAACACGGTAGATGTTTTCCAAATTCATACAGAGCTAGTGAAACACCGTCTGTCTAGGCCAACTCTCTTGCTTACAATCGCTGCAACAAGTTAGGTTTTTCAAACAGTCTTGGATTGTTCTAGTGACGTCCTTTGATGTCAACACCAGATGGTCTCAAGGGCAGGACTATCCATTTCCCTTACATCACAAGAATTATTGTCTCCCTTATCTCAACTACAGCACCCGTCTCTCTTTTATCCTGCGAGTCGGCAAAATAACCTCGTCATATTTTCCGTCTCCCAGGGAATTCTCAAGGACGGCTGTACCGTTTGATCTCACCGCCACCAGTAACAAACAACTTGCAACTATGAATCAGACTGTCTCTGTTATTTGTATCATTTGATCGTTAACTTCAGTGGTTTTCGCGACAGCAGGGATGTGTGCCCTCTCCCCTGCTATTCAATATCTACATGGACAGAATTTCCAAAGAATCAAGTCTCGACAGAACAGATTCAGAAAATTTAGAACTCTTTATTCCAGATGAAACAACTGACCCACAGTGAATAAATGAACTTCTATTTGCAGACGATCAGTGCCTGTTTTACAGCGATGAGAGCAGACTACAAAATCATATTACTAATCTGAATTCAACATGCAGCAGATACAATATGAGTATAAACACAGCCAGAACCGAAGTAATGCAAGTTAGAAGATCGCCAGGCCCACTAAGTATACAGATAAATAACACAACTCAGAGAAAGGTTAAAGAATTCAAATACCTTGGAAGTATGATCACAGAAGATGGCAGATTGGACAGAGAAATGAAATCAGATGTCAAAAAGCTAGTGCACTTACATACAAACTATCACCCTTACTGAAACATCCAAAATACGCATGTCCGCAAAACGACAGATAATAAACAGCATATTCACACCAACCCTATGCTACCAATCTCAAACCTGGACTTTATCCAGATTACACCTTCGCAAAATCAACACCTGTGAAAGGACCTGAGGAGAGCTGCCAACTTAACAATCCGAGATCGAGTAAGAAATGTTACTATCAGACAGACTGTGGGATCAACACCTTGTGCCACATTTATTGAAAGACAGAAGATCAAGTGGTTTGGCCATGTCGTTAGAATGCAACATCAGCAACTACCATCACTGGCCTTACATCAAAGATCATCTGCGACGAGACCACGAGGACGTCCAAGAAGAAAATGGATTGACGTCATCAGAGACAATGATTGTACAACCACACGGAATGACACTATCCAGTGCCGCCCACCGGGCGCTGGAAAGCAAATAATTCCTCCCCACGACGCTTGACGGCAGAAGTGGAAGATGATGATGATGATGATGAACACCCGAAAAATTGCAAATCCTGTCATTATTATCTTCCTCTCCCACCTTCCTCTCACCAGTTGTATGAATTGATGAAGAAATAGACGCAAAGCATAGGCGAACAAAGGGAAATTCAAAAGAACGACATCTATCAAATAAGCAAAGTATATTACAGAAAAGAAAACGAACAAGAAATAGATGACAGGTGTAATCTTAGAGTTGATGGACAATATAAAACAAAGTAGTCCCGAATGCCGTGATGTCGGTCCCTAAATCAATCAATCAATCAATACAACAAAGTAACAACGACAAATAATATTCTTCCCCTTCTTGTCATCTTCCAATGGAGCCTATTTAGGCATTCATTAGGATATGTATGAACATTAAAGTTTTATGGAATAAACTATGTATGTATGTAGATGAAGTATATAGATGTAGGTGAAGATGGGGTTTGAATAAAAAGAACTTGCAAACAAAAAACAGACAAGAAGGGAGAATAATAGTCTTCTTAAGCCAATCGACGGCGGTAGTAAACGTCACGTGACCAGCCGTTTGCGTATAATGTCCGTACATTACTAGCAAACGTTTGCTTATAAAGTGTCCCCCCAAAAAATCCGTTTAGGGAGCCTGTGATCTGGCGTACGAGTTAAGTGACCAGCCCAGCGAATCTGATTCTTCATTAGTAATAGTAGAATGTGGATGCTGGGCATGACCGCTCTTTCTAGGACTTCAGCGTCTGGGATCTTGTCTTGCCATTTAATCATATCATATTTTATATCCTATTGTTCTCACGCCGGAGGGCTCGTTAGCGCTAACGACTGGGAACTACCCTGATAATACTATTAAGGGAGAGTTTATACCGCGATTCCGAGCTATCGCGGAATAGACACTTTCAAAACATAATCAGACTGCAACTTGTACCATTAGTATAGGGACTCTTCGCTAGCTGTTGACGATGAAGATGGAGCACGCATGTCCCGGGGGTGGTGGGAACCGAGCAGGAGGACCGCTGTCAACCGTTTTACATGCATTGGTGCAGACTGCAGTGGTGTCGATTAATCTACCTAAATGTGTAGACTTGATAGGAAAACCGGAAGATGACAAGAAAGAAATGTTATGTTGAATGACGCCACTGTACAAGGTGTTAGTTATGTATTCTGAGTTGTCCGCCTCGAGTGCTGGAGGTCCTGGGTTCAAGCCCCAGTGAGGGCCGGGATTTTTTCATATGGACTTTTATTAACAAAATTTACCCTGGTCTCTGGGTAGTGAGATCGGACGCCTGTGTGTAT
The DNA here is from genome assembly GCA_014155875.1 of Cepaea nemoralis. Lineage (NCBI taxonomy): Eukaryota > Metazoa > Mollusca > Gastropoda > Stylommatophora > Helicidae > Cepaea > Cepaea nemoralis. The sequence continues at coordinate 906,144 of JACEFZ010020183.1, forward strand.
TGTTGCGCACGTATAAAATCCCATGGCAGTTGGAAATTGAAAAAAAAATGTAGCCTAACGGCGCTGCCCGTGCAAAATTTCGAGTTAAAAATCTAACCAAAGTATTTCAGGATCCTCGCGGTTGTTTCGTGCACTGAGCTGAGATTCTCCAGACTCAGGCTTGAGTTAGGAGTAGAACGGAGCATTTATGGGTTACACGCGCGTGCCGTGTGTTGATCCGTCGACTAAACTAAACTACACTAGCTATGTATTGAGCCTTCCCATACATGCTCAAGAATATATGGCAGAGCCGTGCATGCGCTGTCTAGTGCAGCCGGGTATGCGTCTCTTCCCATACATGCTCAAGAATATATGGCAGAGCCGTGCATGCGGTGTCTAGTGCAGCCGGGTATGCGTCTCTTCCCATACATGCTCAAGAATATATGAAATGGGAACAAATAGGTATTTTAAATTCCTGCGAGAAAAGAAACGAACTAAACATTAACAAACGTTGCACATACCTTACAAGGAGATCCAATGGCAGAGCCGTGCATGCGGTGTCTAGTGCAGCCGGGTATGCGTCTCTTCCCATACATGCTCAAGAATATATGGCAGAGCCGTGCATGCGGTGTCTAGTGCAGCCGGGTATGCGTCTCTTCCCATACATGCTCAAGAATATATGGCAGAGCCGTGCATGCGCTGTCTAGTGCAGTGGGGTATGCGTCTCTTCCCATACATGCTCAAGAATATATGGCAGAGCCGTGCATGCGCTGTCTAGTGCAGCCGGGTATGCGTCTCTTCCCATACATGCTCAAGAATATATGGCAGAGCCGTGCATGCGGTGTCTAGTGCAGCCGGGTATGCGTCTCTTCCCATACATGCTCAAGAATATATGGCAGAGCCGTGCATGCGGTGTCTAGTGCAGCCGGGTATGCGTCTCTTCCCATACATGCTCAAGAATATATGGCAGAGCCGTGCATGCGCTGTCTAGTGCAGCCGGGTATGCGTCTCTTCCCATACATGCTCAAGAATATATGGCAGAGCCGTGCATGCGCTGTCTAGTGCAGCCGGGTATGCGTCTCTTCCCATACATGCTCAAGAATATATGGCAGAGCCGTGCATGCGCTGTCTAGTGCAGCCGGGTATGCGTCTCTTTACTTCATTTAGCAACATGTCTAACCTTTTCTAGCTGGGTCTTGTTGACAGTGAGGAAGCCCAGACTGTAAACCGTGACGCTTAGTACAAGTCCCAGATAGAACAGGAAAAGCAGGTGTTATTCACTGTCAGCGGCTATATCGTTTTCAGTTCTGTTCCTATTAACAACGTGATATTGTATGACAGTGAAGAGAGAGTTGATGAAAGAAATAAAGAGGAGGCAAGTGAAATATTTCGGACACGTTAAAAGACATGAAACTCTTATAAAAATCATACTGGAGGGCAAGGTTGAGAGCAAGCGAGCAAGAGGGTGACAACGATACAACTGGGAAGATACCATTAAGAGATGGACGAACATCATCCTGACAGAATATACAGTCAGGGCGAGAGACAGATAGATTTTGGAGATCAATTGCAGCCAACCTTCATTTTGGAGACGGCACCTGATTGATTGATTGACTTGTATGACAAGCATCTGACGTATTGCTTATGTGAGCAGTCCCGTGAGGTAGATTTTCTCAGTATATGATGCAAGTCTTCAAAGTGCCGCCCCTTACATGTTTTTGTTTTTTTCCTTTAAAAATGAAAAATGCAACCCCTTATTAAACCCCCTTATGGTGCCGCCTAGAGAAATCATAGCACGGCACGGCCCTGTTTGTGAGTGTTTAGAGGGTGAACTATGTAAAGGAAACCTTTGCCATGTTCACGTGTGCTGTTGATTCCTGACACAGCTCTCCAAGTCTAGTTCCTGCTGCACCAATGCTGTGCTTTCATATCCTGTTGTTGTTTGTCCATCAAGAATGATGATGACCATTTATTTCATCCAATGGGGTTGAAAGTATGGAGCCGTGAATAATAAGATGGCTGATAAGGCCTATTTTCTCTCGAAATGTTCTTTGACAATGTGGGCAAAGAATGCTTGACGCTCCAGGAGGAGGATCTCCATCAGTGGTTTTTCTGTCCAGCCTTTTCTTCACATCTCTTGCAGTCCTGGTTGCTTCACAAGTGACTGCACCCTTGTGTAATGATGTACGCCACGAATTTCGGTCTTTGGCAGCAGTCTCCCAAGTATCAAGATGAATTCCAAAAGCTTTTAGTGAGATCTTCAGAGAGTCTTTAAAGCGTTTCCTCTGGCCACCTTGGGAGCGTCTACCACAACGCAGCTCGCCGTAAAAAAAAAAAAGAAAACGAATTGATTATAAGCACACGTATGCTAGTAATGTACGGACATTATACGCAAACGACTGCTCACGTGACATATTCGCAAACGGCTGGTCACGTGACCTATTCGCAAACGGCCGGTCGCGTGACCTAGGTTTGACTACATAATTAATGTTTGTGGAAATATCAATGTGTCCTCTGTAGTGTAGTGGTTAGTATCTATCTAACATGCGGGAAACTGGGATTCGGCTCCCCGCCGATTTTTATGTTTTTTGTTTTTAAATTTTTGTTTGTTGTTGTTTAATTGTGTTCAAATACCCTTATCTGTGAGTTCAAGTACCCTTGTCGATGGACTAAAGAAAGGCAATATGATAGTTAATATATTGTCTTGTTTCATTAGCCTCTTTCAGGCAATCGTAGTTAGTTACTCTGGCAGTCCAAGGAATTCGCAACATTCGTCTTAAATCCTTCATCTCTGTTGCTTCTAAGTTCTTCCTAATTTGTTCATTTACATTCGAAGATTCGCTGCCATACAGCAAAATTGGTTCTATATAGCATTTCAGCACTCTCTTACATTCATTGATAGCGACTTATTGCATAAGATACTCTTCATTTTCTGAAATGCGGCTTTTGCCTGCCATATTCTGCTCTTAATCTCTGTTGTACATCTTGACCTTCCATCTGATGTTAGGCCTATAAGTGCCCCTAGGTATTTAAAATTATCTACTTGGTTGAGAATTTCCCCGTCTATTTCTATGTCACATTTTGGTGTCCCCATTTTCTTTGATATCACCATTGTTACTGTTTTCTAGCTACACGCATAGGAATAATCACGTCACCTACTTCTACTGCGAATATAATTTTTGTCTATTCGCAAATTCTATTGCGAATAGTCACTTCGATTAAAAACTTAATGGTCTGAAATGCTTTGGGGAGTTACCTTTGATGATCGGAAGCCCCCCCCCCCCCTGCCGTGTTTGCTCCGCGTAAGAGCTACGACTATGTTCAAGCATTCTGCTGAATTAACCAGATAGCCAAAAGAAAAACACATTGAAAAGCAATGAGTAGGGGACATAAACATCTAATATTGTTATAAGGGAGGCTACTAGCATTTAAGAATATATCAATTGCTTGACTATAATATTATAAAAAAACTAACTTAAATATCTCTCTACTAAATTTTTTATAAAGAAGACAATTAATAAAAACGTTGGTATTAAATATAAAGAATAATTCTTTTATATTACTTACAAAATGTGTCTTTAATCTTTACTTACTTACATTTTATAATCAACTTTAAAGTTCCACATTTATTCATGACATTTCAATTGTATACTTTCAATGTACCTAACACTATATGCTCTTAATATTCCCCCTCTGTGGGGGAAAACATTTTTTTACTACAGAGTGTTGATCACGATGCCGGGGAGAAAGACCGATTGCCCAGCTTGTGGCCAAAACAACCACTGGGCAAATAAATGCCCGAGTCGACGACATTCGACGACATCAATAGCAGCAACAATAAGGGTTCAAAGCCAAGAAGATTTCCCACCGCTCGAAAGAGAAACCTCTCCACAGGGAGAGATCGAACTGACACAAACCTTCAACAGTCAAATCAACACACAAGAAAATAACACACAAGAAATTAATACACAAGACATAAATCCAAGGAATGAAGACTCTGAGGGTTTTCAAGTCGTCAGCAAACCGAAGAAGAGAACATGGGCTAACAGAAGACCGCAGTCAAAACACAGCGACGACACAGAAACAGATGATTTATCACTGCCAAAGAAAGAAAAAGTCAAAAACACTACAGGCAAGACAAAAGAAACTGAACAAGAACAACAAGAGGAGACACAAGTACAAGACGAAGACGACACATACAGCATACCAGACACTCTTTTCGTAGACACAGACACAAGTGATAAGAACGAGGAACAAGATGATCCTCCCACACAAACCCTTGACGCTACAGACCTGCTCGCCTAAATGTACTCAACAAGGATAATAATTTTGCGTGTGATTCTATACACTTATTATATCTCATTCATTTGATTTTACTTAAATTATAATGACTAGTGATTTAGTTATTATTACTTTAAACATTTGTGGTATACGTACAAAATTACAACATATTATCACACTAATAAACAAACACAAACCAGATTTTCTACTACTACAAGAAACAAATATATGTTCAAAAACATTCGCACAACATATCACCACACAGCTAGGCCTCAGACATTCATGCTTTAGTTTAGGCACACACAAAATTGGGTCAGGAACAGCTATTCTGCAGACATCAGACAGGTGGGACATAATTAAAACACACACGGATAACCATGGACGAATCTCCATAATACAGGTAGAAAACACTATACAAGCATACACCATAGTGAACATACATGCACCACCAAATTACAATCACCAACCAAACTTTTACCAAGAATTAGACACCTTACTTATACAAACATACAGAGGGCAAAATATTATCCTTGCAGGGGATTTCAATTTTGTACTCTCAGATTTGGATATCGTAGGGGCAGGCAAAGCAGGAATCAAGACACAATTAAGGAGAAATGACAGAAGTGGAATACATCAACTGGATATACTAAAGAATACCCTAGACACACACAATCTAATAGACGCTTTCCGATGAGTACAGAACACACCTAATACATTGACAACAGGAACACTGACAAAATACAAGGCTTACAGCAATTATATGACAGTGAAGAGAGAGTTGATGAAAGAAATAAAGAGGAGGCAAGTGAAATATTTCGGACACGTTAAAAGACATGAACTCTTATAAAAATCATACTGGAGGGCAAGGTTGAGAGCAAGCGAGCAAGAGGGTGACAACGATACAACTGGGAAGATACCATTAAGAGATGGACGAACATCATCCTGACAGAATATACAGTCAGGGCGAGAGACAGATAGTTTTGGAGATCAATTGCAGCCAACCTTCATTTTGGAGACGGCACCTGATTGATTGATTGACTTGTATGACAAGCATCTGACGTATTGCTTATGTGAGCAGTCCCGTGAGGTAGATTTTCTCAGTATATGATGCAAGTCTTCAAAGTGCCGCCCCTTACATGTTTTTGTTTTTTTCCTTTAAAAATGAAAAATGCAACCCCTTATTAAACCCCCTTATGGTGCCGCCTCTGTGTATCATAGCACGGCACGGCCCTGTTTGTGAGTGTTTAGAGGGCGAACTATGTAAAGGAAACCTTTGCCATGTTCACGTGTGCTGTTGATTCCTGACACAGCTCTCCAAGTCTAGTTCCTGCTGCACCAATGCTGTGCTTTCATATCCTGTTGTTGTTTGTCCATCAAGAATGATGATGACCATTTATTTCATCCAATGGGGTTGAAAGTATGGAGCCGTGAATAATAAGATGGCTGATAAGGCCTATTTTCTCTCGAAATGTTCTTTGACAATGTGGGCAAAGAATGCTTGACGCTCCAGGAGGAGGATCTCCATCAGTGGTTTTTCTGTCCAGCCTTTTCTTCACATCTCTTGCAGTCCTGGTTGCTTCACAAGTGACTGCACCCTTGTGTAATGATGTACGCCACGAATTTCGGTCTTTGGCAGCAGTCTCCCAAGTATCAAGATGAATTCCAAAAGCTTTTAGTGAGATCTTCAGAGAGTCTTTAAAGCGTTTCCTCTGGCCACCTTGGGAGCGTCTACCACAACGCAGCTCGCCGTAAAAAAAAAAAAAGAAAACGAATTGATTATAAGCACACGTATGCTAGTAATGTACGGACATTATACGCAAACGACTGCTCACGTGACATATTCGCAAACGGCTGGTCACGTGACCTATTCGCAAACGGCCGGTCGCGTGACCTAGGTTTGACTACATAATTAATGTTTGTGAAATATCAATGTGTCCTCTGTAGTGTAGTGGTTAGTATCTATCTAACATGCGGGAAACTGGGATTCGGCTGCCCCGCCGATTTTATGTTTTTTTTTTTTAAATTTTTGTTTGTTGTTGTTTAATTGTGTTCAAATACCCTTATCTGTGAGTTCAAGTACCCTTGTCGATGGACTAAAGAAAGGCAATATGATAGTTAATATATTGTCTTGTTTCATTAGCCTCTTTCAGGCAGTCGTAGTTAGTTACTCTGGCAGTCCAAGGAATTCGCAACATTCGTCTTAAATCCTTCATCTCTGTTGCTTCTAAGTTCTTCCTAATTTGTTCATTTACATTCGAAGATTCGCTGCCATACAGCAAAATTGGTTCTATATAGCATTTCAGCACTCTCTTACATTCATTGATAGCGACTTATTGCATAAGATACTCTTCATTTTCTGAAATGCGGCTTTTGCCTGCCATATTCTGCTCTTAATCTCTGTTGTACATCTTGACCTTCCATCTGATGTTAGGCCTATAAGTGCCCCTAGGTATTTAAAATTATCTACTTGGTTGAGAATTTCCCCGTCTATTTCTATGTCACATTTTGGTGTCCCCATTTTCTTTGATATCACCATTGTTACTGTTTTCTAGCTACACGCATAGGAATAATCACGTCACCTACTTCTACTGCGAATATAATTTTTGTCTATTCGCAAATTCTATTGCGAATAGTCACTTCGATTAAAAACTTAATGGTCTGAAATGCTTGGGGGAGTTACCTTTGATGATCGGAAGCCCCCCCCCCCCTGCCGTGTTTGCTCCGCGTAAGAGCTACGACTATGTTCAAGCATTCTGCTGAATTAACCAGATAGCCAAAAGAAAAACACATTGAAAAGCAATGAGTAGGGGACATAAACATCTAATATTGTTATAAGGGAGGCTACTAGCATTTAAAAAATATCAATTGCTTGACTATAATATTATAAAAAACTAACTTAAATATCTCTCTACTAAATTTTTTATAAAGAAGACAATTAATAAAAACGTCGGTATTAAATATAAAGAATAATTCTTTTATATTACTTACAAAATGTGTCTTTAATCTTTACTTACTTACATTTTATAATCAACTTTAAAGTTCCACATTTATTCATGACATTTCAATTGTATACTTTCAATGTATCTTAAAATGAATGTTCGTAATATTCCCCCTCTGTGGGGGAAAACATTTTTTTACTGGCCTCTTAAGGCCACATACAATTTAAAATAAATTAACAACACGTCCAAAAAAGGAGAAGCTTGTAACTTGTTCTGGTATCTCCCTGTTTACTGTGATGTTCATTGATAACCCCTCCTTTCCACGGCTAATAATCATAGTTTTTGTTTTTGGATGTTAATATCTAGGCCACATTTTGCACTATGCCTGTTTACATGTTCAATTAAGTGTTGTAACTCTTGCTCGCTTTCTGCTAGTAACACGGTATCATCAGCACATCTAAGATTGTTTATTATTCTTCCATTTCGACTTGTTTAAAAATTCTATGTGAATTATTTTTTTTGAAAACCTTCTCTTTAGCGAGAAGACAGTTGTTTTTATCAACCAGTACAGGTCTGATGATCGCGCTTTTGGCAGCAAGAGTGTTTCCTAGGGTTTTTGTGTTTTGTGTTGGTCTTTATCTGGCAGCACAAGAACCTGCACACTTGTCTTTCTGTTCTTATCTGTCCTCTACTTTTGTTGTCTTGGGAAAGGTGCTTAGCCAACCGAACACGAGTTCTCTCTCTCTCTCTCTCTCTCTCTCTCTCTCTCTCTCTCTCTCTCTCTCTCTCTACTCTCTCTCTCTCTCTCTCTCTCTCTCTATATATATATATATATATATATATATATATATATATATATATATATATATATATATATATATATATATATCCCTCCCTCTCTCTCACCTGTCTTTATCACTTTGTTATGTCTTTCAACACATCTTTCTCGTATCTCTGTCTCTCACACTATCTTCGTTATCTATCTCCGCCCTCTCTCTCTTTTCAACCTGCTTCACATATACCAGGTTTTCCTGCACTTTATTTGCGTAACATTTCCTTGTTTATTTGTTAATTCATCAGGCCAGTAAGTCGGAAGCCTGGTGTTTGAATTGGCTAATCATGTCTGTCGGAAGCAACGCATATTAATTACTGTCAGCTTGGACCGGAATTATGATGACATAAATATCAGGAAATAGTAGGTCGGTAATGTAAACAAAGATGGATGCCTGTAAACAGTAAGAGTACAGAAACGCAAGTTAACAATTCTTGCATGGGGACACAATTATTTTTATTGGGGATACCAATCTGGAAAATTATTCTTGATATTAAAACAGCTTCATATGCCAGCTCGGTATAAACTACTCTGTCTATTCCGAGCCAGCTCGGTATAAACTACTCTGTCTATTCCGAGCCAGCGCGGTATAAACTACTCTGTCTATTCCGAGCTATCGCGGTATTAACTACTCTGTCTATTCCGAGCTATCGCGGTATAAACTCTCCCACTTAACATATTGATTGTTAACAGTTCTGACTCTAAAGATGTGAAAGTGTAGTAGACAGACGTAAGAGAGGAGATCTTATTATGTCCTGTAAACAGATGTAGGAGAGGAGATCTTATTATGTCCTACTACGTATGTAAACACCTTGGGGTGTTCAGGCCTGATTGAGTTGATACTGGTACATGCAGGAATGTATAGGATGAAATGGTGGACATATACTGGTACATGTAGGAGAATGTTTGGATGAAACGGTGGACAGATAAGCAAAGAAAGGGAGAATAAACAAAAAATATGAGCAGTTATTTCGAGAGGAAGCAGCGTGAGAAAATGCGTGTCATTCTTGTGCCATGGTACGGAAGTGAGTCAACACGCGAATTGATCAGTGCCGTCGGAGATCGTAAATTTATGGAGAGGCATGATCGCCCACGCCAGCCGGCAGTGCACTGGATGATGATGACGAGGAGACGTTGGCTGCTCTGTAGAGTGAGACTGGGTTATATGGGATAAAGTCCTGTGCAATGAAGTGGCCTTATAACCCGTTAACCACTGACAAAAGCCGCATTTTATGGTCTGTATATGTGCGTATTTAGTTTGGTGTTTGCATCGTGCTCCCAATACTATGTGCGCTGAATTTTCTGTCCAGTATCTTGTTTTGATCTCTTTGCTTGAACTACCATTGGTGCGTATATTGGAGGCTAGATAAGTAAAGGTATCCACTCCAGGCATTTATCAATTTACTTGTATTGGTTGTTCGTTGTAGATATTTACCAGTATCTTGCTTGTTTTCTTTTATAATTTCCATTATGTATGATCTTGAAATGTTCTCTAATCTGGTGGATAGGTCTTGGAGTTCTAATTCTGAACCAACCATCAGATTGATACCACAATCACATCTCAGATGGTGCAGAGGTGCCACACCAATCGATATAGATGTTTTATACTCGTTAAGAGTCTCCAGCATAATGTTTTCTAAATACTGTATGTGTTAAAAATCATAGGGAACAGGACAATAGGATACATCCTTGTCGAACGTCTACTGTCGTTTTGATTAAGTGTCCTATTATGTTGTTTGTGTTGACAGTACTGCATGCAACTTTGTATAGTGCTTCAATGATTTCTATAATGTTGATTTTAACAATGAATTTTGTCATTATTTGCCATAAACCTTCATTGCAGACTCGATCAGTGGCTTTTGTGAAATCTATGAATGTGTGGTATAAGAAGCATTGCTGTTGTAAATATTTATCAATCAGTACTCTAAGATTAGGGAGCCAAGGCTGCACATTGGCAAACCCTCTGGCTAGATGTTTGAATCCTTATTGGAGACAGATTTTTAAATAAACGATTTCAGGTCGACCTATCTAAACTGGGTACCAAAATATGTCTTCGGAAGTAAAAGTGAATGGCGTGATGTTGACAACATCGCCCATCGAGTGTAAGCTAGCCCCATGCTCTATCTATTGGTATATGAAAGGCAGCAGCAGGAGAAGAAGAATAAGAAGACAGTGATTGAACTGTTTTGAGAACTAAGTACCTAGCATGACGTTTGGCGCTCTTGTATTTGAATTTCCATCGATGCAGACATTTTTGTTCCTTGGTTTGGGCTCCCAGTTTGACCCGGCCTTAAGTGGATTCCGGGAGGTTGTTTGGGAAGTAAAAGGAGCCGGTGTTGACCATATCACATATATAGTACTGTTGAGCGGTATATAAATATTAAAATATGATGCTAGAACCGTATAGCCAGTATGCCTCATGACATGAATAGGGGTCCGCGATTTTGAAAAAAAAAAAAAAAATCAAACAAACAACCATCGCTATACGTAAACATAATTTGACATCGTGGCACGGAGGAACATCGGTATTAATATTAGAAATGATTGGGCAGTATACAGGCCAGAAGGACGCTGGCAGGAATGATTACCAAAGCCATTCGACATGAAAAGAAAGGGAGATAACTAACTAATTATTATTGTTAAAAGTAAACCAAAGTGACTGTTCTTGTTTGTTTTGTTCCGTTGATCTAGGAGTGGCTAGAATGCTGGATTCTCCTTCGGGAGACACGGGTGCGAATCCTCGGTAAGATATGGACTTTGTTCTGTCGGGGAAATAAAGATAATTCTAACCTGCACAGTTCGCGGCGATTGCACTAGCCAGGCGGCCTTAATTCTTCGGGCCTAAAACCCCCGCCCCCCTCTCCCTGCCCTACACCGCAAGATACTATACCCAGTAGATGGTATATTTTTGTTGTTGTTGACAGATAAACACTTTGGTCAAACGTTCGGCTGTATCTGTGCCTTTTATTTTTCATCCGTCGAGCTTCTGTCATTTGAAGATTGAGCACAACCCATTACTGGCAACGCTGATCGTATTCCGGTATGAACCCTGGGACTTGTCCACGCCGGATTGGAAGCATTGGACTCGAGTTTCGCGCTCGTTTGAGCTCGTCAGTAGTGCATATAACTGACTGGACCCGGGATCGAACTACGGATCACTGGCGTATGAGTAACCTCTTGACCACCGGCCCACGCTAAACGTGACAGGCGTCCCAGATAGAACAGGAAAAGCAGGTGTTATTCACTGTCAGCGGCTATATCGTTTTCAGTTCTGTTCCTATTAACAACGTGATATTGTATGACAGTGAAGAGAGAGTTGATGAAATAAATAAAGAGGAGGCAAGTGAAATATTTCGGACACGTTAAAAGACATGAAACTCTTATAAAAATCATACTGGAGGGCAAGGTTGAGAGCAAGCGAGCAAGAGGGTGACAACGATACAACTGGGAAGATACCATTAAGAGATGGACGAACATCATCCTGACAGAATATACAGTCAGGGCGAGAGACAGATAGATTTGGAGATCAATTGCAGCCAACCTTCATTTTGGAGACGGCACCTGATTGATTGATTGACTTGTATGACAAGCATCTGACGTATTGCTTATGTGAGCAGTCCCGTGAGGTAGATTTTCTCAGTATATGATGCAAGTCTTCAAAGTGCCGCCCCTTACATGTTTTTGTTTTTTTCCTTTAAAAATGAAAAATGCAACCCCTTATTAAACCCCCTTATGGTGCCGCCTCTGTGTATCATAGCACGGCACGGCCCTGTTTGTGAGTGTTTAGAGGGCGAACTATGTAAAGGAAACCTTTGCCATGTTCACGTGTGCTGTTGATTCCTGACACAGCTCTCCAAGTCTAGTTCCTGCTGCACCAATGCTGTGCTTTCATATCCTGTTGTTGTTTGTCCATCAAGAATGATGATGACCATTTATTTCATCCAATGGGGTTGAAAGTATGGAGCCGTGAATAATAAGATGGCTGATAAGGCCTATTTTCTCTCGAAATGTTCTTTGACAATGTGGGCAAAGAATGCTTGACGCTCCAGGAGGAGGATCTCCATCAGTGGTTTTTCTGTCCAGCCTTTTCTTCACATCTCTTGCAGTCCTGGTTGCTTCACAAGTGACTGCACCCTTGTGTAATGATGTACGCCACGAATTTCGGTCTTTGGCAGCAGTCTCCCAAGTATCAAGATGAATTCCAAAAGCTTTTAGTGAGATCTTCAGAGAGTCTTTAAAGCGTTTCCTCTGGCCACCTTGGGAGCGTCTACCACAACGCAGCTCGCCGTAAAAAAAAAAAAAAGAAAACGAATTGATTATAAGCACACGTATGCTAGTAATGTACGGACATTATACGCAAACGACTGCTCACGTGACATATTCGCAAACGGCTGGTCACGTGACCTATTCGCAAACGGCCGGTCGCGTGACCTAGGTTTGACTACATAATTAATGTTTGTGGAAATATCAATGTGTCCTCTGTAGTGTAGTGGTTAGTATCTATCTAACATGCGGGAAACTGGGATTCGGTTCCCCGCCGATTTTTATGTTTTTTTTTTTTTTAATTTTTGTTTGTTGTTGTTTAATTGTGTTCAAATACCCTTATCTGTGAGTTCAAGTACCCTTGTCGATGGACTAAAGAAAGGCAATATGATAGTTAATATATTGTCTTGTTTCATTAGCCTCTTTCAAGCAGTCGTAGTTAGTTACTCTGGCAGTCCAAGGAATTCGCAACATTCGTCTTAAATCCTTCATCTCTGTTGCTTCTAAGTTCTTCCTAATTTGTTCATTTACATTCGAAGATTCGCTGCCATACAGCAAAATTGGTTCTATATAGCATTTCAGCACTCTCTTACATTCATTGATAGCGACTTATTGCATAAGATACTCTTCATTTTCTGAAATGCGGCTTTTGCCTGCCATATTCTGCTCTTAATCTCTGTTGTACATCTTGACCTTCCATCTGATGTTAGGCCTATAAGTGCCCCTAGGTATTTAAAATTATCTACTTGGTTGAGAATTTCCCCGTCTATTTCTATGTCACATTTTGGTGTCCCCATTTTCTTTGATATCACCATTGTTACTGTTTTCTAGCTACACGCATAGGAATAATCACGTCACCTACTTCTACTGCGAATATAATTTTTGTCTATTCGCAAATTCTATTGCGAATAGTCACTTCGATTAAAAACTTAATGGTCTGAAATGCTTTGGGGAGTTACCTTTGATGATCGGAAGCCCCCCCCCCCCCCCCCTGCCGTGTTTGCTCCGCGTAAGAGCTACGACTATGTTCAAGCATTCTGCTGAATTAACCAGATAGCCAAAAGAAAAACACATTGAAAAGCAATGAGTAGGGGACATAAACATCTAATATTGTTATAAGGGAGGCTACTAGCATTTAAGATATATCAATTGCTTGACTATAATATTATAAAAAAACTAACTTAAATATCTCTCTACTAAATTTTTTATAAAGAAGACAATTAATAAAAACGTTGGTATTAAATATAAAGAATAATTCTTTTATATTACTTACAAAATGTGTCTTTAATCTTTACTTACTTACATTTTATAATCAACTTTAAAGTTCCACATTTATTCATGACATTTCAATTGTATACTTTCAATGTACCTAACACTATTTACTCTTAATATTCCCCCTCTGTGGGGGAAAACATTTTTTTACTGGCCTCTTAAGGCCACATACAATTTAAAATAAATTAACAACACGTCCAAAAAAGGAGAAGCTTGTAACTTGTTCTGGTATCTCCCTGTTTACTGTGATGTTCATTGATAACCCCTCCTTTCCACGGCTAATAATCATAGTTTTTGTTTTTGGATGTTAATATCTAGGCCACATTTTGCACTATGCCTGTTTACATGTTCAATTAAGTGTTGTAACTCTTGCTCGCTTTCTGCTAGTAACACGGTATCATCAGCACATCTAAGATTGTTTATTATTCTTCCATTTCGACTTGTTTAAAAATTCTATGTGAATTATTTTTTTTGAAAACCTTCTCTTTAGCGAGAAGTCAGTTGTTTTTATCAACCAGTACAGGTCTGATGATCGCGCTTTTGGCAGCAAGAGTGTTTCCTAGGGTTTTTGTGTTTTGTGTTGGTCTTTATCTGGCAGCACAAGAACCTGCACACTTGTCTTTCTGTTCTTATCTGTCCTCTACTTTTGTTGTCTTGGGAAAGGTGCTTAGCCAACCGAACACGAGTTCTCTCTCTCTCTCTCTCTCTCTCTCTCTCTCTCTCTCTCTCTCTCTCTCTCTCTCTCTCTAACTCTCTCTCTCTCTCTCTCTCTCTCTCTCTCTCTCTCTATATATATATATATATATATATATATATATATATATATATATATATATATATATATATATATATCCCTCCCTCTCTCTCACTTGTCTTTATCACTTTGTTATGTCTTTCAACACATCTTTCTCGTATCTCTGTCTCTCACACTATCTTCGTTATCTATCTCCGCCCTCTCTCTCTTTTCAACCTGCTTCACATATACCAGGTTTTCCTGCACTTTATTTGCGTAACATTTCCTTGTTTATTTGTTAATTCATCAGGCCAGTAAGTCGGAAGCCTGGTGTTTGAATTGGCTAATCATGTCTGTCGGAAGCAACGCATATTAATTACTGTCAGCTTGGACCGGAATTATGATGACATAAATATCAGGAAATAGTAGGTCGGTAATGTAAACAAAGATGGATGCCTGTAAACAGTAAGAGTACAGAAACGCAAGTTAACAATTCTTGCATGGGGACACAATTATTTTTATTGGGGATACCAATCTGGAAAATTATTCTTGATATTAAAACAGCTTCATACGCCAGCTCGGTATAAACTACTCTGTCTATTCCGAGCCAGCTCGGTATAAACTACTCTGTCTATTCCGAGCCAGCGCGGTATAAACTACTCTGTCTATTCCGAGCTATCGCGGTATTAACTACTCTGTCTATTCCGAGCTATCGCGGTATAAACTCTCCCACTTAACATATTGATTGTTAACAGTTCTGACTCTAAAGATGTGAAAGTGTAGTAGACAGACGTAAGAGAGGAGATCTTATTATGTCCTGTAAACAGATGTAGGAGAGGAGATCTTATTATGTCCTACTACGTATGTAAACACCTTGGGGTGTTCAGGCCTGATTGAGTTGATACTGGTACATGCAGGAATGTATAGGATGAAATGGTGGACATATACTGGTACATGTAGGAGAATGTTTGGATGAAACGGTGGACAGATAAGCAAAGAAAGGGAGAATAAACAAAAAATATGAGCAGTTATTTCGAGAGGAAGCAGCGTGAGAAAATGCGTGTCATTCTTGTGCCATGGTACGGAAGTGAGTCAACACGCGAATTGATCAGTGCCGTCGGAGATCGTAAATTTATGGAGAGGCATGATCGCCCACGCCAGCCGGCAGTGCACTGGATGATGATGACGAGGAGACGTTGGCTGCTCTGTAGAGTGAGACTGGGTTATATGGGATAAAGTCCTGTGCAATGAAGTGGCCTTATAACCCGTTAACCACTGACAAAAGCCGCATTTTATGGTCTGTATATGTGCGTATTTAGTTTGGTGTTTGCATCGTGCTCCCAATACTATGTGCGCTGAATTTTCTGTCCAGTATCTTGTTTTGATCTCTTTGCTTGAACTACCATTGGTGCGTATATTGGAGGCTAGATAAGTAAAGGTATCCACTCCAGGCATTTATCAATTTACTTGTATTGGTTGTTCGTTGTAGATATTTACCAGTATCTTGCTTGTTTTCTTTTATAATTTCCATTATGTATGATCTTGAAATGTTCTCTAATCTGGTGGATAGGTCTTGGAGTTCTAATTCTGAACCAACCATCAGATTGATACCACAATCACATCTCAGATGGTGCAGAGGTGCCACACCAATCGATATAGATGTTTTATACTCGTTAAGAGTCTCCAGCATAATGTTTTCTAAATACTGTATGTGTTAAAAATCATAGGGAACAGGACAATAGGATACATCCTTGTCGAACGTCTACTGTCGTTTTGATTAAGTGTCCTATTATGTTGTTTGTGTTGACAGTACTGCATGCAACTTTGTATAGTGCTTCAATGATTTCTATAATGTTGATTTTAACAATGAATTTTGTCATTATTTGCCATAAACCTTCATTGCAGACTCGATCAGTGGCTTTTGTGAAATCTATGAATGTGTGGTATAAGAAGCATTGCTGTTGTAAATATTTATCAATCAGTACTCTAAGATTAGGGAGCCACGGTTGCACATTGGCAAACCCTCTGGCTAGATGTTTGAATCCTTATTGGAGACAGATTTTTAAATAAACGATTTCAGGTCCACCTATCTAAACTGGGTACCAAGATATATAGTAAAAGTGAATGGCGTGATGTTGGCCACATTGCCCATCGAGTGTAAGCTAGCCCCATGCTCTATCTATTGGTATATGAAAGGCAGCAGCAGGAGAAGAAGAATAAGAAGACAGTGATTGAACTGTTTTGAGAACTAAGTACCTAGCATGACGTTTGGCGCTCTTGTATTTGAATTTCCATCGATGCAGACATTTTTGTTCCTTGGTTTGGGCTCCCAGTTTGACCCGGCCTTAAGTGGATTCCGGGAGGTTGTTTGGGAAGTAAAAGGAGCCGGTGTTGACCATATCACATATATAGTACTGTTGAGCGGTATATAAATATTAAAATATGATGCTAGAACCGTATAGCCAGTATGCCTCATGACATGAATAGGGGTCCGCGATTTTGAAAAAAAAAAAAAAATCAAACAAACAACCATCGCTATACGTAAACATAATTTGACATCGTGGCACGGAGGAACATCGGTATTAATATTAGAAATGATTGGGCAGTATACAGGCCAGAAGGACGCTGGCAGGAATGATTACCAAAGCCATTCGACATGAAAAGAAAGGGAGATAACTAACTAATTATTATTGTTAAAAGTAAACCAAAGTGACTGTTCTTGTTTGTTTTGTTCCGTTGATCTAGGAGTGGCTAGAATGCTGGATTCTCCTTCGGGAGACACGGGTGCGAATCCTCGGTAAGATATGGACTTTGTTCTGTCGGGGAAATAAAGATAATTCTAACCTGCACAGTTCGCGGCGATTGCACTAGCCAGGCGGCCTTAATTCTTCGGGCCTAAAACCCCCGCCCCCTCTCCCTGCCCTACACCGCAAGATACTATACCCAGTAGATGGTATATTTTTGTTGTTGTTGACAGATAAACACTTTGGTCAAACGTTCGGCTGTATCTGTGCCTTTTATTTTTCATCCGTCGAGCTTCTGTCATTTGAAGATTGAGCACAACCCATTACTGGCAACGCTGATCGTATTCCGGTATGAACCCTGGGACTTGTCCACGCCGGATTGGAAGCATTAGACTCGAGTTTCGCGCTCGTTTGAGCTCGTCAGTAGTGCATATAACTGACTGGACCCGGGATCGAACTACGGATCACTGGCGTATGAGTAACCTCTTGACCACCGGCCCACGCTAAACGTGACCAAATTATTCACACATCAAACTTAGAGTTATAGATTACTATGGGTGACGTTGTGATATTCTAGTATGACAATTTGGTCGCGTCTAGCGTGAGCCGCGAGGTCAAGGGGTTACACACCCACCCCACACGCCAGTGATCCGTAGTTCGATCCCAGGTCTAGTCAGGGATATGTACTACTGACGGGATCAAACGAGAGCAAAACTCGAGTCTAGTGCTTCCAGTCTGACAGTGGACAAGGCCGTGTTCGTGCAGGAATCCGATCAGAGTTGCCAGTAGTGGGTTGTGCTCAATCTGCACACCTCAAATCCTGAAACAACCAAAAACATCAATTCTCAGTCATTCTTTGTTTGTGTGTGTGTGTGTGTGTGTTTGTTTTTGTTTTTGGGGTACTCCCGTAGAAGCTACACAGCAGCGAATCCGTTTTTATCTGTACTATTTAGTATTACGACATAATTACACTTCCCTCCTAATGTTAATGTGATTCTTCATAGGGTGATTCGTACGAAAGATATGTATATATGCTGTAGAATTGTGCCTCATGAACATATTAATCTATTTGCTGAATGAATATAGAAAACTGCTATTCGGTGGTTCATGTGTCGACAATGTTCTTATATGCTCAATGTGATGTGAGGGCTGGTCTGGTTCGCAAGATCATTCCCGCGTCTGGCGTTCGTTGTCTCGGATGGCTGTGTGAGGTACACCTAATCGGGAACTTCGCAGCCGGCGCAAGTTAGCGAGGCAGGCGTTTCAATATTGTGACATCGGCGTGAAGCCGAAATCGCGGTTTGAGTGGGCGAAAGAGCAATTTCTGTATGATCGTTCACTAAGGTCTCGATAAGCGCCCACTCTCTCTGGATGAGTAGTGGGCCCTCAGTCAGTAAGCTGGCATAGCTTTTCCGTCAGTCCTGCCTGACGTAGCTTGAAGCTCGTCGGTAGGCGTTCAGTGGTTTTGCATGTATCACCAGGTACCAAGGGGATGCGCTGAGCGATTGCCACTCTTGGCCTGCGTGTGCGTGAATAGTCCGTCTGTTCGATAGATATCTGGTTGATCCTGCCAGTAGTCATATGCTTGTCTCAAAGATTAAGCTATGCATATCTAAGTTCACACTGCCTCACGGTGAAACCGCGAATGGCTCATTGAATCAATTGAGGTTCCTTAGATGACACTATCATACTTGGATAACTGTGGCAATTGTAGAGTTAATATATGCTTACCAAGCCCCGACCCTCGCAGAAAGAACTCTTTTATTAGTTCAAAACCAATCGTCCTTGCCTTTCATGGGACGCGGCGTGCCCATTGGTGACTCTGGATAACTTTGTGCTGATCGCATGGACTTACGTGCCCGCGACGCATCTTTCAAATGTCTGCCCTGTCAAATATCGATGGTAGGTGACATACCTACCATGTTTGTAACGAGTAACGGGAAATCAGGGTTCGATTCCGGAGAGGGAGCATGAGAAACGGCTACCACACCCGGGGAATCAAGGTTCGATTCCGGAGAAGGAGCATGAGAAACAGTTACCACACCCAAGGAAGGCAGCAGGCCCGCAGCTTACTCACTCCCGGCACGGGTAAGAAGTGACGAAAAATAACAATACGGGACTCTGTCGAGACCCCATAATTGGAATGAGTACTATTTAAACCCTTTAACGAGGATCTAGTGGAGTGTAAGTCTGGTGCCAGCAGCGCCGTAATTCACTGTCCGTTGTTCCTGCCCTATCGCCTGCCGTCTCTCTTCCGTGGGTGCTCTTCGCTGAGCGTTCCGGGTGGCCGGCGCGTTTACTTTGAAAAAAAAAAAAAAAATTAGTGTGTTCAAAGCAGGAATCGGCTGCCTGAATAATGGTGCATGGAATAATGTAATAGGACCTCGATTCTATTTTCTTTTTTCTTTTTTTTTACGAAACTGTTGGTAATGAATAGGAGGGACAAACAGGGAAGTTAGAGGTGAAATTCTATGATCGCCGCAAGACGAGCTACTGCGAAAGCGTTTGTCAAGAATGTTTTCATTAATCAAGAACAAAAGTCAGAGGCTTGAATACGATCAGATACCGTCGTAGTTCTGACCATTAACGATGCTGATTAGCGACCCCAATGCACACAATTGAATACCGCTTGGCTAGCAAATCGATAACGTGGAAAGACCGAATCGTGTGGGCGACGACAAAGGTATAAGCATCATAGTGGCACGAAATTGAATATTGCTTGGCTAGCAAATCCATTACTAGGAAATTTAGCATCGAAAGCCTATCAAGTGGGCGTTACCAAAGCTGGAAAAACCGTCCCAGTGATACGAAATGGAATATTGCTTGGCTAGTGAAACCACTACTCGGAAAGTCCGAATCGCTCGCTGTGTGGATGTCATTTGCAGACTGAACTGTCCTGGTCTCCGGAGGAACGGCCTGTCGTGGACGAAAGGCCCAATATACTAAAGTGAGGCTAAGCAGCCATGTGCAGGACGTGACGATTCCTTGGGCGAACCCAGTACCAGAGCGATATGTGCCTGGTCTGCAACTATGGAAGCCCCCTTGGATGGCGGGGAATGACCATGCTCTGCCCCTGCCTTCCCTTGAGGGCAGACGTTATGACACCAGATATTCTGAAAGGACCAGCTGGGATGGGGATAACACCACAACAGTAAGAGTTGACCATCCTACGGATCACCTGGAGAAGCGTCCCATTGACACTGAATGGAATGTTGCTTGGCTAGCTAATCCATTATGTGGAATGGCTGCACCGAAAACTCACTGTGTGGGCTTCATCAAAGGTGGGGGGAAAAAAACGTCCCAGTGACACGAAATGGAATATTGTTTGGCAAGCCAAAACCATTACGTGGAAAGTCCGAATCGCTCGCTGTGTGGATGTCATCTGCAGACTGAACTCTCCTAGTTTCCGGAGGACATCCTGAGGTGGACGAAAGGCCCAATATACGGAAGTGAGGCTAGGCAGCCATGTGCAGGACGTGACGATTCCTTGGGTGAGGCCAGTACCAGAGCGATATGTGTCGGCTTTGCAGTTATGGAAGCCCCATGGATGGCGGGGAATGACCATGGTCTGCCCCTGCCTTCCCTTGAGGGCTGATCGTTATGTGTGCGGCTGATCTGAATGGACCAGCTTGAATGGGGATGACACCACAACAGTGAGCTACCCGCCTTACGAAACACCCGGGAGGGTTAACCCGGTTAACAAATGCCTACAGAAGTCGGATGTGTCGGCCGAAAGGTGCAAATATCGCAGCTTTGCTGTAAACAGGCACAACGCAATTACATCCCAAAAAATATTCCAGATGAACGCAGTAGAAGATATGCTCAATCATTTTATATCGTTCCATCAACAAGGACCGAGATTTGTCGAGACGCATGAGCGCCTACGTCAATTGATAGGGCACATAATTATGTTTATCATGATCATCATCTGCATAGTGGCAGTTAATGAGATATATATGTCTTGACTTGTTTGTGATGGTTATATATATATATATATATATATATATATATATATATATATATATATATATATATATATATATATATATATATATATATATATATATATATATATATATATGACACATGCCTGTAGTCATTGGCATTAAGGTGAGGGGCCGTACAATATAAACAATTCACGAGATAAAATAGGGCGGATAGTAAGTCCCCCAGAGGGTGTAAATGAGAAGACAGTAATTGAAAGGGGGAGCGGAGAAGAGGTCAGTTGGCTAGAATAACTGGGAGGCAGACAGTTGAAGCAGTGAGGTGGGGTTTGTGTGGATCATTGTGAGGGGGATAGAATGGTTGAAAAGAGAAGGACAAAGACTGACGGAGGGCAGTTGATGTTTGGACTCCGAGCTGAGAGGGAGTTGGGTTTGAGATACCGAGGTAGTCGGGAGTCCACGGACAACGGGGTTGTGTTGTGCTCCGAGTTGTGAAGACAGGCCTGAACCAGAGTGGGTTCTATAGTTGAGCAGTGGCTCCAACCCAATGTGTGGGTTGTATTGTGGGAGATCCAGCCGTGGATAGTAGCTGGATTACCTGTCTTGTGGATTGAGATAAGAGCAGGCCGTGAGAGGGCATTGATGTGTGCTGGTTAAGTTGTGAGGAGGATATTTATAGTCTATGGATTGCATTGTTTTCTTGATGTATATATATGTTCCGTGAGTCTGTGTTGTTTCTGTAATAAAGGATTATGTGCGCCAGCTGAAGCTTGTTTCATGACTGGTGAATATGCACTGCGGGGGTGAGTTACATTGCAAGACAGATATCTCCATTGACACACCATGGGTATCGTTGCCTAGACAACGACCATCACACAATAATATCATGAGCATATCATCGTAAGAACTTCGTGATATTATCATCAAGAACGACGTGTGACAATCTGTGAGCTCGTCCGATCAAGAACATCTGGGCGCTCGTCGCTTGGTAAGGAGTATCTGGAAGGCCACGTACGGTCAAGATCATTGCAGACAGTGTTGTCATTCTGAGATGTTTGTGGGCTCTTCGCGGAGAGAGGGTGGACAGCGGAGTGAGTCCACCGTATAAACACTGAGTTTTTCTCCGTGCGGGAACTGATACAGACAGTTCACGTCAAGTCCACTACAAGTGAATTGGAACCAACCATATCGCTGAAGCGAGAGGGGGTGATAAAGACACGCCATACAGACTAACCGGGAGAGTCCATTACGGTGACAGGTAAATTTGATACCAGGCAGGAGTGCTGAAACTAGCAGACGCGGCGATGAAAGACCAGTGTTGAATCCAGAGTGGCGAGGGCAGCGTGTGTGTGTGTAGGACATCGCTGGCGGTGATAATTACAGGATTGGGAACCAAAGATATTTGACAGGTGTGTGTGTGCGAGGCAAGCGCACCGTGTTGTCGCAAGTTGACTGGTCAAGATTTTTCGACGCAGTAGATAGGACGGGTGGAGACACCAGCGTCCAGGTACGAGGGGAAAGTTACGTTAACCCCTACCACAGCCGTGCTAGGGCAGCAGTGGAAAGTGTGATTTTCCACGAAGTTAATATAGCAGCCGGGTGGGGCTGTCAAGTTTGTGTGAAAACTGTTTTACGGAGGAATTTTTCACTGAGAGTGATAAAGAGAAATTAGGTTGACCTTGGAAGGAAAGGCTGTTTAACAGTAAGCAGTTACTGAGGAAATTTCCACGGCCTTAGTGTGGTCAAGATGACTCATTGTGAATGAACAAAACAAGGTTGTTTTGAAAGAAAGCCAGATTTTATGTTTCGCCTTTGTTGAACTGTTCTATTATTGTCATCATTATTCTGTTATGAGCAAACAGTTTTAACGTCTCATCATCGCAACCATGGTTGTATTGCTTTGCCAATAAGGATTTATATACCCAAATTTAAAGCGCTGAACATTGGCTGCCATTCTCCTTTTCTTTTTGGTGAATCTTGTCGGATAACGGAAATCCATAACATTAATGATACAGCGAAGCGCCATCTCCGCAACGAGAGTAACAACAAATCGAAAGAACATTTTGGATTATTACTGTGGTGCCACCACGTACAGAGAAAGTACAATAACGTTACGGACTGTGTCGAGACAGAACAGTTTAGATATCACTATCATCTTCAACTTTTGTCGACAATTGGAACTTGTGATCACCACGTGAATTCAGGAACCACTCAACAAATCAATCAGTCATTTTGAAATCTAGTGTCGTAGACATTTCCAGCGGATTGCGAATAACTATTAAAACGAACAAAAACTTTGGTGACTGAATAAAAGGAACTTTTGGCGACAGATTAATAGGCCCATATTTGTCGGCCAACCAGTTACACATTATTATTTTTTATTGTTTTGCTCCCATCGTCATATTTATTGTTGTCGGGTGTTACGCAATTATTTGTATGTGGTCCAGTGTTTGTCAAGAGTAGGGGAGTTTTGTGTTGTTTCTCGAAGGCCGGGAGACAGGGCGAAAAGTTACTTTCTGAGGTGCACCATATATAATGTCTGGAAAGAAAATCGAAAGGTCGGTTTATTTGGTTCTGCAGGGACGGTCCTGAATGATATAACGTGCCAGTTTGTGTTTGACGTCAGATTTCTGTATAATTTTATGCTATAATTTTTTTTCCTTCTCTTTCTTCTTTTCATAATATTTGCATATGATATTTGCTGTGTTCGGATATATGTTATTATTGTGCACTTTTGGTCGTGTCTACTATCTAGTGGTATCTGAGTCAGTTTATGTTACGCGTACTGTGGGTGTCCCTACACAAGCTTGTAGTCGTTACTGTGGTTTATTTCTGTGTGATCATCGTCTCCGTGTACTCAGCTTGTGAAGTCTAGCGTTGGATAGTCATCACTTAGTGTTATCATCCATTTGTTTGTATATGTATTTATATGTATGTTTAACAATATTTCCAGGGACTTTATGAACTATTGGTCATAGATATATAGATATAAGGGAGTATAGGTGATACTTCCCTACCTCACTACCTAGTGCTTATAGAGTGACTGGGTGAGTACAGAGTGATATTTTAGCACTACGAAGTTACATGCACAAGGAGTGGTAGTGAACGTATTGAAGGCACACAAAGGACTAGTAGCAGAGTCTGTACATTTATAGTTGGCTGACAGACAGCAACGTGTCCACAAGTACAAGATGCCTACTTTAATGGAATATATTGAAGCAGGTGAAAGAATAGGCCTGAAGGGTAAAGAGTTACAGGAGTATGCCGAAGCAAAAGAACAAAAACAGACGGAAAGAGAGGAGAGACATAATGAACGCGAGGCAAAGCGTCTACAGGAAGAGAGAGACACACACATGAGAATGGAAATTGAGAAAGAGAAGATCAAGTGTCAGATGCAAACTGAAATCGAGTTAAGAAAACTAGAAATATCTTCGAAAGGTCAAAGTGAGGAAAGCAGAAGACCATCGCAGTCGTCACAGAGATTAAAACTGCCATACTTTACGGACCGAGACAACCTTGAAGCTTATCTTGACAGATATCAGGCATCAGCGAAAGTGTTAGGCATCCCCGAAGAACAGTATGCTATTAGACTAGGGGAGCTTCTTACGGGTAAGGCACTAGACACCATGTTCAATTTACCTGTAGAAGAAAGGAACAACTACACTATCTTACGTCAACGTTTGCTGACAAAGTTCCAACTAACTGAACATGGATATAGAACAAAGTTTAGACAGTTAGGGCCAGAGACAAATCAAGATTTCACAGACTTTGTTAACACAGTAAAGAACACATTTAACAAATGGATGGAGCTTGCAGAGGTAGGGAAAGATTTTAATAAATTAGTAGATCTAATTTTAAGAGACAAGGTGGTATCTGCATGCAATTCTAACTTAGTAGCTTTCTTTGAGGAACGTAAGCCAAAGGACATAGACACAATGTCTCAGTTAGGGCAAAACTACATGACTGCACATCCTAACGTATCTATTGGGAAACTAATGAGTGAGGAAATAGTCTGTGCAGCGTACACTAAACAGGACCAGAATCCAGTCATCAGACCAAGGGCGAAAAGTGTGGATTCAGCACAGAAAGGTGAGCAGCAAGAACTTCAAGATAATGGTTTCCGAGGAAACAATGATGGTAGAGTAGGACGGTACCCATATAGAAGAGGGAACTTCCAGAGACGTCCAAATTATGTCGGATGTTGGAATTGTGGGAGCTGGAGACACAAGGCAGCAGAGTGTGATGCACAACCATCAGATGGACCAACGAACAACACTAAAAGGGAGATTACTTGTTTCAAATGTGGAAAGAAGGGGCATATCAGCCATCAATGTAGGATGAGAGAAACAGAGCACTCAAATGCAGCACAAGTAATTGAGAAGCTGAACAATGAAGATTGTAGTGGATGCAAACCTCTTTTTGAAAAAGACAGTCAGCCAGTCCTAATATGTGGTCATACAGTGAAAGCAGGATCAGCAGTGCATGAAGGAGGCAGTTTGAAGCTGCATCAGGGATTTGTTAATGATAGACCAGCGTTAACAATTAGGGATTCTGGATGTACGTCTATCGGAGTCAGGAGAAGTTTAATAGATCCCTCGGATTATACAGGGAAAAAGATTAGATGCATAACATTCAACGGCACAGTAGAGTTCTACCCAGTAGCCATAATAACTGTAAAAACACCATATATCACTGGAAGAGTGACAGCGTGTGTTCTGGACTCACCAGTGGCTGATTTGATCATAGGAAATGTTATAGGAGTTAAAGATTGTACAGAAGAGGAAATAGTTTATTCGGACCGAAAATATAGTGTAAGCAGTAATGAGGTAGTTACCACAAGAGAACCTAAATTAGAGAGTATAGCTGAGGTAGAAGAGGCACTTGAAGTAGACACAGGAACTCAGGACAAGGATAGTACAGCGGAGCAGATGAGAATGGATCCCATATATAGTGCTAGTGAATCCCAGAGACAAGATACTGCTCTGAACAAATGTTCCCAAGGGTGTAGTAGAGCAGAAAATAGTCAGTCAAAGAAAGGTAGATGGTGCTTCGAGAGGAAGAACAAGGTTCTCACTCGCAGGTTTTCAGATAGCAGAACTGCACGTGGGCAAGGAGCAGTACCTTTAGCACATAGAGACCGATATACTAGAACAGCTCAGGATAGTGCATGTGCAGGGCACATAGGCAGAAGGCGTATGCAGCAGAAAGCAAGGTGCCAGATACATGGGCCAAGATTGAATAAAGAGTTCAGACTAAACAGAGACTCAAGTGTAACGGTGCAATATGCAGATAGGAAAGTTGAGTCAGGTCAAAAGAGTGTTCTCGACATTACTGACCCAGGGCTAGGGATAGCAAACAGATGTTGTAATTGTAGAGGTACCATGAGTCATGGGTACATGAAAGGTAGACACAGCATCGACAGGAATCAGAGGTGGGTTAATGCAAGAACAGAACCACCTGATATAGGGTCGGGACACAAATAGTATTGTGTGGTCGTGAAGTAGTAAGAGACCTGTGGGTACATAAGTATAATGCTTTTCTATGATGTATTATGATTATGTGATGTATTAGTTCATGCGTTGGTACACAAGATAGAAAGATGGTTGTTTCTATTTATGTGAGGGTACTATGAGCATTTGATGTAGTATTTAGGATGGTAGCTAGAGTAAGGTGCAGCCATACTTAGGGCTACCCAGGCTATATGTCTGGGTCACATGTTTAGTAAGTTTTAGTCTCCCAATATTTGAAAACGAAGTTTTCTTTTAAGAGGGGGGTGATGACATAAGCCTGGGTCATTGACATTGAGTTGAGTGACCGGGCATGAGGAAGAATGGAGATGAGAGTGGGAGACAGTAAAGTGACTGACCTGGCTATGAGAAGACAGCCAGTCCGGAGAAATAAAATAGTGAGGGTAGAGGGAAAATACCCCTAGGGGGATGGAGCGGAAGGACAGTTGTGTGTTGTGTGAAGTCAAGGGACTTCAGGCAGTTGATGTTTGGACTCCGAGCTGAGAGGGAGTTGGGTTTGAGATACCGAGGTAGTCGGGAGTCCACGGACAACGGGGTTGTGTTGTGCTCCGAGTTGTGAAGACAGGCCTGAACCAGAGTGGGTTCTATAGTTGAGCAGTGGCTCCAACCCAATGTGTGGGTTGTATTGTGGGAGATCCAGCCGTGGATAGTAGCTGGATTACCTGTCTTGTGGATTGAGATAAGAGCAGGCCGTGAGAGGGCATTGATGTGTGCTGGTTAAGTTGTGAGGGGGATATTTATAGTCTATGGATTGCATTGTTTTCTGGATGTATACATATGTTCCGTGAGTCTGTGTTGTTTCTGTAATAAAGGATTATGTGCGCCAGCTGAAGCTTGTTTCATGACTGGTGAATATGCACTGCGGGGGTGAGTTACATTGCAAGACAGATATCTCCATTGACACACCATGGGTATCGTTGCCTAGACAACGACCATCACACAATAATATCATGAGCATATCATCGTAAGAACTTCGTGATATTATCATCAAGAACGACGTGTGACAATCTGTGAGCTCGTCCGATCAAGAACATCTGGGCGCTCGTCGCTTGGTAAGGAGTATCTGGAAGGCCACGTACGGTCAAGATCATTGCAGACAGTGTTGTCATTCTGAGATGTTTGTGGGCTCTTCGCGGAGAGAGGGTGGACAGCGGAGTGAGTCCACCGTATAAACACTGAGTTTTTCTCCGTGCGGGAACTGATACAGACAGTTCACGTCAAGTCCACTACAAGTGAATTGGAACCAACCATATCGCTGAAGCGAGAGGGGGTGATAAAGACACGCCATACAGACTAACCGGGAGAGTCCATTACGGTGACAGGTAAATTTGATACCAGGCAGGAGTGCTGAAACTAGCAGACGCGGCGATGAAAGACCAGTGTTGAATCCAGAGTGGCGAGGGCAGCGTGTGTGTGTGTAGGACATCGCTAGCGGTGATAATGACAGGATTGGGAACCAAAGATATTTGACAGGTGTGTGTGTGCGAGGCAAGCGCACCGTATTGTCGCAAGTTGACTGGTCAAGATTTTTCGACGCAGTAGATAGGACGGGTGGAGACACCAGCGTCCAGGTACGAGGGGAAAGTTACGTTAACCCCTACCACAGCCGTGCTAGGGCAGCAGTGGAAAGTGTGATTTTCCACGAAGTTAATATAGCAGCCGGGTGGGGCTGTCAAGTTTGTGTGAAAACTGTTTTACGGAGGAATTTTTCACTGAGAGTGATAAAGAGAAATTAGGTTGACCTTGGAAGGAAAGGCTGTTTAACAGTAAGCAGTTACTGAGGAAATTTCCACGGCTTAGTGTGGTCAAGATGACTCATTGTGAATGAACAAAACAAGGTTGTTTTGAAAGAAAGCCAGATTTTATGTTTCGCCTTTGTTGAACTGTTCTATTATTGTCATCATTATTCTGTTATGAGCAAACAGTTTTAACGTCTCATCATCGCAACCATGGTTGTATTGCTTTGCCAATAAGGATTTATATACCCAAATTTAAAGCGCTGAACATTGGCTGCCATTCTCCTTTTCTTTTTTGGTGAATCTTGTCGGATAACGGAAATCCATAACATTAATGATACAGCGAAGCGCCATCTCCGCAACGAGAGTAACAACAAATCGAAAGAACATTTTGGATTATTACTGTGGTGCCACCACGTACAGAGAAAGTACAATAACGTTACGGACTGTGTCGAGACAGAACAGTTTAGATATCACTATCATCTTCAACTTTTGTCGACAATTGGAACTTGTGATCACCACGTGAATTCAGGAACCACTCAACAAATCAATCAGTCATTTTGAAATCTAGTGTCGTAGACATTTCCAGCGGATTGCGAATAACTATTAAAACGAACAAAAACTTTGGTGACTGAATAAAAAGAACTTTTGGCGACAGATTAATAGGCCCATATTTGTCGGCCAACCAGTTACACATTATTATTTTTTATTGTTTTGCTCCCATCGTCATATTTATTGTTGTCGGGTGTTACGCAATTATTTGTATGTGGTCCAGTGTTTGTCAAGAGTAGGGGAGTTTTGTGTTGTTTCTCGAAGGCCGGGAGACAGGGCGAAAAGTTACTTTCTGAGGTGCACCATATATAATGTCTGGGAAGAAAATCGAAAGGTCGGTTTATTTGGTTCTGCAGGGACGGTCCTGAATTATATAACGTGCCAGTTTGTGTTTGACGTCAGATTTCTGTATAATTTTATGCTATAATTTTTTTTCCTTCTCTTTCTTCTTTTCATAATATTTGCATATGATATTTGCTGTGTTCGGATATATGTTATTATTGTGCACTTTTGGTCGTGTCTACTATCTAGTGGTATCTGAGTCAGTTTATATGTTACGCGCACTGTGGGTGTCCCTACACAAGCTTGTAGTCGTTACTGTGGTTTATTTCTGTGTGATCATCGTCTCCGTGTACTCAGCTTGTGAAGTCTAGCGTTGGATAGTCATCACTTAGTGTTATCATCCATTTGTTTGTATATGTATTTATATGTATGTTTAACAATATTTCCAGGGACTTTATGAACTATTGGTCATAGATATATAGATATAAGGGAGTATAGGTGATACTTCCCTACCTCACTACCTAGTGCTTATAGAGTGACTGGGTGAGTACAGAGTGATATTTTAGCACTACGAAGTTACATGCACAAGGAGTGGTAGTGTACATATTGAAGGCACACAAAGGACTAGTAGCAGAGTCTGTACATTTATAGTTGGCTGACAGACAGCAACGTGTCCACAAGTACAAGATGCCTACTTTAATGGAATATATTGAAGCAGGTGAAAGAATAGGCCTGAAGGGTAAAGAGTTACAGGAGTATGCCGAAGCAAAAGAACAAAAACAGACGGAAAGAGAGGAGAGACATAATGAACGCGAGGCAAAGCGTCTACAGGAAGAGAGAGACACACACATGAGAATGGAAATTGAGAAAGAGAAGATCAAGTGTCAGATGCAAATTGAAATCGAGTTAAGAAAACTAGAAATATCTTCGAAAGGTCAAAATGAGGAAAGCAGAAGACCACCGCAGTCGTCACAGAGATTAAAACTGCCATACTTTACGGACCGAGACAACCTTGAAGCTTATCTTGACAGATATCAGGCATCAGCGAAAGTGTTAGGCATCCCCGAAGAACAGTATGCTATTAGACTAGGGGAGCTTCTTACGGGTAAGGCACTAGACACCATGTTCAATTTACCTGTAGAAGAAAGGAACAACTACACTATCTTACGTCAACGTTTGCTGACAAAGTTCCAACTAACTGAACATGGATATAGAACAAAGTTTAGACAGTTAGGGCCAGAGACAAATCAAGATTTCACAGACTTTGTTAACACAGTAAAGAACACATTTAACAAATGGATGGAGCTTGCAGAGGTAGGGAAAGATTTTAATAAATTAGTAGATCTAATTTTAAGAGACAAGGTGGTATCTGCATGCAATTCTAACTTAGTAGCTTTCTTTGAGGAACGTAAGCCAAAGGACATAGACACAATGTCTCAGTTAGGGCAAAACTACATGACTGCACATCCTAACGTATCTATTGGGAAACTAATGAGTGAGGAAATAGTCTGTGCAGCGTACACTAAACAGGACCAGAATCCAGTCATCAGACCAAGGGCGAAAAGTGTGGATTCAGCACAGAAAGGTGAGCAGCAAGAACTTCAAGATAATGGTTTCCGAGGAAACAATGATGGTAGAGTAGGACGGTACCCATATAGAAGAGGGAACTTCCAGAGACGTCCAAATTATGCCGGATGTTGGAATTGTGGGAGCTGGAGACACAAGGCAGCAGAGTGTGATGCACAACCATCAGATGGACCAACGAACAACACTAAAAGGGAGATTACTTGTTTCAAATGTGGAAAGAAGGGGCATATCAGCCATCAATGTAGGATGAGAGAAACAGAGCACTCAAATGCAGCGCAAGTAATTGAGAAGCTGAACAATGAAGATTATAGTGGGTGCAAACCTCTTTTTGAAAAAGACAGTCAGCCAGTCCTAATATGTGGTCATACAGTGAAAGCAGGATCAGCAGTGCATGAAGGAGGCAGTTTGAAGCTGCATCAGGGATTTGTTAATGATAGACCAGCGTTAACAATTAGGGATTCTGGATGTACGTCTATCGGAGTCAGGAGAAGTTTAATAGATCCCTCGGATTATACAGGGAAAAAAATTAGATGCATAACATTCAACGGCACAGTAGAGTTCTACCCAGTAGCCATAATAACTGTAAAAACACCATATATCACTGGAAGAGTGACAGCGTGTGTTCTGGACTCACCAGTGGCTGATTTGATCATAGGAAATGTTATAGGAGTTAAAGATTGTACAGAAGAGGAAATAGTTTATTCGGACCGAAAATATAGTGTAAGCAGTAATGAGGTAGTTACCACAAGAGAACCTAAATTAGAGAGTATAGCTGAGGTAGAAGAGGCACTTGAAGTAGACACAGGAACTCAGGACAAGGATAGTACAGCGGAGCAGATGAGAATGGATCCCATATATAGTGCTAGTGAATCCCAGAGACAAGATACTGCTCTGAACAAATGTTCCCAAGGGTGTAGTAGAGCAGAAAATAGTCAGTCAAAGAAAGGTAGATGGTGCTTCGAGAGGAAGAACAAGGTTCTCACTCGCAGGTTTTCAGATAGCAGAACTGCACGTGGGCAAGGAGCAGTACCTTTAGCACATAGAGACCGATATACTAGAACAGCTCAGGATAGTGCATGTGCAGGGCACATAGGCAGAAGGCGTATGCAGCAGAAAGCAAGGTGCCAGATACATGGGCCAAGATTGAATAAAGAGTTCAGACTAAACAGAGACTCAAGTGTAACGGTGCAATATGCAGATAGGAAAGTTGAGTCAGGTCAAAAGAGTGTTCTCGACATTACTGACCCAGGGCTAGGGATAGCAAACAGATGTTGTAATTGTAGAGGTACCATGAGTCATGGGTACATGAAAGGTAGACACAGCATCGACAGGAATCAGAGGTGGGTTAATGCAAGAACAGAACCACCTGATATAGGGTCGGGACACAAATAGTATTGTGTGGTCGTGAAGTAGTAAGAGACCTGTGGGTACATAAGTATAATGCTTTTCTATGATGTATTATGATTATGTGATGTATTAGTTCATGCGTTGGTACACAAGATAGAAAGATGGTTGTTTCTATTTATGTGAGGGTACTATGAGCATTTGATGTAGTATTTAGGATGGTAGCTAGAGTAAGGTGCAGCCATACTTAGGGCTACCCAGGCTATATGTCTGGGTCACATGTTTAGTAAGTTTTAGTCTCCCAATATTTGAAAATGAAGTTTTCTTTTAAGAGGGGGGTGATGACATAAGCCTGGGTCATTGACATTGAGTTGAGTGACCGGGCATGAGGAAGAATGGAGATGAGAGTGGGAGACAGTAAAGTGACTGACCTGGCTATAAGAAGACAGCCAGTCCGGAGAAATAAAATAGTGAGGGTAGAGGGAAAAAACCCCTAGGGGGATGGAGCGGAAGGACAGTTGTGTGTTGGGTGAAGTCAAGGGACTTCAGGCAGTTGATGTTTGGACTCCGAGCTGAGAGGGAGTTGGGTTTGAGATACCGAGGTAGTCGGGAGTCCACGGACAACGGGGTTGTGTTGTGCTCCGAGTTGTGAAGACAGGCCTGAACCAGAGTGGGTTCTATAGTTGAGCAGTGGCTCCAACCCAATGTGTGGGTTGTATTGTGGGAGATCCAGCCGTGGATAGTAGCTGGATTACCTGTCTTGTGGATTGAGATAAGAGCAGGCCGTGAGAGGGCATTGATGTGTGCTGGTTAAGTTGTGAGGGGGATATTTATAGTCTATGGATTGCATTGTTTTCTGGATGTATACATATGTTCCGTGAGTCTGTGTTGTTTCTGTAATAAAGGATTATGTGCGCCAGCTGAAGCTTGTTTCATGACTGGTGAATATGCACTGCGGGGGTGAGTTACATTGCAAGACAGATATCTCCATTGACACACCATGGGTATCGTTGCCTAGACAACGACCATCACACAATAATATCATGAGCATATCATCGTAAGAACTTCGTGATATTATCATCAAGAACGACGTGTGACAACCTGCTTCACTATCATCTTTGCCGCAGCATGTTGTTTGCAAAAGTTGTTCTTTAAAAGCCTAGGATCTTCCCCGTAAAACTCGAGATCTTTATTATATAAATGTGTCCTACTCAACAATGCAGCAAACGTGTAGATCTTTCTTTACTTCTATTAAACGCTCTAATAATGCCCCCTGCAAATACTCACAATTTTTCTACACTTATCTTCTAGAAAACCACATTGTTCTTCCTCTATTCTTCGTTGTATTGACATAACCCTTTGAATGATGACCCTTAGCAAAATGTTTGTTCATAATCATCACGTGCCAAGCCGATAAATGTGGGCGGTCATGTTTCGACATCTCGCACGATCACAAGAGTCATGATCAGCTCAGTGTTCTTCTTGTCGCGACCATGTCATGTGGCCAAGCCATCTATATATTTACTTCTCTGCCTTCCCCTTGATAATTTCCCCTCAATCTTGCCATTTGTCTCAAAGTTCTCTAATTGATTTCTACTTAAAACGTGTCCAAAAGTTTTTGTTACTTGACTCATTAAGCTAATTGTTCGATGATTCTCACAGGCTCCAGGTTTCTTCGGGATTGTACTAAACATAGATTTACATAGGTCATGCGGTATGTCTCCAGAATCACGTAATGTGGTCGTACAAACCTGGTGATCTGATATATTCCATGTTTTTCTAAGACATTCATCATTTCAGCTGTGATGTTGTCTGGACCTGAGAGCTTGTGGGATTTCATATTTTAAAGGGTCTTCAGAGCTTCTATTTTCAAAATGTGTGCTCCTTCAGTATTGTAATAACAATCACACTGTTCCTTGAATGAATTTTAGTTAAAGTCTTTCATATAATCTGACCATTTATCTAAAATATAATCCTCGGCCATACATTTTCCCTTTAGTTTCAGGCAATCTGTTGATGTGGGTGTTCTACTAGTAATGAATAAACAGGAATGAGGGGAACTGCAGTAAAGCTTAAAAAGGCAATGAATGAATCACCCAAAATACAAGAAGTAGATTATGAGCTTTACTAAAACACGACTACAAGAGACAAATTAGACGTTGCCACCAAAGCCTCCGTCAGTACAGGACAAACTAACACAAACCGACACAAACCTACTTGAAACAACACTTGACAATATTACACTAATTAAAGGTATTTATCTGAATCTGTATCCTTGCTAGGAAAGACTGACACGCGTAGGGATGTCAGTGGATTAATAGGATAATATACAATTATATGTGTGTGTGTGTGTGTGTATATATATATATATATATATATATATATATATATATATATATATATATATATATATATATATATATATATATATATATATATATATATATATATATATATATATATATATATATATATATTACTCCATTAACTGTAACACCTAGAAGCTGATTCCGCTAAAGGTTATAGTCTTGCAAAACTTTGTGCACTTCCATGAACATGTCTTTTCTATTTGTTGTTCCGTGCATGCTTCAAACGGATGCCAAATTCTTCCGTTATCTGAAAGTCCAAATTGTCACCACGAATGAACACGAGAAGTTGTGACGTACTCGAGAGAGCATTAGACTCACCCAGCACCAGAGAATACCACAAGTTCCTAGTTTTCCAACGTATCTGTAGCAGTATGGTCTTTCCAAGTTCTTCTGTTCTCTGCACAACTGAACTTGTCGAAAGGCTGATAGTTCCAAACAAATCGGCTTTCTCAGGACACAAGTCATTTGCTGCTTCCATCATACACTATTAATGAAGTTGCCATCAGTAAACGGGTTTCCTCTTTCTGCCATCTTATGCACTATTTTGTAACTTGTACAAGTGACAAATTCTTGTTCAGAAAACTTTCTCGTGAAGAGATTTGTTTGTGTTTCTAAACCACGTTTCATGGACTCATATTTCTCAAAGCGTAACCTTGCGTGTGTGATGTGTTGATGCAGATGATGTTGTTGCGGATAGATGCGTGTGTGTGTGTGTGTGCATGTTGCCAAAGAAACCATGGTAACGTCAGAGCGTAGGTGGCGTAACTACGAGCCGAGGAAGGACTTGGGATGGCGCCAATTAAGCAAACATTACAATAAAAAAGAAAATCTAGATACAATAATATGTTATGTAAAAAAAAAAAGTACATTTAGGGCACATAGCAGCCAGGAGGTCTCCGCACCTGTGAAGATCTCCTATTATTCCAAACATATTTACATTTAAATTGTATCATAACGTCTCGTGTTCCATATATTATAACAAGCACGTTCAAGTACACTCGGCGGGACGGATGAAATGACGTCGCGGGCCGGATCTGGCCCGCGGGCCGTAGTTTGGTGACCCCTGAAATACACGGGTGGCACTGTGTTAAGAGGCAAAAGAAGTACCGGGGAGTTTAAGCTAAGGTTAAAGAATGGATCTTAGTGTAGGAGAGCCTGGCATGTGATAGTACATCTAGTGCGAGAATGGAGGTGACGGATTTCACTGGGAAGTTTCGCTGACTGGAGGAAAAGCAAAACAAACACGTATCGTGACTGTCACAGATATATATATATATATATATATATATATATATATATATATATATATATATATATATATATATATATATATATATATATATATATATATATATATATATATATGACGTAACTGTTGTGGGCTATTGCATAATTTTTGTCTAATTCCCAATAAAAGTGCAACTAGAAGTTGATGATGTAACTCTATCTATGATTACATCACCGTTGTGCTTAAATATCTTATCTCTGATAAAATTTTGCCATTATTTACTGCATTTGTCCTCATCAAAAGTATCGTAGCTAGAAGTACCAACGATATGTGCGTACAGCGCTAATAAATTATTTTACGTATGTGTGGTGAGGTGAAATTTCTATCACAAAAACGAAATATAACTAAAGTAACAAGGCGTGCAGTTTGTATTTATGATGCAGAATAGGCGATATCGATAAGAGTCTGGCGCTACACATATGCTGCAATATTTGCAGCACATCTTAAACTGTGGGTGACTTTGAAAAGGCAAGCTATGCCTTTTGCAGTTCCATTGATTTGAGAGAGCCCACTGGTCATCTCCAGAACTGCTTCTTTTGCATGGTCTCTCCATTTGGGAAAGGCATGTCAAAGAAGAAAAAATTGACTCTGGAATATCCAAACATCCCCTCTGCAATACGTCCAGTACCACATGACGTTGACCTACCTGTTCCCAAAGTGGCAGAATCAATTTCAGCTGCTTCCACTGATGAAGAAGAGGATATTGGTGGTCTTGAACCATTGTTGATTGTAATATTTGGTTAACATTGACATGTGTTTTTCATTTACTGAATTTCATTTTCCTATGTATATTTCATTGTTATGGTTTCTATTTTCTGTTAGTTATTTTGTTATATTCTGGTTAGTTTGTGGTTTCTTTTTACGTAATCATTTTAACATTTTCGTTTCATTTCTGTTGTTTATAGCCATTGAAAATTGTTATTTACTCTAATGTTTGGTATTGAGTGTGATGTCTCTATTAACTGTAATTTATTTTCTATTGGTTTTTTTTTTATGTGTGTATTTTCTGTTTACTGTTAATCTTGCCGTTTTATTTGCTGTTCATCGTTCTGATTTTTATTTTCTTATTTGCTGAAATGTCCTGAACAATTATTTTGTTTCCCGTTGTGTTCATTTTTGTGGTTTATACTTATTATTTGGTTTTATGTTTGCGATCAGCTGTGTGGTTGTTGTGTACTGTTAATTTCAGTAAAATAAATCAAGGTCTATGTTCCCCTCTTTGAGATGTTCTGTGAACATGGTGCTAGCTCCATGCTTGTACTTTATGGATAATGTGATCAATATCACTTCGGCAGACGTTATTTACTGTAACGTTTACTGGTAGGCAGTTTAGGTTGACTCGACCGCGGAGTCCACGACGGTTTGTAAAAATGTTCCGGCTTGGATATGGATTCGAACACAAGCATGCTAGTCATTGCGCTCAGCGGCTCATTTTGTTGACTTCATATGTTTGTTCTATTTAATTTTCTGTTTTGTATGTTTATTATTGAGTACCAATGCTACTGAGTTGGGAGCATGGAGTGAGACTGCGAGCTGTGAATTTCGTCTGTAGTGCTTTTACATGTGTCCACGGTTGTTTAAATCGTCAACTGCATGTTCAGAAAAATGGTGGCAGGCCGGTCACTGAGCTAACTGGGTTACCTTATGCGGCAGTGTGTGGCCTGCTGGTTTTATAGTGATTGCCGCTTCTATCAACGATAAACTGTATTTTTCGTGGCGGACTTTTGTGTTTGCATTCTGGCAGCGGCGTTATGCATAGCATACTTGTGCGGGCTGTTGGTTTGTCGAGACTCCTGTCTGTTCCACTTTTCACATGGGGCTTGGTTTTCCGTCTGTTGCAGGTGGCTCAAGGTGATGCAGGCGAAGGCATACCTCAGAGTAGCTGCAGACACAGATCACCCTTTGCATGAGGCCTGCACGCCGTTAAGGGTTAGCGACTGATAAGAGGGAAATCATGGATGGCTCAGGCGAAGGATACGATAAGGCAGGTGTGCCCCTTGGAGAACATTAGGAGAGGAGAAGCGTGGGTCAGAGTGTCAGCGGAGCAGTCAGACTTGTTCAGTGTTATAATCACATTGAGCCGGAAGTGCAGGGAGTGGCCAGCAGGGGCCACGGAAGTGAAAATCCGGCAACTAATTCAGGATAATGCTCGCTCAGGTGATGTGATTATCTACACAGATGGGTCGGTGTTGAGAGGTAGGAGAAGTGCCTGGGGGTTCTTAGCAAAAGCCAATGGTCGAAGTTTGGTGCAGGAGAGCCTGGCATATGATACCACAACATCTAGCTTAAGAATGGAGGTGGAGGCGGTCAGTGCAGCTTTCCGCTGGATGGAGAATACGATACACACACACACATCGTGATTTAACTGACTCAGAAAGCATGCTGAGTAGGGTGAAGACAGGCAAGCTTCGTGTAGATTGGCTTGCTTCGCTTCGGAAGTCACGGGTGACAAGTATCGTCTGGATCTTTTCTCCGGGGCATGCTTGTGTGCTGGGGAATGAACAGGAGGACTATTGGCTGGTTCGGCAAAACTTGGTGGAGAATTGATGCATGACAAAGCAGATGTGGTTGCGACCTTGTAGGAGCATGTGTACACCTCGGAGGAGCAAATGGATCACCATGGTCTGGCAAGAATGCGACAGCGAGGGGTGACGAGGGGATCTGGCCGACGATTAACGCTCAGAGGAAAGGCGAGACGGACATATAATCAGATTGCTATTGGTACTATTAGTGTTGGAACTCTTCGCTGGCTGCTGAGGATGGGGACGGAGCGCTTATGGGAATGCCCCGAATGCTGTGATGTCGGTTCCTAAATCAATCAATCAATCAAATCACATGGGGCGGTGAAGAGCATTTTGTGATATTCACTGGCACAGGAACGAGACATAATGGGGCGACCCTTTGTCGTGAAGTTGGAACCGCAACTATTTAATGAAAAAGAATCGCTGCTTCCTATTCTTTGTATTTGATTCAATGCCAAACAAAAAGCAGGTTTGGATCAAACATGGTACACAATCAAATAAACAAGCGTTATAATGTACATTTTCGTACACTGAGTATTGACAGTGCCTACGAAACCACGAAAGAAGGCAAATAACACGGTGACCCTAGATAAAAAATATATCGTCCTTCTCTCCAAATGAGATTGCACATTTGGTGATATATTATCCTTCGGCACTGAATTAGTTAAGACTATATATTTAGCTCCGTTAGGAACATCTCGTTACCAGAACAGAAGCCACACTTCTTGAGTGCCTATGGGGATCATGGTATTATTCTGGATCTTTCAATTTTGATTATAGTACTATTAACAAATTATCGCTTCTAGTATTACTCATGCCGTCTCCCTGGTCGAGGGGTTAGCAGCTTTCTCCGTAACTCCGAATACTCTAGTGGTTGACAAGAGCACACGAGAGTTGGAAGCGGTTCAAGTCGTGCCAGTGACTTATGAGAGTATGGAGCCGAAAAAAAACACAAAAAAAAACAATGGCAAACTACTGAGCATAATCTTGCCAAGAAATCAACAATCAGCTTAAAGATGCTGGTGTTGACAGCGATGTCCTGTAAAGGATATGCAAAACACATAGTATTACTCATACACAACAATTGACAGTATCATCCACATCACTAGTTGCATTGGTACTCACTAATAAATGTTTGCAATGATAGTCACAAAATACGCATGCTTAGAGACCATAGTGGA
The DNA here is from genome assembly GCA_014155875.1 of Cepaea nemoralis. Lineage (NCBI taxonomy): Eukaryota > Metazoa > Mollusca > Gastropoda > Stylommatophora > Helicidae > Cepaea > Cepaea nemoralis. Next base: position 945,520 of record JACEFZ010020183.1, read on the forward strand.
GTACGTGAACATGTTTTAATTTGTCTATCAACAGATTGTCGTGATTTCACTCTTGTTGTCATGTCTTCTTCGTGGCTCCGCTCATGATCAGCTGTCAGAAATGGCTCCAGTGGATCCAGATTACAGAACTGTACCACCTGTAGAACTTGCAGGTACACGTGTATTGTTAATAAAAAGAAAAAGGATCTTCAGAATAAAACAATCTATTTTTTGAACTAAACCAGTCATCTCAAGCCAGTTTGACATTTTCGTCACTGTCAAAACGATTTCCTTTCAGCTGTATTTTTTTTTTTTTTAAAGATTTGGGAAAAGAAAAAAGTCTGATGGAGCCCAATCTGGAGAATATGGTGGTTGTGGAAGAATGTCAATATTCAAATCTTTGGCAGTTTGCGGAGCAAGCCGTGCTTTATGGGAGGGCGCGTTGTCTTGAAGCAAAGGCAGAATTTACGTATGCGCTATCCCTCATTTTCTGGTCACAGCCTTTCTTAGTTTGATAAGGAAATCTGCATAGTACTGCCCATTAACCGTGTTGCCACGAAGCATGTAATCTTTCCATGTGACACCTTTGACGTCCCAAAAAAAAGTCAGCATCACTTTTCTTGCAGATTGTTGTGCTCTTGGCTTGAAATGTGTAGGCGAGTCCGGGGTTTCCACTGCATGCTGGCAATTTTGGATTCTGAGTCATAATGGTGAATCCAAGTCTCATCTACCGTCACCATGGTCGTCAACATGCTTTTCGACCGCCACATGTTGAACAACTGGCCACAGCAATCAACCTGTGTTTGTTTCTGTTCACATGTCAGCAGGAATGGACCCCAGCAGGCACACACTTTTCTCATGTTCAGTCTGTTGTGTAAAATTCTAAAAACTGTACTCTTACTCAGGTTTGCTGGACCCGATATATCTGCAATTGTCAATTTCCTATCCTGGTCTATGATTTTATTTACTTTTGCAGCATTTGCATTAACTATGATGCTGAAATTGAGGCAATCAAGATAGCCACAGAGAAATTACAACATACCAGCCATGGTACACAACCTGCAGTGATATTGACAGATGCAAAATCCGTAATAGAGGCGCTCCTGTCTGGGAAATTGCCAGTTCTGAGGACACTACTTTCTGAACTTAGCAGTCAGCGTAAGATCACCATACAGTGGATACCATCCCACTGTGGAGTCCCCGGAAACGACAGAGCTGATCGATTGGCTAAGGAAGGAGCAAAAGAAGAACAACCTGATGTGCCTATTACATACCACCAAAAGAAAAGAATGATCAAATCAATCAGAAAGCCACCAAACCTTACTCAAGACGACTACCACGTTATGGACAGATCAGAACAGGTCATTCTTCTGTGCCTCAGAACAGGACACAATAGATTACGCAACCACTTGTATACAAAATTCAAGATTTGTGACTCAGCCATGTGCACATGTGGTTTGGCGTCGCAGACAGCAGAGCACATACTCCAGGATTGCCCAAACTACAACATATCCAGGCGAACCTTCTGGCCTAGAGAGACAACAGTGGAAGATAAACTCTATGGACCGCTGAATGAACTAAAAAAGACTGTTAGATTCATACAAGAGACGACATTGCAGTTGTAGACATGTTTCAAGCGAACGAAAGAAGAAGAAGAAGAACTGCACTCTGAGGACGGTCGTCCTGATATTGGCAGATCAGCAACTTGGGAACGGCCACACTTAAACTGCAAACACCAATTTTTTACAGAAGTATACGAAGGACAGACTTCCTCAAACACTGGCTCCATCTCCCTGTGTATATTTGTAGGTGTTTTTCCCTGTAACATCAAGAATTTTATCATAGTCCTGGCGTCTGATTTCTCCATTGTTCTGACAAACCATTGGATGTGCAGATCTGGTCAATAGGGTATGTTGTGCAATGCACCATATCGAGAAAACCAGCTGAGGAGGGAAATTCATAATTCATATGTCCATTACAAATTGAATGAGCTATTCATTCATTCATTCAGTAGCATGTTCTTTGCAGAACCTCGCTCCCATAACAACCTTCCGGAAAACCTCTCGATCATAAGCAAGATGTCCCGCATCTGATACACCCATCTGGAGATCATCCGCCACATCCTGCACCCATCTTCTCTTTGGCCTTCCTCTTCCTCTCTTCCCAGGCATATACCCCTCCATTATTGTTCTCTCCAGACTTTCGTGACGTTTCAAGTGACCAAAATATTTCAATTTTCTTTGTTTTATCGTCTTTAATAGCCAACCTTCTTCAATATTCAACTCTTGAAGTATGGATGCATTTGTTCTTTTCTTTACCCAAGATATTCTTAGAACTCGTCTATAACATTTATATTCAAAGGCGTTTATGCCCTGTTCAGCTTGTTTAGTAAGTATCCATGTCTCACAGGCGTATGTTGCAATGGGAAAGATGCATGCTCTTAAACATCTAATTTTTGTAGTTCTATCTGTCCCACTCCATAATTTATTCAGCTGTTTTAGTCTTTGAAGAGCAATTGATAGTCGCCGTTTAATTTCTTTCATTGTGTCACCATGTTGGTAATCAATGAACCAAGATATTCAAAATTTTCCACTACCGCCAATTTTTCCCCATTAATGTATATTTCTTTCTCCATAGTAGTTTTATCTGTATGCATTATCTTTGGTTTTGCTATGTTAAGATATAAGTTGTGATTTTCACTATTCAATTGGGTTGAAGCTATTAGGTTTTCTATGCCATTCTGTGTTGTGGATAGTAACACTGTATCATCAGCATATCGAATCTCCGGTATGTCATGACCGCCGATATTTAGGGCATCATATAGCTCCCTGTTTATAGCATCTCTTACATTTCTCATTATATTTTCGACGTACAGGTTAAACAAATAGGGTGACAGCACGCAGCCCTGACGGACTCCTTGCTTGATGTCAATCCAATCTGATGCCTCGCCATCTATTCTAACTGCTGCTTGTTGGTCTAGATAGAGAATTTTTATGAGTTGTACTACATGTGATAGAAAGCCCATATTCCTCATGATTTCCCAAAGTTTCTGATGTTGTACACAGTCAAATGCTTTTGAATAATCCACAAAACATGAGAATAGGTTTACATTAAATTCTCTGCATTTTTCTATTATTAAACGCATGTTGAATATGTGATCTCTTATTCCTCTTCCGTGTCTAAATCCAGCTTGAACTACGTTAATCTCTTCTTCCATTTTCTTACGAAGTCTTCCCATTATGACTTTTAGTAGAATTTTACTTGCATGACTGATCAGGGCAACAGTTCTATAGTTGGTGCATAATTTCAGGTTGCCCTTTTTTGGTATTGGAATGAAGATAGTTCTCTTTCAATCTTTTGGCCATATATCATATTTCCAAATCTTTGTACATAATGCATGATATATGTGTATGCTTTCTTCTCCTCCCGCTTTAATTAGTTCAGCTGGTATCTCATCACATCCAGGTGATTTACCATTCTTCAGGTTCTTTATAGCCCAAGTAATTTCATCTAATGAGGGTTCAGGTTCGGTCTCTGCTGTCATTGACTCATGTATCTCATTCATATCCTCACTGTCACTCATATCATACATTACACTGCAGTACTCCTGCCATCTTTCTAGAATTTGTCTAGATTCTGTTAAGGTATTTCCCATCTTGTCACAGATAACATTCAATTGAGGTTGAACATTTCTTGTCAATAACTTCATTTCTTTGAACATTTCACAATCTCTTCCAGTCTTATGATATTGCTCTATTCTGGTACAGCAATCTTGTATATATTGATTTTTGTCCTTTCTTGTGTTCTTTCTTATTTCTCGAGTTAAAGATTTATACTTCATCCTGCTGTTATCGGATTCACATCCTTTCTGTTTCAGTTCCCTTCGTTGTTTTATTAATTCTAATGTGTCTGATGTAATTCATGACTTAAGTTTCTTTTTCTTGGTCGGAATTAAATCTTTGGCTGCAGTTATCAAGATATCTCTAGCTTGTACTGCCAGTTCATCAGGTGTCATTTCTTCTTGTAGAGACATCAAGACCCCAAAGCGATTCCTAACTTCTACAGTGTATGCATCCGGTATTTTTGTGAGATCAAAACGAAGTGGCCTTGGTCCTCGGATAAGCTTTTTGAGTTTTAATTTCAGATCTGCTTCTAATAACTGATGATCTGTATCACAGTCTGCACTACGTAGGGTTTTTGTAGATGTTATGCTTGATCTCCATCTTCTTTGTATTAAAATATAATCTATCTGATTTTCGGTAATACTGTCTGGAGACTTCCATGTGAAGAGTCTTCTTGGATGTTGTTTAAAAAGCGTGTTGGCTATCGTTAACTCATTTTCTGTGCAAAATTCAATTAATTTGTCACCTGCATCATTTCTATTTCCTAATCCAAATTTTCCTAAAACGTGCCTCTCATTTTCAGCTCTTCCTGCACCTACTTTTGCATTAAAATCTCCCATTATTATTGTTATATCATTATGACCAATCTTATTTAATGTGTCTTGTAGTGTGTTGTAAAAATCTTCAATTTCGTCCTCCTCTGCTGGTGAAGTAAGTGCATATATCTGTATGAGAGTTGTGTTTTTGGGACGGCCTTTAAGTCTAATAGTGAGGATTCTATCACTAACTGGATTATATCCCATTAAAGATTTTGCAGTTGTCTTATCTAAACAAAATGCCACTCCACTCTGGCCTCCGGCGTCTCTACCAGAATAAATGAAAATACTTCCATTTTCAGGTGTAAAATGTCCCTTGCCGCTCCAGCGATGTTCACTAATTCCTAAAATTTGAATGTTTAACCTCTCAATCTCATCACACACTACTTTAAGCGTTCCCTCATACAGACTTCTCACATTCCACGTTGCTATTCTCACTCTCTTTCTTAGTCTGACACAGGGGATTTCCTTGGTAACACAGTCAGGATTAACTCCGTCATCACGATTACTAGTACTGGTCCCTGTGTCACACTCTTCCCCAGTGTTATCTGATCTGCCTGGCCTGGGGGTCTCGCCACCAGATCTCTTTCTTATTATGTTTTCTTTCATGGTTTCTATGGTTTCTTGGCAAGTTTTGCAGAAGGTAGTTTGCCATTGCTTTCCTTCTGGGCAGTGACTGTATTAGTCGGTGGCCATAGCCATTGTCTCTACTGATGAGATCATCTGCCTATCGCCGCAGAGTGCAAGACCATAACCAACAACAATCTGTCGGCTGCTCTCACACTCCATCCACCACCTGCTTCCATGGCTTCACGTAACCCTGATCGGGGGGCTAAACGGGTACTCCACCTTGCCCAAGGGTGTCCCGTAGACTAACGGAGGAAAGGAGGCGTCTTACATCTCCTTTGATAGGGGATACCCCTACCCCACTAACCATGAATGAGCTATACATGTGCCAAATTTCAATTTTCTCCGCCTACTCCTTCATGGTCAGGCTAAAGACTTATGAGAAGTCCCTTTTGTGTGTGTGTGTGTGTGTGTGTGTGTGTGTGTGTATGTGTGTGTGTGTGTGTGTGTGTGTGTGTGTGTGTGGGTGGGTGGGTGGGTGGGTGGGTGGGTGGGTGGGTGGGTGGGTGGGTGGGTGGGTGTGTGTGTGTGTGTGTGTGTGTGTGTGTGTGTGTGTGTGTGTGTGTGTGTGTGTGTGTGTGTGTGTGTGTGTGTGTGTGTGTGTGTGTGTGGTGTGTGTGTGTGTGTGTGTGTGTGTGTGTGTGTGTGTGTGTGTGTGTGTGTGTGTGTGTGTGTGTGTGTGTGTGTGTGTGTGTGTGTGTGTGTGTGTGTGTGTGGTGTGTGTGTGTGTGTGTGTGTGTGTGTGTGTGTGTGTGTGTGTGTGTGTGTGTGTGTGTGTGTGTGTGTGTGTGTGTGTGTGTGTGTGTGTGTGTGTGTGTGTGTGTGTGTGTGTGTGTGTGTGGTGTGTGTGTGTGTGTGTGTGTGTGTGTGTGTGTGTGTGTGTGTGTGTGTGTGTGTGTGTGTGTGTGTGTGTGTGTGTGTGTGTGTGTGTGTGTGTGTGTGTGTGTGTGTGTGTGTGTGTGTGTGTGTGTGTGTGTGTGTGTGTGTGTGTGTGTGTGTGTGTGTGTGTGTGTGTGTGTGTGTGTGTGTGTGTGTGTGTGTGTGTGTGTGTGTGTGTGTGTGTGTGTGTGTGTGTGTGTGTGTGTGTGTGTGTGTGTGTGTGTGTGTGTGTGTGTGTGTGTGTGTGTGTGTGTGTGTGTGTGTGTGTGTGTGTGTGTGTGTGTGTGTGTGTGTGTGTGTGTGTGTGTGTGTGTGTGTGTGTGTGTGTGTGTGTGTGTGTGTGTGTGTGTGTGTGTGTGTGTGTGTGTGTGTGTGTGTGTGTGTGTGTGTGTGTGTGTGTGTGTGTGTGTGTGTGTGTGTGTGTGTGTGTGTGTGTGTGTGTGTGTGTGTGTGTGTGTGTGTGTGTGTGTGTGTGTGTGTGTGTGTGTGTGTAACTAGGTTACATTGATCAGGTGTCATCAAGGATATGTTTCTAGTAAGTGAGGCCATGTATACATTTATTACTTTGTGCTTGCCCAGATTAGTACTAAACTGGTATTAGAGAATCATTCATGAATGCGGAACACGGGGAGAGAACTAAATAAACACAGTGAATCAAGAGGTGTGTGAATATACGCTAGCGCTGGAAATGGCACACATATAAAATACCTTAGAATAGAATGACTAGAATGCCCGGTGTCCAGAATCCATGTGATAAATGAAATTTGGGTGGACCTACACACGCGTGACAAGAGAATTAGAGACAGGGATGAAAAATGTATGGAGGACAATGGCGGATTGCGCAAGATAGGACGTCCTAAAATCAAAACGAGATCAAAAGATCAAAACGGTATATATATATATATATATATATATATATATATATATATATATATATATATATATATATATATATATATATATATATATATATATATATATAGAGAGAGAGAGAGAGAGAGAGAGAGAGAGAGAGAGAGAGAGCACAAAGAAATTGTTCAAAACGTAACAAACATTAAGTGACATTAAGTCTTTTATTGGGACTGGTTAGGATACAGTTTGTTTCCATACATGTTGTAATAGAAGCGTCACAGAGCGTTCGTAATCAATTCATGGTAGTGCATTAGAACGTTCATAACATATGTAATGTAAATGACGATTTTTCCAATGGTTGATTGATTGATTTAAGAACCAACATCACAGCATTCGGGGCATTCCCATAAGCGCTCCGTCCGCACCCTCAGAAGAAAGTGAAGAGTTCCAACCCCAATAGTACCAGTAGCAATCTGATTATATGTGCGTCTCACCTTTCCTCTAAGCGTCGAGCATCGGCCAGATCCCCTCGTCACTCCACGCTGTCGCATTCTTGCCAGACCATGGTGATCCATTTGCTCCTCCGAGGTGTACACGTGCTCCCACAAGGCCGCAACCACGTCTGCCTTATCATGCATTAATACTCCACCAAGTTTTGCAGAGCCAGCCAATCTGTCTGCCTGTTCATTCACCAGCACCAATCGGAATAGTATTTTTTTCCACAGGTAATATTCATGCTATTATTATTCCGATCATTTTTGTTCTATTATCTAGACATCAAGTTACCATTTTCTACATTGCGAGAACCCGAAGATGAGACCACCTTTGGAAAACAAAGCGCCGATTTAGTCAGACGAAGAAAGCAACTCAAAGTAAGTAAACACATTTCTTTGCCAGACTCGGCAACTGTTAGTTAAATTGATTTATTTGTTTGTTTCGGGATTTAAGGTTTAAAGATTGAGCACAACTCACTACAGGCAACGCTTATTGTATTCCGGCACGAACCTTAAGCCTCGTCCACGTCAGATTGGAAGCACTAGACTAGAGTTTCGCTCTCGTTTGAGATCGCCAGTCGGAACTCGCCTTATGGAACCGGGATCGAACTCCGGATCACTGATGTGTGAGGAGGGTCTGCAACCACTGACCACGCTACTCACGCTAGACGCGACCAATTATCATACTATAATATTACTACATCCACCATTATAGGCTGTAACTAAAAATTTGCCCGATCGCCGCGACTGGCATCCGTCAATCGATGTGGCCCCAAATGATCAGGTCTCGATCTGGCAACGAACACTAGGCGCCTAAAGTCCAGCAAGCAATAATCAAATTGATTTATTTGGTTGTTTCGGGATGTAAGGTTTAAAGATTGAGCACACCCCACTGCTGGCAACGCTGTTAGTTAGTTAGTTAGTTAGTTAGTTAGTTGGTCAATTAGTTAGTTAGTTAATTAGTCGGTTGGTTGGTTAGTTGCTTGGTTAATTGGTTTATTGGTTTCTTGCTTGGTTGGTTGGTTAGCAGATTAATTAGTTAGTTGGTTGATTGTTTGATTTGATGGTCATATAGTTAGTTATCTGGCTGCTTGGTTGGTTAGTTAATTAATTAGTTAATTAATTAGTTAGTGTATTATTTAGTTAGTTAATTGGTTGGTTAATTAGTTAGTTAGTTAGTTGGTTAGGATGGGTTGGTTTGTTGGTTAGTTAATTAGTTAGTTGATTGGTTGGTTGATTGGTTAGATCATTGGTATGTTAGTTATTTAGTCCATTGGTTAGTTAGTTATTTAGTCCATTGGTTAGTTAGTTAGTTATTTAGTTGAATAGGTGGCTAGTAAGTTAGTTAGTTAATTTATTTGTTGATTGTCAGATTCGGTGGTTAGTAAGTTGGTTGGTTGGTTGGTATGTTATTTGGTTGGTTAGTTGGTTGGTTGGTTAGTTAGTTGGTTGGTTAGTTAGTTAGTCCATTAGTTGGGTGATTAGCTGGTTGGTTAGTTGGTTAGTTGGTTAGTTAGTTAATTAGTTAGTTAGTCGCTTTGTTGGTTGATTAGTTGGTGGGTTAGTTAGTTAGTTATTTAGTTAGTTAGTTAGTTAGTTAGTTAGTTAGATAGTTAGCTAGTTAGTTGTTTGGTTGGTTGGTTGGTTGGTCGGTCGGTTGGTTGGTTGGTTGGTTGGTTGGTTAGTAAATTGGTTCGTTTATTGATTAGTTGGTTGATTATTTACTGTATTTAGTTAGTTACTTTGTTAGTTAGTTAGTTAGTCAGTTAATTAGTTAATCAGTTAATTAGTTAGCTAGTCAGTCAGTCAGTCAGTCAGTCAGTCAGTTAGTTAGTTCATCAATCAATCAATCAATCAATCAATCAATCAATCATTCATTCATTCATTCATTCATTCCGGAAATCTGCTCTGTCATAAGCAAGATGTCCGGCATCCGATACACCCATCTGGAGATCATCTGCCATATCCTGCACCTATCTTCTCTTTGGTCTTCCTCTTCTTCTTTTCCTGGGCATATATACACCCGTATTGTTCTCTGCAAACTTTCATGACGTTTCAGTTGACCAAAACATTTCAATTTTCTTTGTTAGGGTTTCTTGGCAAGTTTTGCAGAAGGTAGTTTGCCGTTACTTTCCCTCTGTGCAGTGACATTATTAGTCAGTGGCCATAGCCATTATCTCTACTGTTTAGATCATCTGCCTATCGCCGCAGAATGGAGACCATAACAAAAAACAATCTGTCGGCTGCTCTCACACCCAATCACACTTGCTTCAATGGCTGCTAACAATGAAGGTTTTTTTTTTTTTTTTTGGGGGGGGGGGGGGGGGGGAGGGAATTTGGGTGCTAATAAATGGGTACTTGACCTTGACCAAGGGTGTCCCGTAGACTAACGGAGGGAAGGGGTGTCTTACATCTTCTTTGATAGGGAATACCCCTATCCCTCTAAGTTAGTTAGTTAGTTAGTTGTTTAATTCAACAGATCATTGCACATTGAAATATTAGTCCATAAGTTATGAGATCGTCTCTTCAGTGTGCAGCAACTGAAGAACCAGTGTTGGTTGACTACTCTTCTTCGGCTTCCCGCGTGTCCCTCTTGTCTATCTTAACCCTATTTGACATGTTCTTGTATTTTTTTTTGTTATAGCATGTGTATCAAATACGACTCATTCTTCTCTACATCCTCGTTTCTGCTGAAAAAGAAAACACATCACAATGCTCATGAAGTTCACCGAACTAAATACAATAATGTCTACATTTATAATAATTGTTCCTGGTCATTTCTGCCTAACCGATGTCGTGTAGTGGCCAGATGCTTGCCCGCCGGCCCGATGGCAATGGGTTTGAATCGAAAAGGATTTCAAAATTTGACTTGGGGCGCGAGGTCGACGCCAATCTAAAATAGGTACTAGGAAATGTCTTGGCAAGCGAACGCAGCCGGTGTTATATAAACCATGACGTGTGTGTATTAGCTTTCCCTGTTATCAGTATCTCTCGCCATCAGACGAACCACTCCAACTCCAAGGACGAAAAGTTAACATTAATCCTGCTAACCGGTGTAGGGCTTGAACCCCTACCTCGGAATCAGCACACCGAATGTTTAAGAAGGAGGCTCTTATGCATGATGACCTCCCTATTATTCATACGACTGCAGTGACAGTCACTGTAACCCAGGTCACTTTAATTATATCCAACTGACACTTTCACTAAGATGACTTCCATCTTATCTCGTGCTCTTTCCGACGCATTCCGTAGTCCGCTCTGCGGAAAACTGACCATATGAGATAAAACCCTGTGAAACGAAGTCTAATAGTTCATGTAACCCCAATTACAGGGTGTATTTTTGATGACTATGCATTGTTTTAAAATATTACGTGTCCAAGTTTTGTATTTATCTATTATGTTGCATGAACTTTACAGAGGGTGAATACAAAACTTGGACCGGCAATATTTTCAAACACTGCACAGTCATTAAAAATACACCCTATATTAGGGTTCAGAGATTGTTTACTGCCGTCACCTCTTCTTTATTATACCAACTGACATTGTCTTCCACAGCTGCAAGAAAGACTGTTTTCTGTAATTAGAGGAATTAGCTTCCAAGGAATATTTGTGATACTCGTGGGAATTATTTGTCTTCATACAGACATAAATGTCTCCTTCCATCAGAACGAAGTGTTGAGAAATCACATGGGCGTGATCAATGGCGTTAACAAGGTAATCTGTCAAATGTTAGTTTTGAGGGCCATGCTTGTAGCTTTTTTGTATAAAAGTATAAAAACAAACAGTCCAAGAGACATAGACATACAGGTAATTAGCAAGACATAAGTACGAGTATAAACAGACAGACAGACAGACGGACAGACGGACGGACGGACAGACAGATAGGTAAACTAATGGACAAAAGTATGAAAGACAGAAGATAGAACAGACCGATGTAAATAGATTTTGGAATAAAAATAAACACTACATATAAATATGAAGCTGAGGAACTGAAAAGTACATCAACGAAAAATTAGCAATAAACAAACAAACAAACAAATCAGAAGAAAACCACAAGAATAAGTATCTAGAACTGAAGTGGAATCTGGTGAAACATAATAACCGAGACATGCAAGAGAAAATGAGAAACAAAAATGTTTTTCGGTAAATTAATTATGTTTTGTAGACATAAAAACGCTAGTAAACATCTAGGAAATCAGTACATACCTTATTTAATAGTGATTATATTTTGCTGTAATTTCTAGAATATTTCCCAGTTCGATGACGTGTATACCTGGCTAAGTGAGACTGTTGTACCGATCCTGCTGCCGAAGTATTACTACAACCAGCAGTTGATGAGTGTTTACGACCAAAGATTTTCTTCAGATCTTCAAATGTACAGACTGACTCCCATTAGTGTTACTCAAAAGCGGGTTCAAGGTAAAGTTGCCTGCACAATCAATTTCACGCAATATTAGTATACGCAATATGCCTTATGCGCCTTAAGGTGTTTAAAATGGCCCTTTGGTTTATTTATCAATATTGTCTTGAATGAAATACATTTTTTGCGTATCCTTGACAGGACATCGCTGTCAACAGCAGCATCTTTCAGCTGTCTGTTGATTTCTTGGCTCAGTAGTTTGCCATTGCTTTCTGAGCGGCCGGCTCAGTATCCCGCAAGTCACCAGCGGGGGTCGAACCGCTCCCAGTTCTCTCCCGCTACGAGACTCTGCGTGATAAACGGGACTACGGAGAAAGTGTTGTAACCATTCAGCCAGAGAGACCGGCCTTGAATGAAATAGACACGTAAAATAAACTTACACTGCTACACAAACGTAACGCAGGGAGACTAGAGGTTTTCGGCTCCAAAGTGAACAAGACGTGAGCGGCTATCCAAGTTGCTACAATGCAGAGACGTCTTTCGGGAGACCCGAGTTGGAATCCTCGGTAGGGTCTAGATTTAGATTTTTTTTTCTGTCGGGGGGTAAAAAGAAACAACCTGCACAGTTCGCGGCTACTGCACTAGCCAGGCGGTCTTAATTCCTCTGGCTCAAGACCCCCACCCCTCCCTCGTCCTACACCGCAAGTTATTACAAGCACTAGATGACAGATGACAGTGAGCAAACCGCACGCCTTGCGCTTCGAAGGCCGTTGGTTCATTTCGGATTCACCATTCGGTTCACGAGTGCAGTTTTTGTGTGCAGTCGCTGGAGGTTCGGAGCTGGTTTTCTGACACTTCCGGCAGCCCGCTTTGCAGATAGAGACAGAGCCATATGGAATACAGCCTCTGTGCAATGACTTTGAGCCTCTTGCTTTGAAACCTATTTTGAGCAGGCAGGCAGTCTTGTCACAAGAGGGCTAATAAATACTTTAAAATATATGTTGTAGAGTAATGAAACTTAATATATTGTCTTATCCAGATATTGTCACACAGCACACTGATGCGCAACACACCGATATAAAAGGTACTGATTTGTAAATTATTTCAGCCAGTGGCGTATAGTTATCCAATATGCGGATATGCACTTATTTACAATTATACTGAACTACAACATTTGTTTACAATATACTTAACTACAACACACTGGTTTACAATATCAATCAAGCAATCAATCAGGTATTGAGTCAGCAATAAAGGTTGGCTGCAGTTGATCTCCAACACTGTCTCTCGTCTCGAATGTGCATTCTGACCGACTGCTGTTCGTTCTTCCCTTGATGTTATCTGTCCACTTGTATTGTCTCTTCTTGCTCGTTTGCCTTCAATCATACCTTGCAGTGTGGTTTTTATATGAGTGTTTGTCTTTTAATGTGACAGACATATTTCACTTGCCTCTTATTTATTGTTTTCACATCTCTTTTCATTCCCAGTTTTTTTAGAACCTCTGTATTTGATCGTTTTTTGTTAATATGAAATGTAACATATTATCCTGTATATCTACATCTCCAGGTCTCTATTCGACTTCCTAATAGCTTCTTCATTGTCCAGGCTTTTGCGCCATATAGTAGCGTTGGGTATACATAACATTTTACAATTCTCATTTTAATGCGTTGTTAATTGCTTTGTATATTTATACTGATTTCGCATTGTTGTTCTCATTTTTCTGTTCTGTTTTACTTCTAAAATCACCTGTTACTACATATGCAAGATAGGATAAACTTGTTACTTGTTCTGGAATATCCCCTTAACTGTGATGTTCATTTAATGGCTTCTCATTTCGACTGCTAATTATCATAGTTTTCATTGTTTTAAATATTAATATCTAAGCCACGTTCTGCACTATGCCTGTATACTTGTTCTATTAGATTTTGTATCCGTTCACACATACTGGACTAACACACACTAGCTTATAATATTCTGTATTAAAACACACTAGCTTACAATATACTAAACTACAACACAATTGTTTACAGCATATTCAACAACAAGAGATGGACCTGAACTACAACGGATTGGTTTAATACACATAGTACAACAACATATTGAAAAATACCATACTAATTTACTGTATATTGAACAACAAAGAACTGAACTACAAGACGCTGATCAACAACAGACGTAACTGTAACAAGCTTATAAATATAATGTTATATCGTGTGTGAAACAGACTGAACTACAATATACTTGTTTACTCATCATCTCATCTCAGCTGGTTTCTCTTGCACCTTGCGGTGTCGAGATGTACACTTGTTTACAATGACCTGAAATACAACAGACTGGACATAAACATTTCCATTAACAACATACTGAATTAGAATACGCTGTTTTGCAACAGACTAAACTAAACAACAACAACAACAACAAACACTGAACAACAACACACTGAAATACAACACAATGCAATAAAACACGCTATATTATCAACTAACACAACCGTTACTCCACTTCTTGCAGTATTATTACCGTAACAGTGAGACTGTTGAAGACAGATGTATGAAAAGAGCACATCCAGATTACATGTGATTCGTATGCACAAATTATTCTTTTAGACGAACGGATGCTTATTAGGTATGAAATGTCCCATAATATAAACTATCTGGCACTTAGTACTCACATGTAGTCGGAACTTTACTTCCCAGCGCCATTGATGGTACCAATTTTAGACTGGGTCAGCCTAGGAACCCAGGTAAATATTAACAAATCCACTTCGAGGGAATTGGGTTACATGACAATCTGGCCGGTAAGCAAGTGTGCTAACTATTCCGCTATCGCAGCCCCTGGTGCGTAGTAGGTGTATCTAAACATAATGTTCCCTTGCTGAAGTTATTTCGCTCATTGCATACCACCATTTAATAAATAATTGTATGTGAATAATTGTATGTGTCCTGTGCAGAACGTTGCTATCAACCTCAAACCCATGTTTACTTTCTAGCCACTATTTTCGGTCAGTAGTTCCCCATTGCTTTATGAACACGAAGTCAATCACTGAAGTCCAACTGACAGCAGCAGAGGTTGAACCCCTTACCCTACCGTTAGCGCACCGACAGTTTAAGCGTAAGCGCATCAAGCTCCGCTGCCCATTAACCTCCATGATAGCATCATATTTACATGTAACTCACTGTTGTCATTTATTTACTTTTTAACTCACAGTGAATGTCATGAAAACATGGCCACATTTAGAATATAGATTTCTTAATTTTACTGATTTACTCAATCAGGCAACTGCTTGGCGTCTCGGAGGGCTTTGGTTTATTTTGTCAAACCTATATCCTGCCATGGAGATTACCACGAGTCTAATGAAGAAACTGCAAACTTTCGAGAAGGTACAGTAATTACACACACATTTAAGATAGTATTACCGTGAGAGACATGAAATATTATTCACTGGTCATATATTAATTTAGCATCATGTGCCTTGCATTCTGGTGTGGGCGATAATGCTTCTTCACATCTTACAATCTCTAATAGCATATAGTTATCAGTGTGCTGAAACATTTTTGTGCCATGACAAAATAATCTATATTATAACGAATCTTCTGTCGTTGTCTTCCAGTATCTCTGCCCATAAATATTCCAGTTTTTCTCTTTTCATAATGTAGCGAAACATGATGACTACCTCTTTGTGGTGTTTATAAGTTGTTTTTGTGTCTCATAACTTCTAAAATATGTAGATTACTCATTTTGGCTGTCCAAGGAATTCTCAGCATTCTCCCGTAAAACCACATCTCTGAGACCTCCAGAATTGTACTTGTCTACTACGTGTACAGGACTAACAGCCAGATGTTACAATTGATTCTGTGTAACGTGCAAGAACTCTTTTTCTAACCTTTAGTGTTGGAGGATAATTACATAAAATGTGTTATACAATGCAGTTTCTGCTGTTCCTATTCTAATCGTTGTCTGTGTGTTAAATCGTTCAGGTTATATTATTACTGTGCTTAGACACTTGAATTTCTGTAATTGCCACAAATTATCAATTACTTTACTTGTACAATAAGATTTCATCCGTTTATTTGATATTGCCCAATACTTCTGTCTTCCTATTGTTTAATCTGAGGTTCATTTTGTTCACTTTCTACAGCCACTATGTCAATCATTTTCGGTATTTCCTGCTGACATCCTGCAACCGAAAAGATCTCATCAACGTAACAAAGTAAAAACAAAGTAAAGGTTCATATTACGCTACTTAAGGTACATTGGGAATGTGCTGATAGACACGTGTTTTTATTGGTCCTCATGTATCATATGGTCTGCCAGCGGCCTTGACTTCCCAAGACAATTCATGGTACCCATTTTAGACTAGGTTGACCTGGGAGACCGGGTAAAAATGTTATAAAGTGAATATAATTGAACACCTTATCACCGGGAAGGCATATGACATTGGAGGATCTAACCACTACACTACCGTGGCTCCCTGTTATCTACGTAATGTATATTATTTATGTTATGCCCATCAGTCGTGATTGCTCACATATTTTTCCACTCACCAATACATGTTTTTACAGCAGGTAAACTCGCATTTTAAAATACTGTTTTCTCAAAAACACATCTTTCATATTCTTCCTAAATTGAACTCCACCCCCATCAACTCCACATAACCCATATGATAATAGTAACCACATATTCAGTATAAAAGAGGACTTGACATTTAGAAATGTATTTATTTTAATTTTAACCTTAATTTAAGGATACAGAAAAGTATATACTGATACAACGTAACTCGGCATTTTCAATAGTTTGTTAATGAGTTATAGTTTGAAAAAGATGCAAAATAATATTCAACCATATATTATAAAAGATAAACTAACATTTAAAATGAAATATATAATGAAGACTAGAAATAGTCGACAAGAAAAAAAACAACCTTTATCTAAAATCATGTAACATGCAATACAATTAATAAGTTAACCCCAGACTTAAAAGTAATAAAATAATAAACACAACGTCATCACTATGGGAATTATTTGTTTAACATCGCATGATCAAGCCACTTTATTGTTTTTTTACTCAACAGTTCTCTTCAGCTCAACGTATATTGTTCTGTATGGTTGGTAAAGATTCATTTTCATTGCAAACGGATATCTCTATAAGTGCTCCAGTCTCCTCCCATGAATCACATCAGGAGAATATCACCTCAGTGCACGAATTATGTAGCACCGGAGAAGATCGAAGTGTTTGTATAGCAGAAAAACACATCATATAGGTTGTTTTTTTTTTTTTTGGGGGGGGGGAGTATATTTTTAAACAGTAAATTTTTGCCTGATGCATCCCCTTATTACACGAGTATTTATTATTATTGGCTGTTTGTGAGCGTAGCTTTACTCAACATACAGTGTGTAAATCTGAACACAAGGGTCCTCACATTCTGACAAAGAGAAACATCGTGCATTGTGCAATATATATTTGTCAGAAATTGCCTGTTTTCTGTGTCTTTACAAAGGTGACTATTCTTTGCTGATGAATCTGCAATAGTATTAGACAACAAGAAGATCTCCAAGATACGATCAATGGCTTCTCCGAATGATGTCAAGGATTGACATTAAGACTGTGGAAAGCAAACGTGATAAGTCGATGTACTAGAACTACACCAGTTGTTAACATGTATAATTACGTACTTGACGTGTTGTGTCATCTTACGTACTCAGGTTTTGTTGCCAATATCTGACTAATCATTTATGCAGCACACTGATAACCCATCGACAACAGTGTATAGAGAAATCCCAGATATGCAGTGAAAACTAAATCTGAGGATTATGTGATTAAAAACATCTAGTGGCAGTGGAGATGTGGTTTCTCAGGAAAATGCCAAGAAAACCACGGACAGACAGAAATACGAATGAGCAAGACCTACAAAAATCAAACGAGAACCGTCAACTAATTAGAGAAATTCGAGGTACAAAGTGACAAATTTTCTGAACACGTTATAACTAGAAATAAATTAGAGAACTTGGTGACAACTGGTAAGATTGCGGGGAAAAGAAAATGGGGAAGGCAGATAAGTCAGTATTTGGATCGCTTGACCGCATGACATGGTCGAAACAAGAAGACGGAGCTGATCCACGACTCTGGTGATTGCGTGAGATGGCGAAACATGATCGCCCAAGCTTATAGGCATGGTACATATTGATGGCCGGCTCCGCGGCGAAGAGGTTACGGACTCAGTTCGTAATCACGCATACCGCGTTCGAAACACAGCTGTGAGTGATTTGGCAGCAAACCGTCTTACGTTCGTTTTCTATGAAATGGTATGGACGCCGGTCGTTCACAAAGCAATGGCAAACTGAATGTAAACTTGCCCACGCAATCACGAACAGCCAAAAATGCTGGGGTTGACTGTTACGTCATGTAAATACCAACTTGATGATGATGGTCAGACGCCGACAAGCCAACCAATATCAAAAGCAACCTTTACTGTCCCGTATTGACCCGAATAGTTATTCTGTCATATAGGAACGGTGTATCTGAGCCGTGAGCACTGGGACATCCCGTAAGGCACATGACACCAGTTTAAAAAAATGTCATCTGTAGTCCAACCACAACAGCCATGCAGTGTTGACAGAGCTAAATCTCAGTCTTACAGAAGCTAAATAAACAAAAACAGAGTAAACGAATGCTTGTTCATTATTCACCCATTGTAACTGTACACGTATTAAATACTAATTTCCGCTGTTCTAGCTATTGCTGAATCTGTAAACATCTTATGCATACTAAACTAACATTTCAGACTGGGCTACCTGCAGAAGTAACTGCAACATTCCATGGTTCTACTTCAGTCCTGGGAATAAATGGAGCACAACACAGTCGGGAACTGTAGCAGATTACCCTCCTGGGGGATATCAGATTCTCTTGGAGCAAGAGCAGAATACGGTTATCGATTCTGTAAAGAAAATAAAAGCAGCCAATTGGCTTGATCAGCTGACACGAGCTGTGTTGATTGAGCTGGCGGTGTTCAACCCTAGCACTCAGCTCTTTACACAGGTGGGTACTTGTTATCGCATTGAGGGAAACGTAAACTATACTCATTAAGGAGCACAGTAGCAAATGTAAATCAAAACAGTAACACATCTACATCACAACAACTAAGAAAAACCACCACCACCACCACCACAACCACCATCACCACCACCACCACTACTACAACTACGACTACAACTACTACATCAACTATTTTACTACTAGTACAACAACAACAACAACTACTATTGCTGCAGCTTATGCAACGACGACAACAATACATACTAATATTACTACTACTAATACTACTAATTCTCCTGCTTCTACTCCTATTATTACCTCTACTACTACTACTACTACTACTACTACTACTACTACTACTACTACTACTACTACTGCTGCTGCTGCTGCTGCTGCTGCTACTATACTACTACAACTACTACTACTACTACTACTACTAATACTACTACTACTACCACCGCTACTACTACTACTACTACTACTACTACTACTACTACTACTATTAATTTTTAGTTAGTAAAGAACGAATGCCTTTACACACCCGAATGCGTATTTGGCTTACAGTGCTACACCTGTGCGGGCTGTTGGTTTGTTGAGATTCCTGTCTGTTCTACTTGTCACATATAGGGCAGTGAGAAACATTTCGTGTGATATTCACTGGCACAGGAACGGAGCATAATGAGGTTAACCCGCTGCCATGAAGTTGAAACCGTGACTAACTAATTAACTAACTGACTGATTGACTGACTGACTGACTGACTGACTAACCCATATTTCAATAGAACAATAGGCATTAGAGGGATGCACTCAGTGGTGGACTGACCAGGGTGCCATTTTGCCCGATGGTAAGTAAGCTACGTGGACCCTCCTAAACCAGTAGACAATATGTTATCAATATTCATGAAATTTAAATCCATCATTGAATGACGTGATAAACATGACGCCGACCGTCTTCGCTTCTTAACGCATATTCTGATACCCGTTTTAGGTCGACTCTGGAGCTTAGGTTAATTTTAAAAATCCGCCTCGATGCGAAATCAAACCTACGGCCACTGATGCGGCATGCAAGCATCTAGCCACTACACTAACGCGGCCCCTACAATCACATGTTCTCCTAGTATCAGGTGTTTGTAAAGTCTCACTACACTTTGTATGTAAAACAGTTTTGAAAAACAAAATTCTTTCTTCCGCATTCTGTTCGGAGTGCAAGAAATTACTCCAGCAGACACTCGCCGCATATTGCTCCACGATGGACCCTGGAGCACATTATTAAATGACATCATGCACTTCATTTTTCAAAGTTGTTCTACGTACAAAGTATAGTGAAACTATAATATTACTATCACAACAAGCCAAATTATTAAAAATATCAATGTTTTGCTTCGTCTGCAGGTGAAAGTTCTAATGGAAATACCTACTTTTGGAGGGATCCTTGTTACACTGAGAGTTAACTCCGCCGATTTGTATCCTTACACCACGACATGGGACTACTTGTTTCTTCTCGTGCAGATAATGTTTGTTTTGCTGTGTAAGTCGTTGTGTTACAGATTATGTCGCAAATGTTCTCTAGCTTCTCCTGCTGGTACACGGAAAAAGACGCACACGCACGC
The DNA here is from genome assembly GCA_014155875.1 of Cepaea nemoralis. Lineage (NCBI taxonomy): Eukaryota > Metazoa > Mollusca > Gastropoda > Stylommatophora > Helicidae > Cepaea > Cepaea nemoralis. The sequence goes on from JACEFZ010020183.1 coordinate 965,791, forward strand.
ACCTACGCACACACACACACACACATACACACACGCACACACACACACACACACACAAACACACACATATATATATATATATATATATATATATATATATATATATATATATATATATATATATATATATATATATATATATATATATATATATATATATATATATATATGTATGTTTATTTAGCCAAGATTCGTATGTAGTATTCAATCAGGTGATTAATACATTTCATTAAAAATGTCGATCGTGTCTGTGACAATCAGACTGGCCGATCGGTAGAAAAGATCAATGATAACTGTTGACCATACTACTTAGAACTATTGCATCAATTGTCTTGCAGTCCTTCATTTCTTCTGTCCATTTAAGGTTACCGATGTGTGACCTTCTCAATTTCATTTCTAGATTTCGGCATCTGTCCACACAATCGTTATCCCGATATAACAGCTGCCATGATTCTGGTTCTGCGTTCTCATATAAATCTTAGCCAGTAATAACCTTGTCCAGCCAGAAAATGTCGCAAAGCATTGGAGATAACTTGAAGGTGCTGCTTGCTCAATCAGCTCAATGATCTGAATGCCCTATCTGTTTACCAACAACACTGACGTAGTCTCCGTGATACGTCAGCTGCCTAGTTATCTCTCTCTTTCGGTTCGGGAGTTTTGCTCCCTTTTATTTTTGCGTCATAGGCTGCGCTATAACTTGGCAGCATGCCCCTCATTCATGAAATGGTTCTACCATTTTAGCCTGTAGATACTTTCACCAGACTGACAAGTAATAATGCAGAGTTGATGAATCATACTAATATCATCTATTGCTATTATTGCTAATATGATGAACTGGTCTCCTATCAATCACATACAAAATCAAAAAAAAAAAATTATTATGTGTCGGGCACGGCCTCCTATCTACACCCCAGGGTAGATGTCGTGTAGTACCAGCCCATTGGGAAACTGGGCTAAATAAACTATAAGTTTAATCCCTCAAATGCCAAACTGGCATGCATCCCCAACCAAATTTACAAAACCCGATTGAGGGGACGTACATGATTAACTGGATCCCATCCCTCTATATTAGGTTTGGTATATACTATCTCAATATATGACTATTTCTTCTTTATTCTCTGCTATGTCTTGTTCGGCTAAGTTGTGATACTTGTACCCATTTGTTCCGTGACAACTTTTGCCTTTATAACTGACGACTTATATATGTACGCTTCTTTTTCTTTTAACGACAAATTGTACTGTCGAATCATATCATATAGGTAATGTAGTATATCATCCATAGATATGGAACATTAGGAATGGCCTAGTTTTTATTTTCATGGTGCCTTATTATGTTATTATATAACATACATGAATCGGTGTGTGTTTGATGTTTGCATGCTGGCGAAGACTTTGGCTGTAACGTTCATTGTTTTACTTGTGATCATGTTCTAGTAACACTTACCGTCTACTTCTCCTGTTTTGGTGATACATTCATTGTTGTTTAAACAGCATGGCAAAAAAGTAGGAAAACCCCCCTCCAACCCCTCCCCCCACCCCATCCCGACCTAAAGCTGTCATCCCCAAAAAGGCGGAAGAAGCTGACAAGTTAACTGATTCAGTGCCAAACCAAAAGTGGATTTGGACCAGACATGGCACACAATCAAATGAACAAGTAATATAATGTAAATTTCCATTTACTGAACATTAAACTTAAGGAAGATACATGAAGCAAAACAATTAACACGATGACTCTAGTATGGCGATATATCGTCCCTCTGTCTAAATTGGGGGGGGGGGGGAGGGGGGTGTCATATTTGGCTATATATTACCCTTTGTCACTGAATCAGTTAAGACACCGAGAGAAGCACACTTAATTAAATACACAAGATGAACTTCCAAAGAAACAAACTACGGAGATATTACAGATCGAAGACAACAAAGTTACGGAATTGACCTATTACAACCTAGTAAATTCATGTTGGATATTTAAGACTAGGTGAAACAGACATCAAAGATCACACTTAGCATATCTACATCTGCAGACACAATTGTGGAATGTGGCCATCCATTTTTACCCCGGTTTTGCAACAATTAATACAGGGATGCAAAACAGGGAGACGAAGAAAAAGGTAGATTCAGGATATGATAGCTAATTAACAAATGACAACAGCATGGATAGAGCATTCTGTTTATGACAGAGGAATTTCACTATTATAGCGACAAAGGTATGCACACAAGTCACCGGATGACGTTGACTGGGCACGAATTAAGTCTATATTACTAACATAGTTTTAGGTGCCATGTAGCGTCGGAGGCAAGAGTCAATGATTTAGAATAAGATACGAAAATTGTGGCAGACGGAACAAAGAGAGTTAACTGAGTAGCGGATGAATACACAAGTTGCTACATGACGACACGTCGGACTACGTCACCATAGTCAGTCAAGTTTTGAAACATCATGGAGACGGGCGGACTTGATCACAACACCGAGGTATCAACAACAATATCTAACTGAAAGACGTTATGGACATGACATATGATATTACCGCAACATCAGGAAACAATGGAACAGTCTGGACTGCGAAGAACGATCGCGGATGAACGCATGGCGCAGAGGAAATGAAGAGAATAGATTGTATCACAACTTGCCGAGCGTAATTATATAAGACACATTACAAGAGAGAAACATTTTAGCATTAGGTTTCTGTGGATGGAATCTTGGCTAAGTGTAAAGCATTTAAAAGTAAAGGATGGCTAATTAGTCGAACGTCGAAGTACATTTGCTTCTACAGGGAGGTGCTATCGCCATTTGAACGTGCCAGCTTTGTTCCTGAATCTTTGAATGTTTCAATTCTTGAGGCCTCAATTTCTTGCCTTTACTGCATACATGGGTGAATCATTAAGCAAAATAAGCACGTTTTTATGGTATCAAGAGAAAGTGGCCACCACAGAAGTTGCCCATTGTCGGATTTGCCACGGTCCAAGTTGGACCGCGGTATTCAGTGGCTGGCACACTGGCCCCTTGGCACAGTAGTAATATGTTCGTAACCTCATCGAGTCGGACTTTATTTGAAACTGACATGGGCTACTAGATCCGACCGAACCTAAAATATGTAACAGGTAATGTGGGCAGTCTTGGCTTTGGGCTTCGTCTCTTCCAACGATATTCATAACAGTATTCTAAAACAACGCATCACCACTTTAGCCTTCTGCCTGAAATGTGTATAACTGGCTATCCACCATTCGCATCCATATATTACAGGACATACACACTTTTACATTCAGCAGATTGTTATTTTTGTGGTGATATTTCACTTTCTCATGATGGTGTCTAATTTAATCAGTCTTTGGATAAGGCGCTTATTTTCTTCGTCTGTCACATCTGCCATCGGATGCATCTGTGTAACTTAGATAATTATTCACTGATGAAGGGCCGTGGGACGATTAGTCGTCTAAAATGACTTCCCATATCTGCCACGGGCTTATATGTCGCCGAAATGTTGTCTCAATTAAAATACTAATACAATAGTTTACCTTAGGCGACCTGTTTAATTTGAAATACAATATAACTTGACTGCTACCATATAACAAATTGTAGGTCATAACTGACATACCTCTACTTCTCATTTTCCGTCATCCATTTTTGTTTACTCCAAACTTAATTTTTGTTTGTTACTGAATCTAGTAAGGTTGACCTATCATGAGTACACACATTTGCTATATGCATCACCGCGCAGGAGGTCATTTGCAGAGCATCGCTCTCACCTTGAGCTTCCCCCTCCCTCCCCCTTCCCGAAAATATTATCGATTCTTTGCCATTTCTCTTGCCATGGAAGTTTCTGTAACATTTAAGTTCAAGATCTCACATTTTCACCGTTCGTGTGAAATGGTACATGCCTCACATAAGTATGTTGCTACAGGAAAGCTGCATATTCTCACAGATGTTTACTTAATTTCTTTCTGGTGATGTGCCATGCGTTCTCAATACTTGTTTGACCTCTGCATTGCTAGGCCCAGTCTCCGTCAGGCTTCTTTTGAACAATCGCAGTAGTTGTTAATTTATGCAGCCTACATATTCAAAGTGCATATCATTTACAATTTCTTTATCCATTGATTGTGATGTTTGGTTTACATAAGGGGCGTTCATTTGAAATCCTTTCGTGCCGCACAACGCGCAATTGCGTACGTTGAATATGATCATGTCATAGCCATGTGATAAGTACTGACCAATAAATAAAAGAGCTTATCGTCCCATGATGCATACGTTCTGTTTCTGACCGTTGAGAAAATGGCCGGGTTGATCCAAAATACGTCCGAAAGAAGCTCAAAGAGCAGTGTTTCAATTTCTTTCATTTGAAGGATGTCGACCAGTGGACATTCATCGAAGAATGCAGGCAGCGTACGGTAACAAATGTGTCAACGACAACAGTGACAGACTGGGCCACACATATTTAGGAAAGGACGTCAGTTCACGATAGATCTTCGAAGGCCGTTTCTAGCGCATATTGATACAACAGAAGAAAAAAACCATCGCCACAATTGATGCAGCAGTACAGATGAACCGTTGTCGAAGCATACGTTCGCTTGTGAAAGAATTTGATGACAATTTAAAAGGTTGTTCGTAAGAAACTACAATATCGCAAGGTGTGTTCACAGTGGGTACCACGGATTTTGACCGACCACCAAAAAGAGGACGCATGGGATGGTTTTTGAACCATTTGTTGCGTTACAAAGTGGAGGGTGATGCGTTTCTCTTCCGCATAGTGGCAGGCGATGAATCATGGTTTCACCACTTTGAGTCGAGCAGCAAATGAGAGAGCATGCAATGGAAGCATGCTGGATCACCAAAAGCCAAAGAAATTCAAGTTACAGGTTTCCACTGGTAAAAATATGCTGAGCGCATTATTTTACCATGAAAGGCTATTGTTGGCCGACTTTAAAGAATCTGGTGTCAACATCAACTCTACCCACTACTTGCAAACACTAGACAAGCTGCAAAAAGCCATCAAGAATAAACGACCCGGCATGCCAGCTCGCGGTGTGATTTTGTTGCATGATAATGCTCGTCCGCAAGTCGCAAAGATTGTGCAGGAAGCATTAGCAAGGAAGAAGTGTGAAATTCTGCAACATCCAGCATATAGTCCTGATTTGTCATAATGTGATTTTCATTTGTTCGGACCTCTAAAAAAGGCTCTCAATGGGCAACGATTTAACACAGATGCAGACGTAATGAACGCTGTAAACACTTGGTTCAGTGAGCAACCACAATCCATTTTTGAGGACTGCATTCGCCGCCTACCTAAGCAATGGGATGCTTGCCTGAATGCCTACGGCGACTTGTTCTGACCAGCCCATGGTGCATAATTCATTCAAAATGAATGCTTTGTTTAATTCTACCACACCTGTTAATGTTTCTTTCATGCTTTTGTAATAAAGCCATTAGAACGGGTTTCAAATGAACCTCCCTAATATGTAGTTTTATCAATGAGGTAATGTTGATTTTAAATTCAAAACAATATTGCGATCCTCACAGTGTCTGTTGACCAAAAGTACACATTTTGTGTACAGAGCAGCGTACTAAAATTTCTGTGTCCATTTCTGAATAATCGTATTCTACATTTAAGGCACGCAGTCTAATTAAATCAAAAGACTTCAGATGCATTTTAACGGCGATATTTAGGTCTGAAACTGACCTGGAACTCTTTACTATTTTGTTTTCTATTTCTGGATCCTGGTTTATCCTTATTATTCTTGGTGATGTTTTGATCATCTCCTGAAAGGAGCATGATAATTCAACCTGGTGTAATTTATCCAGCTCCATTCCATCTACTTTCCTTTATGCAAAGAATAGTATTATCTATCAACGCTTTTTTCCTTGGGACCTGCTCCGAAGCAGACACCAGCGATCACGACTCATCAATCCTGTTTGTGCATGCAATTAAGAAAAAAAAATCAGCGAATGCATCTTATTATCAAACAAGGTTTTAATTTGTTGATTTCGTAGGGTGCGGTTTTGCCTATATCTTGCACCCTCCTCTAGGATTCATTTTGAAGAACTTAACATCTGTTTGCTGTTTTGTCTGCAATCTTGGACTCTCTAATTGGATGAATTTTGAAGAACATGTTTTTTGTTCTATTTCTGTTTTATGCCATCCATCTGTCATGTGCCTTGTCGATAAACGTAGGCGGTCATGTTTTGCCATCTCACTCGATCATCAGAGTCGTGTATCAGCTCATTGTTCATGTCTCGACCATACCACTTGGCCAAGCCTCCAGGTATTTATTTCTCGGTCTTCCCCTTGGTCTCTTCCCTTCGATCTTGCCAGTTGTCACCAAGTTCTCCAAGTCATTTCTTCTTATAACACGCCCAAAAACCTTTGCCTGTCTACGTCTAATGTTTCTAATCAGTTTACGATCTTCATTTGCTTCTTGAAGGACATGTTCATTAGTTGTTCTGTCTGTCCAAGGTATTCTTTGCATTTTCCTCAGACACCACATTTCCACAGCCATCAGATGTTTTTCAGCTTGTCTGCTCATTGTTCATGCTTCACATTCATACAAAAGTACAGGTTCTATGTAGAACTTCAACATTATTTTTCTCGTTTCAGTTGATATATTTTTATTGGTGAGTATGTTTTTCATCCTGCAAAAGGCTATCTACGCAATGACAATTGTTGTTCTAATCTCTTCAAGGCATCTCCCATCAGATATAATGACTGTTACGAGATAACTGTACCGATTCACTTACTTAAGAATATGCCCATTTACTTGTATGTCACATTGTGGCATTTCCTTCTTCCCAGTGACGACCATAATCTGTCTCTTCTTACAATTTAATTCTAACCCTAGTTGTTCACTGTGTGCAACAACCGCATCTACTAAATATTGTAGATTCTGTTCATTGTCTGCAGTCAAGACTGTATCATCTGCATATCTAATGTTATTGATGTGTCTTCCCCCAATGTTGATTCCTTCCATATCTTCTATATTTCTGAAAATATTTTCACTGTACGGGGCAAAAAGATCTGGACACATTACACATCCCTGTCTCACACCTCTTTTAATAGTCTGATATTGACCTATTTCATTATCAGTTCGGATGGCAGCTTGTTGATTCCAATATATGTTATTTACAAGTCTAAGGTATTTTCCATCAATGTGTAGATTTTCAAGCATCCTTATCATGTCGACATGTCTCACGTTGCTTTATGCAGTCCAATAGGAATCATTTGAAGGTACTTAAAATGTGTGTACTGTTCTGTCTTGTACGTTCTACTCACGACAAGGAGTCATTTTAACACAAACTTAACATTTATTTACCCTTTTGTCTTGTATGTTGTGCTATCCATTTTGAAGAACACAGCAGCTGTTTCAATGTGTAGTTTTTCTGTCTTTTGTGTGTGTGGGCAGATCTTGTTCGTGTTTGTATGCTGGTGTACTCACTGACGTGTGCCAGATGGAAACAATCAGACAGCAAGCCTAAGCTAGGACTCGGAGTTCTGGTCGAGGTGGCAGAGCTGAGCGTCACGCTGACTGCCGTTGTCACATATGGACTGCGAATCGACAACACAATAGCCCTCGTGGAACATATTCAAAACAACCCACGTAAGTTTCAAGTTTTGCATCCTGTACAGTCATTTCCTTTAGACATTATTATCGACAGCACTACTTGCTTTCTGTTAGCGAAGAATGTTTGGCGGCGCTCACCAATCCCGATACCCCACATTGTGCTAACGGCTTCGGAGGAGAGCAGCTGGGAGGGTAGCCTCATCCTAGTGTAAGAAAATACAACCTAAAGGTTAAATGACATGGCAGGGTAAACTAAGCCTTGGAAACTAGCCTAATTTCTAAGCTCCAACAGACAGACAGTTAGAACATTGCTTTGCTGATCAGGCAGCTTCTGCAGCTTATCTTGTGCCAGATGAATTGGTGTTATCTTTCTCTGGAATAAACTTGGCAGTCCGAGAAAGGGATAGTGCTACATGTGTAACATATGCTTTCAACAATTCAGCCAAGGCGTTGTGCTATCTATAAATATAACTCCATTCCTGATCCCGGTTATGGGTTTTATGCGGTTATTTATTTTTTTTTAAGCACAGTGGAACAATCATCTGTAAAGACGGCATGGTGCTAGTACAGTATTATCGTTTTAACAAGTCAATGTGTATTAAGTTTTTAGATACATTAACAGTCGCAGTAGCAAATTAGTTAGTTAGCTTGAAAGCTACGACAGTGGTTATGTTTATTCATTGCAAGGGCAGGATTATTGTTTCTCACTAATCTGGTTCAGCGGATGTACCCAACTTCATAAAAATGGGTAACTGACAATTTTCAGTATTTGCTGGAATTGGCCTAGGAAAGAAAGGCGACAGTCTCTTTAAGTCTTGACCTGGAATATATGATGGTCTATCAGTTCACATCCAAATGGCAGTATCTGCCACAGAACTACTTTTACCAAGTAATTCTTTTTCGCTTGCTGTCTTTGAACTCAAGCTGCATGCTACTTCTAGTAGAACTGGGCTGAATTTTGCATATGTTAGCTTTCCCTATGAAAAGTGTTCCTCGCTAAGGCGGACCCACTCCGAATTCCAGCCATCCATCCATCATGTGCCATGCCTGTAAGCGTGGGCGGTCATGTACTGCCATGTCACTCGATCACCAGAGTCGTGGATCAGCTCTGTATTCCTGTTTCGACCATGCCACGAGGCCAAGCCATCCAGGTATTTACTTCTAGGTCTTCCCCCTTGGTCTCTTCCCTTCGATCTTGCCAGTCGTCACCAAGTTCTCCAAGTCATTTCTTCTCATAACATGCCAAAAATGTTGACTGTCTACGTCTAATGTCTCTAATCAGTTTACGATCTTCATTTGTTTCCGAATTCAGAAATACTTATAATTTACTTTCCCAAATTAGGACGAGAAGTCAACGTTTTAGTCCAACTGGCGGGTGTAGTGGTTGAACCCCCCTACCTCAGCATCAGTACACCGGATGTTTAAGAATGGCTGCTCTTACCCATGCAGCAATGCTGACCTCCGTTTTGCCTAGTGTATATATAATGCCATGTTGAATATCTCGGACACGATTAAGTTGCAGCGAAGATCATCATGCAATTATTTCCGATGTTCGCACAAACATTGAACAATTTTTTCTTCCATCACAGTCAGTAGTTTACATGGCGTAAAGTTAGTTTATTACCCTTTACAGGACGCCGCGGTGAATGCCAGTATTTTTGCCTTTGCTTACTTGACAACAGACACTCATACTGTGTGTGAAACCAAAGCGATCTGCCTTCAAATTTCCCGCAGCTGTGTTTAGAACGCGGTAAGCAGGATTATGAATCGCTTTCGTAAGACCTTCGTCACAGATAAATGGGGTAGACAGGATTACTATAGGGAAGTCATAGCTTGATTGTTTCCATCAGGGAAGATTACTCATCACATGTGCCACGGGATAAGCGTGGGCGGTCATGTTTTGCATCTTAATCGATCATCAGAATAGTGGATCAGTTCAGTGTTCTTGTCTCGACCATAGAACGTGGCCAAGACATCCAGGTATTTACTTCTCTGCCCTCCCCTTGTTCTCTTCCGCTCGATTTTGCCAGATGTCGCCAAGTTCTCCAATTTATTTCTTCTCATAACGTGACCACAAAACTGTGACTGTCTTCGTCTAATTTCTCTAATCATTTTACGGGTTTCATTTGTTTCTTGTAGGAGTTGGTCATTGCTTTTCTGTCTGTCCATTGTATGTTTGCATTCTCCTCAGAACCACATTTCCGCATCAATCAGATGTTTTTTAGCTTGTCTGCTCAGTGTCCACGCTTCACGTCCATACAAAAGCATAGGTTCTATGAAGCACCTCAACACCCTTTTTCTCGTTCAAATGACATCTTATTATTGGTCAGTATGGTTTTCATAATGCAAAATGCTGCCTTTGCCATCTCGATTCTTGTTCTAATCTCTTCAAGCCATCTCCAACCAGATGTTATGACAGTTCCGAGATAATTGTACCGTTGCACGTATTTAAGAATATGGTATTTCATTCTTCTTAGTGACTACCATAATTTGTGTCCTCTTACAATTTAATTCTAACCCACGTTGTTCACAATGTACAACAATTACATCTACTAAATGTTGCAGATACTGTGCTCATTGTCTGCAATCAATACTGTACCATCCGCATACCTAATGTTATTGATGATATGTCACCCAATGATCATTCCTTTCATGTCGTCATTAAGTCAGGTCTTAGTCAGATATGACTGAGCTACCGTATGACAGTAGACGGTACTACCTGCTTTCTGTCAGCGCCGAATGTTGGGCGGCGCTTACCAAACCCGACACCCCACATTGTGCCAACGGCTTCGGGCGGAAGAGCGCAATTGGGAGGGTACTAGCCTTATCCTGGTGCGAGGAAATGCAACCCAAAGACAAAGTAAGTCATGGCAGGGCAGACCAGCCCCTAAGCCTTGGTTGGCAGCTGGTCTAGGATCGAAGCTCCGACAGGCGGACAGTTAGAGCATTGCTTTGCTGATCCGGCAGCTTCTGCAGCTTGTCTTGTTCCAGGTGTATTGGTGTTACCTTTCCTCTGGAGTGAACTAGGCAGGCCGAGAGAGGGATCATGCTGCATGGGCAACACATGGTTTCTTTATTTTAGCCCAGGCTTTGTGCTATGGAGAGGCAATAACTCCATCCCTGGTCTTAACCGGTCTCGGAATCAAAGCGAGAGCCAACTGTTACGGGTTATAAGTCCTTGTCAGTTGGCGTAGACATGGGGCGCCACGCGTTGCCTCTGACGGTGGGAGACACCTACAGGTGTCACTGATCAGCTACCGCCCGCCTCAAGCTGGGCAGCCCCCAGCCAATTGGGTGCTGATCCGCCACAGCCTGCCTGCTTCAATGGGTGCTTGGGGCTAGGACAAAATCTGAATTGCAGGCTGTAAAACCAATGCACCAGGTACTAATAAAAAGAATAGAAACCTCAAGCTACGGCTTGCAAGCTGGAACGTGAGAACCATGTGTCTAGGATTTTCCATTGACTTGACAAATATTGATGATGTGAGAAAAACGGCTGTGATTGATGCTGAACTCAATCGTCTTAACATTGATATTGCTGGCCTGCAGGAGACTCGCCTCGCTGAGGAAGGGTCACTCAGGGAAAACAATTACACATTTTTTTGGAAGGGAAGAGGGCAGGCAGAAAAAAGGCAACACGGTGTGGGCTTTGCAGTGAAGAATTCGCTACTGGGAATGATTGATATCCCAGCTGGAGGTAATGAAAGATTATTATCACTGCGTTTGGCAACCTCTTGTGGATTTGCCACCATTCTCACTGCGTATGCACCGACACTCACTTCCTCTGATGATGTGAAGGATACGTTCTATGAGCAGCTAGACTCTGCGATCAAGGCAGTTCCAAAATCCGACTACATTTATATGCTCGGCGATTTCAATGCTCGTGTGGGCAAGGACTCGAGTTCATGGCCAGTGTGCCTTGGAAAATACAACATCGGTCGCATGAATGATAATGGGCAAAGGCTGCTGGAGCATTGCACTAGAAATGACCTATGTATTACAAACTCCTTTTGTAAAACAAAAGAGATGCATAAGGTCACATGGAAACATCCAAGATCTGGCCATTGGCATCAGCTGGACTTCATTATCACACGGAGACAACATCTGAACCATACATCATTAACTCGAAGTTACCACAGTGCTGACTGTGATACAGATCATTCTTTGGTTGTTGCAAGGGTTAGACTGAGACCAAAGAGAATCTACACAGCTAAACACAAGTCTAGCCCCAGGATTAATATTATTAACACTCACGATCCTGGAAAGTGCTTTGAATTTCAACAGCAACTTGAGGACGCTTTCAATGATACATCAGAAAATTGTATAGTAAATGATAAATGGGGTAAACTTAAGGAAACTATTTATAAAACAGCGGTAGGGGTTTACGGCACTGTGAATCATAAGAGGCAGGACTGGTTTGCGGCAAACAGCCAGATACTGCAGCCCTTGATTGATAAAAAGAAGATAGCTCTCTTAAGAAACAAGGAAAGACCAACGCGTAACACTCTGAGTGAGCTGAAGCAAGCGAGGAAGGATGTACAAAAGGCTGCCAGGCAGTGTGCGAATGACTATTGGATCAGGTTATGTGAGTCCATTCAAATCGCAAGTGATAAGGGAAACATCAGAAGCATGTATGAAGGGATAAAGAAAGCCTGTGGTCCAATGATCAAAAGAAGTGCACCGCTGAAAACCTTGACTGGAGAAATCATCACTGATAAAAAACAGCAGATGGATAGATGGGTCGAGCACTATTTAGAGCTTTACTCAAGTGAGACCAAGCTGGCGGATGATGCCCTCAACGCCATAGAGGCCCTGCCAACTCTTGACCACCTGGACACACTTCCCACTATAACAGAAGTTAAGTGTGCTATAAATGAGCTTGCATCTGGCAAGGCTCCAGGTAAGGATGGGATTCCAATAGAGGTGATCAGGAGTGGGCAAGACACCCTCGCTCTACAGATCCACCAGCTAATAGAGCTATGCTGGCGAGAAGGACAAGTCCCACAGGATTTCAAAGATTCAAACATCATAACGCTGTACAAGAACAAGGGAGATCCTAGCGACTGTAACAACTATAGGGGTATCTCACTTCTGTGTATTGTTGGGAAAGTATTTGCCAGAATTGTCCTGCGCAGACTTCAAGTCCTGGGAGATCAAGTCTACCCCGAATCACAGTGCGGCTTCCGTCAGAACCTGTCTACCATTGACATGATATTCTCATTGCGACAGATGCAAGAAAAATGCCGGGAACAAAATCAGCCACTGTTTATTGCCTTCATCGACCTCACAAAGGCATTCGATTTGGTCAGTCGTGAGGGTCTGTTCAAAGCACTAAAGAAGATTGGCTGTCCACCAACTCTTCTGTCCATTGTGAAATCGTTCCACACAGGCATGAAGGGTATAATCAAGTTTGATGGCTCAACTTCAGAAGAGTTTGAAATCAAGAGTGGAGTTAAGCAAGGTTGTGTACTATCCCCCACCCTCTTTGGGATATACTTTTCACTTCTACTGAAATACGCCTTTCGTGATCAGGATGACGGTATATACATTCACTCACGCTCAGATGGTGGCCTCTATAATGCTCAGAGATTGAAGGCCAAGACCAAAATTAGCAGGGTACTAATCAGAGAGTTGCTTTTTGCTGATAATGCTGCGATTACGACCCACTCTGAGGTAGAATTACAACATCTACTATCTGTATTCTCCAATGCTTGTTCTGAATTTGGTTTAACAATTAACAAAAAGAAGACACAGATTATGTCGCAAGGTGCACATAGTGTACCATCAATCTTTATTGACGACGCCGAACTGGAGATAGTAGACCATTTTACATATCTAGGATCAGAGGTAAATAGCAAATTATCCCTCGATCAGGAAATCAACATCAGGATTGGCAAGGCAGCAACAACAATGGACATGTTAGCAAAAAGAGTCTGGGAGAACAGGAAGCTTACTGCCAAAACAAAAGTCCTCGTCTACCAAGCCTGTGTCCTTAGTACTCTTCTTTATGGCAGTGAAACCTGGACAACTTACTCACGCCAAGAGAAACGTTTAAACAGCTTTCATATGCGGTGTCTGCGAAGAATACTTGGTATTAAGTGGCAAGACAAAATCACAAATACTGAAGTATTGGAAAGATCAGGTTGTGTGACGGTGTATTCCATGCTCAGTCTTCGTAGACTTAGATGGATAGGACACGTTAGGAGGATGGATGATGGTAGAATACCAAAGGACATCTTTTTTGGTGAATTACAGATGGGTAAGAGATCTCAGGGTCGGCCTCTACTACGATACAAAGATGTGTGTAAGCGGGACATGATTGATACAGGCATTGATAATGCACAATGGGAGCACGTCGCCGCTGAACGTGTTGCATGGAGGGCAACTATCAGAAATGGAATAAAGACAAAGGAGAAAATGATTGCAGATAAAGCACACACAGAGCGTGAGAGACGTAAGATGGTGCAAAATGGTGGAAATGACCATGTTTTCACATGCACCTACTGTGGGCAAACATTTGCAGCAAGAATTGGCCTTACCAGCCACACTCGCCACCGCCATGGATCGTAGTTATTGCCATATGACAGTTATTAAGCCTTTTTGAAGCACAATGTACCAAACTATCGTCTGTCAAGACGGAAAGGTGCCAATGTAATCATATCGTCAACATTTCCTAAAATACTTTCACTGTACAAGGAAACAAGATCTGGAGACATTACACATCCCTGTCTCATACCACTCTTAATAGGCTGATATTGACCTTCTTCATTATCAATCTTTGTGGCAGCTTGTTGTTTCGAATGTATGTTTTTTTATGAGTCTAAGGTCTTTCCCGTCAGTTTGCAGATATGCAAGCATCACTATAATGTTGACATGTTTTACTTTATCAAAAGCCGTTGTGTAGCCCATAAGCAAAGATGTAACTCTCTGTTTACTTCTGTAGAACGTTCAGTTAATGTTCTCAGCATTTACACAGCATTTACTGTATGTACCCTTGTCTTCTACAAACCCGCATTGTTGTTATCCTATTTCGGGTTGCATTTTCTTCCTAACTCTTTGCATGATACGTCTTAGCAACATCTTTGTGACGTGGCTCATTGTACTAATTGTTCGATATCGATCACATTCCAAGGCTCCTGATTTCTTCGGGATTGTAATAAATATAGAATTACATAATTCAGGAGGTATATTTCCAGTATCATATATTGTGTTCAGCAGTCTGGTGACTTGATCTATTCCATATTCTTCTAGGACAGTGAGATGATGTCTGGACCTGGAGTCTTGCCAAATTTCATATGGCTAAGAGCATTCTGAACTTCTATCTTCAGAATTGATGGTTCTTCATTATAACAGCTAATATCATAACGTTCTTCTCTTGAATCATCAAAAAGGTTATTCATATAATCTGACCATGTATGAACATCTTAAGTTTTTCTATTATGATTTGTCCATCTTTTGTTTTCAGGCAGCCTGTTGATGTAGGTGTTCTTTTATTAGTAAGCTCCTGAATTCTTTTGTGCATTAATTTGGTAGTTTTACTGTTGTGTTGATTTTCAATTTTTAGGCAATTATTTTCAAGCCATGCTTCTTTTGCTTCTTTACATAATTTTCTGACTTTCATGTGAATCTCTTCATATTTGTCAGGATTATTTTTAGGTTGTGTCTTCTTGTTTCCATTAGTCTTAAAATTTCTTCAGTCGTCAATTTCTTACATCCTGCTTTCTTTAATTTTAGGATAGTTGTTTCTGCAGTAAACTTGATTGAATTCTTTAACATTTCCGATTTATAATCCACATCTGGAAATCAGATCTCTAGATCAGACAATACATCAAATCTGTTCTTTACTTCTATGCTAAAATTGTCTTGTATTTCCTTGCCATTTACTAATACACACATATAATATTTAGTGTTTCCTGGTGTATACTTGACTTTATTTAACTTTACCTTCAATGTGCCTATAATCAATCTGTGATCACTGTCACATTCTTCATCAGGAACTGTTTTTGCGACTGTTAACGCATTTCGAAAGTATAATAGAGCCGACGAAACCTCTACATTTAACATTTCATTCTGCAGTCTTGTGGATGCAGCAATGATCAACAAGCAGATGCAAGCCATATTTAAAAAAATACAAAGTTGAAGTCAATTGTCCACTGAAAAGATGAAGCTTGCTTTGTTTGTTTTGAGTTCTCTAGAAGATGGTGAGGATGACGTCAGTGAGTACACCAGCATACAGACACGCACAAGATCTGCCCACACACACAACAGACAGATAAAATACACATTGAAAGAGCTGCTATCTTACACCCGAACCAATGACAAAGTGCCATCTGTATGAGGCCTGAGTATGACAGTATATTAAAGGATAGTGGTAGGCACTCATATAATTAAGGAAAAACAGTAGAGATAAGAGGACACACTATACAATATCAAAGTGAAATATATAGTAACCACAGTGGAATTCCAGTTTGTTCTCCTCCTGAGATTTAATATGGTCAAAATATTTCTATTTCTGATATATGTTACTGTGTAAAAAGGATTTAAAATATAAAAGGGTCGACTTCATTGCAACTAGTTTTATCCCGTATGACTAGGTCTCTTTACGCAGGGCGGCCTGTCGAATGCGTCGCACAAAGTACGAAATCCATAGATCCAGCTACGACCCACAGAATTCTCTGAGAAAATTACACTCGTGAACCGAGCGACGTAGCCCGGAATGGAGCCCACAACTTTCGGAGCTCAAGGCACGCTGTTTAACCACTTCCCCATTGTGACTTTCTTTCTTTGTTTATAAGCCAGTATTATTTGATGTTCAGATTTTATTAAATGTCAGTGTTTCACTTTTTAATTTAACGTATTTCAAGAATGTTTCTATCGCATATAGGTTTAAGAGCCTCAATTATCACTTTCAGTAAATGAGTCACGGCCAATGATTCTGTATGTTGTTGTCACCAAGAAGGATTCTTGCGACACTGATGGGTCAGTGGTGAGAAAAAGGCGTAGTGGTTGGGGTTTCATTACGGAGGCCAATGAATGATGCTCGAAAAAGGAGAGTCTGGCATATTAGACTAAGACCTATATCGTGCGAATGGGGGCTGGAAGCAGTAACAGCGGCATTCCGTTGGTTAGAGGAGACCACTGTAACACACACTGCATTCATTACAGACACAAGAAGTATGCTTAGTAAGGCGGAGAAGGGAATGTTTCGTGTGGAATGGCTATCTTCACATCAGAGGTCACATATTGTGAGAATTCTATGGATATCTTGCGCTTGCCAAGCGGTAGTGTGGGGGGGGGGGGGGGGTGGAACAAGCTGATAGGCTGGCAGGGAATGCACCTCTCGGTGGTGGATTACCTATGGACAAGGAATAGGTAGTCGAGCGCCTGTGGGACTAAGTGGAGAAGGCGGGGGAACAGATTGAGAACCCTTATGTGGAAAGAATGATTTTGCGGGTGATCAGAAGGGGTTCTGGAAGAATCTCAAAACTGAGAGGGAAGACCAGGAGAACTTTCAATCAGATAGCGGTGGGAACGATTAGCAGTATGACTCTTCGCTGGCTGTTGAATAAGGGAACTGAGCTCGTATAGGAATGTCCTGAGTGCAGTGATGTCAGTTCTTAGCTCAACTTAACTCAACTAAACACCTCAGATTCTTGCGATGTGAAGCGGTGATGTGACAGCTGCAGAAATGTATTGCCTACAGAAAAGTATAACGTTGATGAATTAACCAATAACTATATGGTGACTTGTTCGGTTTATTGTCTGTTAATGCTCTGTTGCACGAGACAACACAAATCGATAATCATACGTGACTACGATTGACGGAATTTGAAATCCGGTTTAGCACTAACAGGAGCCGTGGTTGAAGACGGAGTGAATGCCTACGTAACTTAATGACACTGCAACTGTCAGTATCCGTGCTCTTTAACTACTACTACTACTACTACTACTACTACTACTACTACTACTACTACTACTACTACTACTACTACTACTACTACTACCACCATTACTACTATACTACTACTACTACTACTACTACTACTACTACTACTGCTACTGCTACGACTACGACTACTACTACCACCACCACCGCCACCACCACCACCACCACCACCACCACCACCACCACCACCACCACCACCACCACTACTACTACTACTACTACTACTACTACTACTACTACTACTACTACTACTACTACTACTACTACTACTACTACTAATACTTCTTCAACAACTACTACTATTACTGCTACTACTACTACTACTTGCTTGCTTGCTTGTGTTCGTTGGCTTGAGATCCAACGCAAAAGTCCTTTATGTCGGATGAAGGCATCCTGTTGTCCAACATCATTGTGATGTCACACAGGACCTGAGGTTTGCGTGAGTATCCGTTGTCCCATGTCTGGCTTATTGGTGTGCAGACTGGTGGTTCCTCGCCATGCAGGCAGATACTCTCCGACTTCGGAAGAATCATCGATCCTACTGATGTTAGCCAGGTCCCCGAAGAGACCTGTTGCCCAGGACGCACGACGTGGACGTAGTCAGCAGGTCTTGGCCAGTATATATCCCGGCCCTGGTGCCTTGGAAACACCTCTGCGTCCCACTACTACTACTATTATTATTAGTCTATTATTAATAGACACACAGGCGATGCGAGCCTAGTGGGTCCGACACACCGGAATCTCCCCACGTCTTCAATTGGAAGGCATATTATCGAAAGCGGTCATGTGGTTGACAGAGACATTGCCTTTCGCAACAATTGCCGTTGTTTAACACACACAATACTCGCTTGTTAAAGTTTGCAGAAGCAATAATGATCAATCAACGCAAGCCATAGTTGTAAAAACAGAAAGACATGTTAGTCAGCTTAAAATTACCGTGGTAGACAATTGACATTACTGTGCGAACATGTGTATGTTTCAGTTTGAAGGATTTATCTAGTTAATTTACTTTATGTTGTGTGATTTCTGCAGTATGTACCCGACGAGATGCAGTGAAATATGCCAGGCAATAAATCGTGCAATCTATTGTTTGTGTCTTCGTTATTCAAATTCACTACGGGAAAACATTGTTTTGTATTATTAATATACTATCATTATTATTATTACTGTTGCTATTTTGGAAAGACAGATCTTCTTCCGATGTAAATATTCATTTACCGGTTACTAAAATTGCGGTAGATGCACGAAATCAAACAAATAATGATGGAGCAAATAATGATCTGATTAATTGGCTCATGGCAATTTAGGGTAGTTCAATGCATGCGATTAAGTGGCTGACGGCAGTGAATCTGTTAATATTATTAGTATTATCATTACTATTACTACTATCATTATTAATATTATTACTGTTATCATTACCATTAGTAATATTATCATTATCATCACTTTTATTATTATTACTATTATTATTATTACAGATTCGTTCGTTTCCTTCGACAAAGTCTTTTTTTATGACGAGATATACACAGCATGCATTAGCAGCACGCTGTTCATTAGGATACTGCGGTTCCTGGGGCCTCTGTCTATCAACTCACAACTGTACATCATGCGACAGACGCTAGTGAGCTCTCTCATGTTGCTGCTATGTTTAGGACTCATTATTACGGTCATCATCATGTCCTTCTCTAGCTTCTTCTACCTGTACAACGGACGGGTCAACGACAGTTGTAAGACAGGTAAATCATATCCATAAATGTACGTTAATTAATTAGTTAATTAGTTGTGGTTCCAAATTCACGACAACGGGTCGTCCCCATTATGCTCCGTTCCAGTGCCAATGAATATCCCACAAAATGCTCCTCACTGCTCTACATGAACAATGGGATAGACAAGAGTCTCGGCAAGCCAACAGACCGCACAGGTGCACTGTCCATAATGCCGCCGCCAGAATGCCAACACAAAAGCCCTCCACGAAAAACACAGTTCATCGTCGATAGAATCAGCAGTTACCAGAAAGACTTCATTGACCCAGGTTTTATCCTGTATGGCTCAGTCTCTTTCCGCAGGGCAACCCACAGAAAGCGCCGCACAAAGCACGAATTCCGCAGCTCCAGCGACGACTCCCAGGAGTCTGCTGACAAATGCACTCATAAACCGAAAAGACAAACCAGTCATTTCAGCAACAGCTGGCTGCCATCATTCCAAACATGCAGTTCATGCTACAAACAACCGCGGACAGATGTAAAAGCATTCCACGTGAAATTCACAGCTCACAGTGTCGTGTCACACACTCACTCAGTAGCAGGGCGACCTAACCATAAATGTACGTGTTAATCATCATCATCATCATCATCATCATCATTATCATTTTCATCATATAACAGGTTGTTTGCGGAATGTCTCTGTCGTCACTGTCCACAAATAAGGTTGTCGAGCCCATGCCAGTTCTTATGTCTCATTCGCCCTCATGCCCAAGGTGCATGCAGAATCATATGGCCATCTTTGTGCTGGTCGACTCCTGCCTCATCTCCAAATAATTAATAAAACTGCATTTCCTTTGCAGGACGCTGCAATCAACCCTAGCCACTATTTTGTGTGTGTGTGTGTGTTTCTTTTTTTGTCAGGAGTTTGCCATTGCTTTCTGAGCGAAAATTTAGCATGTAAGTCTAACAGACCGGCTTGTAGAACGAGCCCATTATATAGAAAATGCCAAATGGGTTGGAGAGTGACTGCAAAGCCGATCTGAGGTATCATTTATCAGAACACAGGCAATAGATGGACTCATAGAAATATGATCACCTTCGACGTCCAGCATAGAAAGTAAATATGATGATGATAATGATAATAATAACACTAAGATGAATCACGGCTACAGTTTATCAACACACTTCAATTGTTAGCGTGATGCAGTCATTAGAAACCTTTCTTGCACCAATCAGGGCACCCCCTAATCATGGGAACAATCTGTCCATGAAAGGCTGTCTACTAAACTGACAAACGGGTTCTAATGTCCACCGAATGTGATTCCTTCAAAGTACCAGGTTAAAATGCCCACCGAACTAACATAATATTAATATTAAATTACAAATGTGATTAAACGCCCGCTTTATGTCACGTGCTAAATGAAATAACGGTGCTTTGGAGAAAAACCATGTTTCATGGCATGTTTCTCAAAATTGAAAGAAGGAGCCCGAATATCCCCTGTCTGCTACAATGTTTGCCCTAGGTATGCAGTCGGTAAATGCATCTCAGTGGCTACCAATAGACAGGCTAGCCAATGCATTAAGTGCGAAGTCTGAATCGAAAACTTTATATGTCGGCGTCATCAAAGTCCAGTATCTGCAGACTACGTCCTTCTGTCCGAAGGTGCAGACCGTGATCGAAGTCAGCCACATGCGATTCGATTTGCAAGCAGACATGCGTTGATTTCGATTGTATGAGCGTCGGTTATTCTGAACGCAAACTACTGAACGTAGCAAAATGTCTGCTAAACGCAAGTAACCAACAAATGGTGGGACTGATTGTAGCAACCTGTAAAGGACACGCAACTAACTTTAATATGTGTTTAGATATGTGCCGCTTTTAATAATAAGTCGATAAGAACCAGTTAGCTTTAAATTACTGTGTCCAATTGTGACTCGAAATTACTCCCAAACATTTGCTTGTCGAAAAGTATTGTTTGAGCTCGAGTATTAAGAGTTATTTCTTAGCCGTTCGCATATATCAAAGCCGTTTGTTTGTTTCAGTGGCCTCAACCATCACAACTCTACTAATTTCACTGCTTGGGATGTCAAAATCCAACGATATAACAAATGGAACTGTAGAAATATGGCAGGTAAGAACGAATATAAAACTTAAAACCTCAATGAACTATAGATAATCAAAGAAATGGCCATATAAACAAGGTGATGGGTGACCTGAATGTTAAGAATGGATCGGATAACATAGGTTATGAAGAGATCAGAGGTGGAAAATGGACTTAGGGCATGAAGAATTATTTATCAATATTTGTGTTTGCTAACCGACATGTGGTCATGTGCTCGGACCCCCTTGAGGCGGGTAGTGTGTGGTTTTCAGGTCGACTTAGTCTAAAATGTGTATAGGAAATGCCTTGCAATGTAAGTCGGCCAGAGTGATATTCATGATGTCATCCCTCAAGTGCTGATTGGTGTATAAATCAAATCAAATCAAATCAAATCAACTTTATTAAGGTCACAAATTGGGCGCGCAGGCCCGTCTTACATTCG
Organism: Cepaea nemoralis; assembly: GCA_014155875.1. Taxonomy (NCBI): domain Eukaryota; kingdom Metazoa; phylum Mollusca; class Gastropoda; order Stylommatophora; family Helicidae; genus Cepaea; species Cepaea nemoralis. The sequence continues at coordinate 987,535 of JACEFZ010020183.1, forward strand.
GCCCTTTCAATCACTCGTCTTTCGTTCATCAAGAGCATTATACATTTACATAGGAAGAAAAATAAACATTGTGAAATGAATGTTGTAAACATAAACAAGGCAAATTACCATGTTATGAGGCCCATCTCCCACGTACCCATACATCACCCCACCCACACACACGCACACCAAGGGACACATACATACCCCACCAACCGACCCATCCCCCTCCCGCACATCCCCCACCCACACTCCCCTCACCTGTTCCCCCAACCAAAACACACTCGCCACCCACAAACATTCCCCCACCAACCCACATATCCCACGCCCACCCACATACACATCCTAACCCACACATCCTCTCCCCATCCACACCTCAAACCACCCATCCCCCAGCCACATCTCCATTGACCACATATTTCCCACCCACGCACACAATCCCCCCCCCCCCACACACACACATCTCCCTAACTACCCATACATCCCCAATCCACTCACATACACACCCCACCACCCACACATACATCCTCCACCCACCCATACATGCCTTAACCCAATCCCCCACTACACAATCCCCCACCCGCACATCACATACATCCCCTACCACGCAATATTCCCAACCCACGCACCGCACACACACATATCCCTCACCAACACATCCCACATCCACATACCACCACACATCCCCACCTACACACCACAGACATATCCCCAACCCACATACCACACAATATTCCCACCCACACTCCCACAGATACCTTTACCCTTCCACCCCACAAACCCCCACCCACACACAACAAAAATTCCCCATCCACACACACATACCTCACCCACACAATATCTCTAACCAACACACCACACACCTCTTCCCACCCACACACGCATTCCCTACCCGTCCACCAACACACACTCACTCACGCACACATCCTCCACTACGCACCCACACACCCCACCCACCCACCCCAACCAAACATCTCTCGATCACAATACCCCTACCCACACTTATCCTCCACCCACTCACGCATCCCACCCCGACACATGCACATCCCTCACCCACCTACACATCCCTAAGCCACTAACACACCCACACATTCCCCATCCACGCACACATCTCCCACCCACACACGCCCACATACTTCCCCCAACCACCACACATCCCCTACTCACCCACACATATACCCCACCCATACACACATTCCCCGCACCCATCACACACATCCCCCACACCACACACATCCCCCACCCACACACATATCCTCACCCATACCACCAAACCCCCACCCACACACCATGCACACCTCCCCCACCAACACACCGCACACATATCTCAAACCCACACACCATACACTTCTCCCAACCCGCCCTTGCATCCCCAATCCACCCAACACAATCCCCTACCCACACAACCCCGCCACCCACACATACTTCCTCAAACCACCCACACATCTCCACCCACATAACCACAAACCCACACCCATCCCATACACATATCCTCCACCCATACACACATCCCCCACACCCATTCCCACACCCCTACTTTCACCCCCACACATCCATCCACACATCCCACCAACATCCACAAATATCACTACCCACAAAAACCCACACACCCCAACCCATCCAAACGCATACCCCCACCCACACATCCCCCACCCACACATATCCCCACACTCACACACATCCTCCACACACACTCACACCTCCTCACATCTAGACACATACAAAATGTCTCACGTTAGCATTGAAACTAGTATGAACAAACTCCCACACTTTACTCACACACATACACTGACAATTGTCATGAGCAGTCTCATAAAAATGTTAAACATGGAGAAAAATGTGTACATAAAAAGTATGTGACGTAAACATAGTGATGCTCCCATACACAGAGATACACACAGAGAAGACACACACACACACACACACACACACACACACACACACACACACACACACACACACACACACACACACACACACACATTCACTCTCATGCTCACTCATTCTGTCTCTCATTCACACTCACTGACTCTCTCACTCAAACTACAGTAATGTACATAAGTTTATATTATACATGATAAAATCAAATGGTATTTAACTGATAATATGACAGATGAGAATACACAAACATACGGATTCGCGTGTTACATAACATGCGTGTTACATGACATGCATCTGCTCAGCTCTCTCTCTCTCTCTCTCTCTCTCTCTCTCTCTCTCTCTCTCTCTCTCTCTCTCTCTCTCTCTCTCTCTCTGTGTATTCTTTCATATACACACACTCACACGCATGCGCGCGCTCACACACACACACACACACACACACACTAACACATCAACTCTCGCACTGTCTCACTCTCACACACAATCCTTCACACACACACTCACTCTCTCAATCACACTCTCTCACACATACACATACGCATGAACGCACGCATGCACGCACGCACGCACACACTCCCTCACTCACTCTCACACATACACGTACGAATGCATGCACTGACACATTCCCCTACCATTTCTCGCTCAATCACACTCTCCACACACACGCACGCACACACACACACATTCACTCTCTCACTCTCTCTGACACCCACTTTTTTTCTCTCTCTCTCTCTCTCTCTCTCTCTCTCTCTCTCTCTCTCTCTCTCTCTCTCTCCCTCTCTCTCTCTCTCTCGCTCCCACTCGCACACACATATATAGTGAACAATTATAGTTAAACAATTATAATGAACGATTATAATGAACAATTATACTGAACAATTATACCAGTAAATGAATTATGGTGGCATATAGTCGGTATGGATTAAGGTTTGAAAGAGTTTTCGGTTAAATGCGTAGGGACTCATTGGAGTTTTCAGATCTGGAGGCAGATCATTCCATAAGTGAGCACCAGAATAGGCGAAACATGTTTTGTATAGGTCCAATCTAGGCTTTGAGACATGTAACAAATTTAGGCGCTTGCTGTTCATTGCATTAGATTGAATCAGCGGTAAAAGATACTCTGGGGTATTTTGAGATATAATTTTGTTCACTAATTTGGCTTTGTTGAAAAGGAAGCGCTTTTGAAGTGGTAGAAGTCTTAGATGACTGTACAAATTATTACTTTCAACGTGCTTTATGTCAGAAACCAGACGAATAGCACGGTTTTGTAGAGAACATAGTGTAACAGTACGTGCATACAGTGGATCAACAAGTTCAGTTAGATTATTGTAGAATAGGCTTTATTTGCGATGGTTGATACAAAATCTCTATACAAGCAAAATGCGATCCTGATGGCGACTTCTCTTCTCTAGTCCTCGGTGGTTTCTGACTAATTTAACAACAAGCCACGTCACGACTTGAGCATCTTCCTCCTCATTCCATTATGATGCTCAAGCATGCTGTAGCTTTGCACGCCTACACTCTGCTACACCTTCCTATGTTTTGAAAAGACTTTTTTCCTTCAAAAGTCTTTAACTCCTAATCCCTCTATCCTACACCTTCTCTCCTTACCTCCCACAATTTCTCTAAGCCGCCCCAAACTAACTCTATTTTAGGTAAATATTCTATTCGTAACTCTTCCCCCTGTCACATAGTAAACCATTACGAACATAACACAACATATATTATTATTTACATATCCTCAATAACATTTACATCTCAACTTTATACAATACATCATAACTCATATGGTTACCTTTTTGAAATACTTCTTCCTCTTTTCATAATCAATCCGCTTAAACCCTCTTAACACGATCTCAAAATTTCAAAACGCCGTACTCTTTTGATACCAACTCATTATTGTCATCACCAACATTATTACCTCCACATTACCACTTCTCCACTTTCAACCAACTTGAAATCACTCTCACATGATAGAAAGACAAGAAATCGGTGCGCACCGGAGATTCAAAGAAGTAGAACTCTTCCACACAAAAACCACACTCACCTAAACCACACACACCTTTACCCCCCTATGTCATTTGAGACTTTATGTAATAAAGTCTAACACAATTATATCTTCTACAGTACCACTTATTATGGTAACAGTTTACGCTGCTATCTACAGCATCAAATACCAACCATCAAAAATATTATTCACTCCCAAATGTCTATATATTACAGACAGTACACATTTAAACCTCTTCCAACATTATACACATCACCTCATCTTCCCCTATACCTCTCTCAGAATTCTCTCTTAATGTCCATTTATTATGGGCATATCTACTAAAACCTCTACTTGTCAATTTATGCCGTTATCAACAGCAACAATACACTGCCACTGAACTCATGTCTGTGACTAATTGCAATCAACGTTATTCTTTCTCAGTCCATATATTACGGACCCTCAAAAACCCCATGTCATTTTGTCTCAACAGTGACACTGTTCATTTCTCATTAACACACTTACACCCCTTTACTATTGTACTGCTATCCACAGTATCTAATCATTCTTCGGAGTCAAACATGGATTCAATTCATGTTTTGCTAACTACCTTCACACTGTCTGTTACAGCACGTTACTGACTTCTTCTTCTACAATCTCGTGGCTCCATGTTCACTTCTGACCCCATGTCATTTACCCCACTGCTTTATTCACTTTAATCTTTTCTTCCCCAATATGGCGTCCAATCCATATATCTTCAATTAATGCTCACTTAAATTCCCCATAACCCTTTTACTTGTGTAGTAACCCCGTATGGCATATGTTTCCACAACTTTGCAGCCCTTATATCATTGATTTATCAACGCTGACTATCACAGAAATCCCACCAACAGGATATGCTTATTATTCACAAAGAGAATGTGTCTCTCTACTAGTTCTCAGTAGTTTATTAACTCTTTTCTGAACGAAGGGTCCTAAATAAAGCCCCATGTATTGCCTTTATTCTAGCTAAAATCATAACTGTTTATAAATTAAACTTAACTTAACCAACAATTCTTATTCAACATACAAGACAATTTAAGTTAAAATATGAGTCAACCAAAATAAAACAACAGGATGTCATACCCCCCAAGTTTTGAACTGTTTATAGCCAACAAAAAACATGCATCAATTTAAATCAAAAGAAAATATCTAATGTTATCTACCACTACTGGTCTCTTTTACGGACCAGTAGTTTGTACGCAAAAGACTGAAAACACAACAATCTTATTCTAAAATTAAATGGTGATAATCATTTTACAAAACCAAGTCAATCAAAAAAAATAATATAACATACCATACATATTCAATCAACATTGGTCTCTTATACTAACCAATAAAATACATATCTATTCACCCAAGTCATGCCTATTCCGTTATTCTTATAACAAAACAACTCAATGCCAAGCATTAACCCCAAATACACATATATATATATATATATATATATATATATATATATATATATATATATATATATATATATATATATATATATATATATATATATATATATATATATATATATATATATATATATATATATATATATATCTGTTACCTACAGACCAATTCCTAACTTAGAACAATATCTGTTCTTTCATCAAAAGTCAAACATTGATTATTTCCCCTCTCAACATATTATCTTTTGCAAACTAAGTCCTAACACATCCCAATATTTGGAATACAAATCCAAACAACCACTGCAAACTACAGGTCAAATCATTTTATCTATTACCAGTGTGACGGCTATCCCAATGTTACCTCAATGTACCAGCAGTCATCTATCTACTAATAGAACCTGTGGCTCGGCACACCAATTGTTTCCCTTGGATTTGTACCAAGAATTACTACAACTTCTTAATCATTACCGTTAACTACGGTATCTCCACCCTACTACGACCAGCAAAAAACTTGTCTATTTACTATAGACCTCACCCATGCCTCTATCTACTGTACCAACAATTAATTCTACTTTTAAGTCTCCCTTCTACCCGACGCAAGTAATATTTCATTCTCCCGCATCAGTACTTTCTAACATCTCACCACAACAACTCTAAACTATCCTCAACTTTCTCTTAACTTCGTCCATACACCGCGATGATAGTCAGACTAGTCACACTTATCGGAACACGTTCTCTAGTACTCTATTTATAATGTTCCGACATTCATTTAACTAATCACTTTCTCTCCTTCTCTTGCTTACTCCTATTTATCGGGACTCTATCAGAAATAATAGCCAACACCTGCACATGACTAACGACAAACCTCACTCCTACTGGGCAAACCATTTCTCTGTATCAGGCATTCTTGCTTCGACATGTCTCTGCCAACACTACTAAATCTGTTTCATGAAACGTCATTCAGAATGTTACTCTCTTTCCGTCATCCTGTCATACAATTATTATTAATTCTGTCTAACTTCAGATATTCCACACAAAAGACATCACTCCTTTCAGTCATCAGCCACTCTTCGCATATTCACACGGCATTCGTGTTCTCATCTCACGATTATTCTCCTATCACGCCAACCTTATATGTTTATACCATTACTTCAAAAAAATTAGACACCAATTCAACATCCCAGCAATTTCTCACTATAGCCTAAACATATCGATCACTTCCAAACGCCTCGTACATGCATGCGTTAATAATCACCTGACATCATTCTATCCATACTCAACAGACATATGTTGTCTACATTTTTACACATGCTAGAACAACGCATTACCAGACGAATTACTCCACAGGACTTTCACAATTCAACTGTTTTCTTATTTCTACTTTTCTCAATCATTCGCTCCTTTTCAAAGGTCAGAACCTATACATTATCTCTCGCAAACTATATCTCTTTTATACACTAACCAGCACTATCAACGATCTCTCAGAACAAACCTCACTCCAACGAGTCACTAACCTCGTAACTATCATTCTATACTTCTCCACACAACCACTTTCTCAGATTTAATCACCTCTTCTTTCTCCACAAGCATCATGTAATTACGTCATCTCCCTCACCAAGACCTCGTATTCTTCAAACATCAGTTTCCACAGTCTTTTATTCTTAATACTCTTGCGCTCCACTGGCTTACACATAATACTCAATTCCTCCTCAATCTATATCTCCTCATCAGACACTCTCGGTTCACCTGTCTACAATACTATACTTACTTCTCAACTACCAATTGAAACTATCTCAGACATCACGTCATAGCCCTGCGTCGAACCAATTCTAGTACGAGCATTCATACTTAGTTTATCTCTCTCTCTACTAATTCTGTGCTGAATCTACTCTACTTTAATCACACCAGTTATACATCACTCAACGTGATCAACTCTCTCTATCTAACCATTCCGGACAAGGGACATTTCAATTTCTACCTTGTTTACTCTCTCTACTCCGCAACCAAACACAAGATATTCTGTATAACGTATGCACGTAGAATATCAGTTGCCGTGACTCTCTATCCTCAACAACACTATTGCCTACCCTGTACCATGTGATGCTACACCAAACAAAATTCATCTGTCTATTTTAGACAACCTATATGTATATGCTTAAACCGCAATTCCTCTCATAAGCCAAAACAATTCCATATGTCCTTCCTCACCCAAGGAATTTTAACAGCCATAGAGCGCATCCAAGCCAAATATTTCATTGTCTCTCAGTACATTAGTACGTCTTTCTTTAATTATGTCATCTTCACTATCTGTTGTTAATCTGTTGTTAAAGTACTCAGGTCTTAAGGTCATATATTCTTCTATTTTTCTTAAGTTTCTTTCCTTTATTTTCGTCGGTCTGCTCACTGTTTCCTGTATAACTTACATAACGTTTATATTTCCCCATCTCGTCTTCAGATGACACACTGATAATAGTTCCCTCATCAGACTCATAGTAGCTTACTGCAGACACGTCGGCTTTAGAACATCTGGCTTTCTTCTTACCTTTATTCTTCATGCTCCGGTTCTGTACAAGTCCCATATCTTTGTCTGAAATATTCTCTCCATAACCTGAACTCTCACACCTAATATTCCTACACCATTTGGGGATTAATTTAATGTCTATACCTGAGGAACTTGACATACCAGTCGTCGTACCTTTATTGACTATTAAACTGTTTATATTTCTTTCTCCAACACTTTTCCTCCTTGGTCTCCTTTCGTCTTTGGTTCTTGTCTGTTTATCTTTCTTAATTTCAACCGTGTCTCCCTTAGTCAAGTAAGTTGGTTTTGACTGAATTTCTATTAAGTCAGTTTGACTTCCCTTCGTTACCTTGCTAACCGGTTGTACCTGGACTTTTTTCTCTACTGTATCAACTGGTGTCTGCGTGTTTTCTTCTACCACCTCAATCACCTGTGTCTGAGTCTCTTGGTCTATTTTCTTCTGTTCTTGTCTAAGAGTCAAACTCGCAACCAGCTTATTAGTTGAATTCTTACTTACGTTTTCTACTCTGTTCTTTGACCCTGACCTCAGATACTGTCTCCGTCTTTGTTCAAACCAGTCGTCACGTTTTTTCCTAGCAGTCTTGCTATGGGATGGCCATTTCCATAACTTATTGGAAAGGTCTCTCTCACGATATTTATACCAGTCCGACTTTCCACCATTACGTCTGTTCTCACCGTCTTTTACCCTATAAACATCAAGCCTTGGTTCGTCATAACCAAGCGCATAATCAAAACCGTATTGTCTTCTGTCTTTATTAAATAATGGCTGTCTCCTGTTATTCTTTCTTACTCTATTGCAGTCTTCCTTAAATCTATAAGGCTCTTGTCTAGTCGTTCTGTTCTGCAACGTTTCTACAAACTTTTCTACTTCATTAACTGCCACTTTTAACTCTCCTAACCATGTACTGATACGTTGTAATTCTACATGTAGGTAATTCATACTTATTTCTCTGTAGTTTATATCAAACTTAAAACAATATGCCTACTTCTTCCTCTGTATATTCCTTGGTACCTGGAAAAAAAACTCGTCCTGAGCTTAGCTGAAATAATTTTCAATTACGTTTCTCAACTGTGCTGTGATGGGTCTGCCTGTTGCCATATCCTGTTGTTTCTTTTGCTATGCTGAAATATTTTACTATATTCTTATACAATCAAATTCACATTTATAACTTATCTAAATGATCTTACTAAAAAAATGTTCTCTTAGCAATTATACTTTAATTAATTACCATCTTGATCCAAGAGAAGCGTGGATTTACGTATGTTCGTTGAAAGTTTTCCACGTCACGGTTCACGTATAACCAAACGTCTGGAGTTTAGTAGCCGTCCAAACGATAACGTGATGTCCTTCTTCTGACGTCTCAGGTTTCGTTATTTCCACTTCCACTTTCAGCTCCTGGTTGAGCCCCTACCAGCCTTCAGCTTTCTTTTCACCCGATAACATGGCACATCAAAGCGACGTCTTGAAAACTGGTCCAGCTCAATAAAGCGATAATTTGGGCCCCCTCTTCAGCAGGTCGGCACCCCAGTGTGCCCAACCACCTCTGAGGGTTCCCTAACGGTATCGCCTTTGTTGAAAAACATTCTGACTTGTTTGAGCAACCACGAGTAAAAATGTTCCTTACTTTCCAACCAAAGGAGCAATTGGCTTGATTCTTCAGGCATCCAAGGTCACGGTTCAGTGAAGATAACGGCTTTGAGTTCGTTTTAGGTAGTCTTGATACAAAGAAGGTGACAGCTCCCTCAAAACGAGATCTTCATTTAATTCAAGTTGTCTATAGCTGTTTTGAGATGATTCCTTTGCTCCTGGAGCTGGACAATTTTAGCATGGGTCTGACTGACCTTCAAACGTAAGGTTAACAAACGGCTGGAACAGATGACAATTCGAGCGTCCTGGCAAATTTTGATGAAAATTACTTCGACTCAGGTGGCAAAAATGTGGAACAGCTTCCCTCCCTGGTAACAATGTTATGTAGATGGTTCCATCTCAATATCTTGATTTTAATTTGGTTAGTCCGAAAATTGCTTCAAACTTTTGACTTCCAAAAAAATCGTCCGGTCTTAGACTTTCGTTTTGAAGGACTCAGAGAAAACCTGTTGGTTATTCATATTTTTCTTTTCTCAGTAGGGTGGTAGCAATCTCATAGAAGTCCGCCATGGCAGGTCGGTTTCCATACTTCGCATTGTGGCCGCGGCATTATCCAAAAATCGAGGTGCTGGTCTGCGGCACCATTTAATCCTCCTGTAACAGTACGTGCATACAGTGGATCAACAAGTTCAGTTAGATTATTGTAGAATAGGCTTTATTTGCGATGGTTGATACAAAATCTCTATACAAGCAAAATGCGATCCTGATGGCGACTTCTCTTCTCTAGTCCTCGGTGGTTTCTGACTAATCCAACAACAAGCCACGTCACGACTTGAGCATTTTCCTCCTCATTCCATTATGATGCTCTGCTGTTTTGTATAGGTCCAATCTAGGCTTTGAGACATGTAACAAATTTAGGCACTTGCTGTTCATTGCATTAGATTGAATCAGCGGCAAAAGATACTCTGGGGTATTTTGAGATATAATTTTGTTCACTAATTTGGCTTTGTTGAAAAGGAAGCGTTTTTGAAGTGGTAGAAGTCTTAGATGACTGTACAAATTATTACTTTCAACGTGCTTTATGTCAGAAACCAGACGAATAGCACGGTTTTGTAGAGAACATAGTCGTTTTAAATTAGAAATTAAATTTTATTTTAAATTTATTTATTTTAAATTTTTATTTTTAAAAATTAAATTTAAATTAGAAATTAAGAATTGTATAACAATATGGAGCTAGCATCATTGGCCCGTTTTACGTCTAAGTGTGTAAACAAGTGTCAGACAGAAGAAAGAAAATTCTTTATATATATATATATATATATATATATATATATATATATATATATATATATATATATATATATATATATATATATATATATATATATATATATATAATACTTACGATTTAACATCTTGCTTTGTTTTATGTATTTACAGGTAGCAATCCAGAGAATCATGTTTGCTATTTTTAGCCTCCTCTCTACCGTCATGCTTCTCAACTTTGCCATCTGCACCTTAAATGTCACCATGGAGGCAGTCAAACGTGAGGAGTTGCGAGCTCTGCGCAAACTGAAGAAAGTCAGCTTCCAGTTAACTCAGAATGCCACATCTTCGGGAGAGCCTGGCCAGAGAGATGAAATTGACAGACAGGTTGGGTCTTTCGTGTTTGAGAAATTGAGCAGTCTCTTTTCAAATTGCTCCAGTAAGAGGTCATCATCCAGAGTGGAACCACAAAGTAAGCAAATGCAATGCAGTCAACATGTAACAACTCTTAAAAGGCATGTGGCCATCGTGTTTGTAAGGAAACTCTGTTAGAGTATTCTTCTTAACAAATATTATTTACATCCAATTTTATATATTACATTTTGGAGGTATGACTATGATGGTTAATCTTTAAAGGTCAGTATTGTGAGTGGATATGTCCAAGTAAGTCATGTCTGAAATGGTTTGAAATCAGCCGCGTACGATATGGAAGTAGATCACTTTGCACTAATTTCCATCGTACGAGACGTCGGTCGTTCCGACGGCAATGGCAAACTACTGAATTAGAATTGCCGTCAGAAAGGTTGTGTAATGTCTCCTGATTTGTCCTCATTGTACAGCAAACATATAATGAGATATACATCAAATATGTCAGGGTTCCTGGTTCTTGGCCATAATATACATAACTTACGTTATGCTTATGACGCTGTCTTGATAGCAACAAGTCTGAATATACTACAGGAAATGATAGATACAGTGGTTGTAGAATGTGGGAAAATGGGCCTTAGTTTGCATAATAGAAAGACAGAAGTCATGGTGATACCAAAGAAACAGACTGTGCTTAAATCTTCAATTACAGCAAATGACGTTATTTTGGGACAAGTGCAGAAATTCAGATATATAGACACATGGATACTATCAGATGGAAGATGCATCACTGAGATAAAGAACAGAATAGGACAAGCAAAAACTGCATTCTATCAAATGAAGAGCGTTTTGTGCAATAGGTCATTGCCCTTAAAAGTTAGTAAAAGAGTTCTTGCATGTTACATACAACCTATTTTAACATACAGCTGCGAATCCTGGACAACTTATGAACAAACGAAAAATAAATCAATAGAAGCCTTGGAGATGTGGTTTTAAAGAAGAATGCTGAAAATTAATTGGACATCTATCCGGACATTTCGAGGGAAGCTAAGTCGCAAAGACAGCTTATCATAAACATTAAGAAAGAAGCATTCATCGTATTTTACCACATTATGAGAAGACAATAACTGGAACACGTCATGACACCATGAAAGATTTTCGGAAAGAGAGATAAACGAAAACAGTGTGAGACGATTTCTGACAGCCTTGTATCGTGACAGGGAGGGAGTTAACACGCGACTTGATCCATGACATCGGAAATCGTAATTTGTGGAGAGGCATGATTGCACATGTCGACCGGCAAGGCACTTGATGATGACGAATTTGTAAATCACACAAAGCCAAAATATTATGGGATTGCTTGCAACGACCTGTATTTTTTAAATGTTATTTATGGACGTAAACGTATATCTCTTTCATTTATATTATTCTGGGGATGTCATCATCTTAATGAGTATCAAAGCAATAACAAACGAAATATATAAGCAAACGAGTATTTATTAAAATGAAAACATTCAATATAATTAGAAACATAATCTATGCCTGCTGCATACAACAATTGTGACTCAGGGCTGTTAATTTTGGACAATTCG
>JACEFZ010020183.1:1002677-1072428 GCA_014155875.1 Cepaea nemoralis
ATTATAATACATTCATACTCTCCCACAACCGGTATTTCAACATCAACAGCAAATTTTAATAATAATAATAAATAAATTCTGAAAATATAGTCCCTCGGTGAATTCAAACAACGAAGCCATAGGTTGTACGATTTGTTGCCTGGTATATTTAGCTGCATCTCGCCAGGTGCATATCGTAGTTATATATCATATGAAGATAATAGATTAACTAATATTTTGGCTTAAATACATATACATATAGTCACTGGTAATGTTCCAATGTGTGTAAGCGGTGTGTAAGTGTGTGCAGCGGTAATCGCAAATTTATATTAAAGTCGTTCTGTTTGCACAACGCTGGTTATAAACACCTAATTGTTTTGCTCAGCATATTTCATTTATCGTTTATTATTCAACGAAAACAATATGTTAAAGCCTTTTGCTTTGTTTTTTAACATTATTGCCGCAATTTAAAAAGTTTTGAGAGATGATAGAGAATGGTATTGTATGGTCTTTCGACTGCGAGGGGTCCCCTGAAAATTAGACAAACGAACAAAAATAATGACCACTCACAAAACCACACGTGAACCAACAATTACAATCAATACTGACGAAACTTAAACACCACAGACTTTTAATACATTGACTCTTTGCTAAATACAACTACAATTATTCAAATGAAGTCAGAAGGTATCAATGCAGAGAGTAACATACAAATTTTGAGTGGAAACATGTTCATGTGATTCATTGCCAACTTTACAATCTCTGAAGAAAAACATCCATGCATTTGAACTTTAATGTTACTGACACAAACTCTTTTGTACCAAACGAAGATTGGTCGTTGTCTAGATCATACTGCTCCTTCTATATTACTGTAGTGTGGAATCTAAGCTAGCCACCTGTCTCACACCACAAGGCACCACTATAGCACACATCAACCAGTCAGTGAACACGATTGAGTTTGCGCACATAACATCCATTTAATGATGAATTAACACGGAACCACACAACACATAAATCCAGGAACAATAATTCTCTCAGAATATATCTTCATTACAACCGAATACTTGAATAACACTGCCTTCTCAAGGCCTAATTAATCTCATCCACCACGACAGTTTTTACTACCCACTCTTCCGGCCCTAACTCACTGGATCCAATCCACTCTGGATCTAAGCCTCCACTAACTATCCGACCCTCTCTAGGGCTAGGCTTCAATTCACTATGTCTGATAATACCCCGGCTCAGTCTTTAATCCTTAGTCTCAGACTTCCTATCACTGAAAACCACAGCTCGGAGCTCTCTCTCCAACTCCGCTATCATTCCATTTCCCAGACCGCCGACCACACTGTCCGGTCTCCAAAACTCAACTGTTCCCCGTCAATGTTTTTCACTCTCTTTTTAACCCTTTTTTGCAGCCCTTCCTAGGCTACACACAAACTACCCCACAGCTCAAACTGTCTGCCCCACAATTACACTAGCCAGCTGACTTCTCCTCAACTGCCCCTTCCATCATTGTCCTCTCATTTGCCCCCTCTGGGGACTTACTACCCGGCCCTATTTTACCTCGTGAACTTGTTTATGTGTACCATTGCTACCCAGGTCACTCACCTTAATATTAGTGAACTCAGGCATGTATCAGTTACGTACAAATTATTAGAATATCATTGATGCTTGCTTGCTTGCTTGCTTGTGTTCGTTGGCTTGAGCTCCAACGCGAAGTCCTGTATGTCGGATGAAGACATCCTGTTGTCCAACATCTGTGTGATGTCATACAGGACCTAAGGTTTGCGTGAGTATCCGTTGTCCCATGTCTGGCTTATTGGTGTGCAGACTGGTGGTTCCTCGCCGTACAGGCAGACACTCTCCGACTTCGGAGGAATCGGCGATCCTACTGATTTTAGCCAGGACCCCGAAGGGACCTGTTGCCCAGGACGCTCGACGAGGACGCGTCAATAGGTCTTGGCCAGTGTATAACCCGGCCCTGGTGCCTTGGAAACACCTCTGCGTGTTTCCTCGCCGTACAGGCAGACACTCTCCGACTTCGGAGGAATCGGCGATCCTACTGATTTTAGCCAGGACCCCGAAGGGACTTGTTGCCCAGGACGCTCGACGAGGACGCGTCAATAGGTCTTGGCCAGTATATAACCCGGCCCTGGTGCCTTGGAAACACCTCTGCGTCCCATATCATTGATGGAGAACAAGAAGAAAATTTGACATTTAACGTGATATGAACAAGTAAGATAACTGGATTGCAAACATCATCCTGTAACAAGAAGGAAATTGGCATTTAAAAAGATTTGAACATATAAGATAACCGGATTGAAAACACCATCCTATCTCGGAAAATGAAATACTTTGGCTATTTTAAACTCACAGCGGTTTAGGGCGAACCATGAGAAAGGTGAACAAACTGGGCATGAAAATACATGAGGCAGGGGACTTGGCGGAAGATTGAGAAATTTGCGGCAAGCTGTGATGAGAGCTACGCGTAGCAAGGGACTTCTTGCATGCTGGCGGGAGTCTCCGTGGCGAAGATGTCAATCTGTTTGATTTGGGCTCGAAGGTTGTGGGTTCGATTCCGGGCCGTGTCCTTCGGTTCACGAATTAAATTTTTCGTAGACTCCTGTGGGTCGTCGCTAGTGCTACGGAGTCCGTGCTTTGTGCGACGCTTTCCGCTCTGCGGAAAGAGACCGAACCATATGGGATAAAACCGGTGCAATGAAGTTGACCCTGTAGACTCTTAAGCGACTTTTCTTTGTTGCATGCTGGTGCGCTCTGTGCTGGTGAGTTGTTATGCTGGCAGACTAACCATTGCGCTATCACAGCACCAGTTGTTTACTCTTCGTGCTGGAGTATACAACAGGATTCTTATAGCTCAAGCTAAGCATTAGAGACTATGGCCTCAACTTATGCCACTGCAGGTTATTCTGTCCTATCACCCGTATAAATCACGACAGCAGCTGTATGTAAAATGAAACAAATAGATATGTGTCTATCCTGCATAAAAACCACACGCACAGACAAATGTATATAGCTACGGCCTCTGTTCTTTAGGTTTGTATGTGTATATCTCTGGGCGTGTCTTTTTTCCACAGGATCGACACACGCCTTTGTGTTTTATTTTACACATTTATTTCTAAGACTGACATACATTTTCTGAATAGTTCGCTCTTCCATTGCTCAATTGTGACCTGCTTATTCTTTGGAAGATAATGTAATAGTTTTCGTGTTTCTTTCACATCCACATTTATGATTTGTGACCTCCGCCTTTGATAGAAATTTCCGGTTGTTAGGAACAATTGAGTGTCATTTCTGCTCATGTGCGCAGTTGTCTCAGTTATCGAACACTTGGATACCGTTCATCCTCTACCAGTGGCGTGCAGAGGTTCTTTGATAGCCGAGGCCAACCCCTTGATTGGATGCCCCTAAATTGTTCTTTACCTCATTCATTCCCCCTTCCCTCCGACTGCACTGTGCTCCCCCCTCTCCCTAACTGCATGCCCACCTACCGGCTGGATGCCCGGGGCCGTCGCAACCCCCGTACCCCCCTCTGCACACCACTGTCCTCTACCAATAGCAGACAAACCATGGTGGCATTGTTAACTCAACTATCAGTCCTCTAGACAGACTTAGCTACTACACGTTATTCGCTTATAGTTGTTTTACCATTGTGTCTGTTTTGCTTTATACTCCTTATTCATTCTTTGCAGTTTGAAGCAATACTTGAGAAACTGTCAACCTGGGATCATTATACTCCCAACCCTACTATGCCGCCCACGAAAGAATCAGCGTTCGCAGCCTACTTTCGTAACACAGGACACATTTCCAGTCGACATTGTGGACCAGAACAAGCACACTCTGGTGAAAGCAACTGGCACTGAAGATACTAATTCAACTCCGTGTACACTGTCCGTTACGTGATTTCTTCTAAAAGGAAGACATTTACTAGAAGACACGATATATCTAGCCATAGATAAGATGGCATTTCCAACATTTGAGTGGCATCAGTAGATGTAAACATGATGCTTCAGCTAAATATAAATAATATTCAGCAAGTAGGAAGCAACGGAAGGAAATATATTTCATATATTTAGAACACACTTGATTGGTCGACATCTACATAGCAGTTTAGTGTGTGTGTGTGTGTATATATATATGTGTGTGTGTGTGTGTGTGTGGAAAGAGAGCGTGAGTGGTGAGAGAGAGAGAAAGAGAGAGAGAGAGAGAGAGAGAGAGAGAGAGAGAGAGAGAGAGAGAGAGAGAGAGAGAGAGAGAGAGAGAGAGAGAGAGCTATAGCTATTCATCTTAACATCTTAATGACGTTGTTTGTGGCTTGTCTAGTATATCTTGAAATCGACAAGTAATATTCTTCTTCTTCGTTCACCTTTAGAAGAGATCATTATGAATACGTGCATAGAAAGCAGCAGCCAATTTAAGACTGTTGACATATTTATAGAGTTTATTCTCAAATGGAGCATGAGTGGGCCAAACATGTTTTCTCTGTTCTTCATATGTCGAACATTTCTGCAACAAATGTTTAGCTGGCATGTTACCAGGTCCATGGTTACATTCATCAGTATTTAGTGATCTACAAACAAGAAATTTGCATGCAGTGTTTAACTTTTCCAATATGATGTTGCTGTCTCCGATTATTCAAACTTCACGAAGCACATATGACGTATTCGCGGGTTTACATTGTTTAAATGCCTAAACTCAGCTGTCCGCGTTTGTGGCTTAGGGGAAGTGAAAGTAGTTTCACAACCCCGACAGACTGGGTTAGAACTCAGCCGGAGGCGATATTGGAACAAATCGCTATGTCTTCTTCTTCTTCTTCTTCTTCTTCTTCTTCTTCTTCTTCTTCTTCTTCTTCTTCTTCTTCTTCTTCTTCTTCTTCTTCTTCTTCTTCTTCTTCTTCTTCTTCTTCTTCTTCTTCTTCTTCTTCCTCATTCCCTTCTCGTCATGATGATTTGTACGAGGATTATCTAGATAACTTATTAGTGCTATAGAAAGGCAATGATAGATGATCAATTTGTAACTGCATCGATTTTGAAAGCGATGTAGACTGCTTTCTTCTATGATTTGGGCCTTTCTTTGCCAGCTGCTTTGGTGAATGTTTTGGGATGTGTCTTTCCCTTGCTTTCCAATCATGTAGCTTTGAACCACGTCATCAGCCCTTAGCAGCCTTTTAATCTTCCAGGGTAAATGAGTATTCTTATCTTATAGTAACGAGAATGGACATTCCAAAGGTGTCCGATAATCTTTCTTAACTTACGAATATTTTCTTCAATAACTCCCTGACATTGGAGGTTGGAACAAACTGCTTGGATGTTACATAAAACAACTTTTAATATATGGCTGTTAGTTCTAGACAATTAGTAAACAAGGAAATAAAAACAAATTCCTTGCCATCTCAACGATATGGTTTTACACAAGCGTGCTAAACATTCCTTAGATATCAAAATAAGTAAACTAACTAATTTGAAAGAGACTAAAAGATATTGCCAACTTATCATAAACATCATAAAGAGACAGTCGACATTGTTAACTACATTCTGAGGATAGCAAATCTGGAACATGTGATAATAAATGGAAAGATTCATTGAACGAAAAATAAAGGAAGACAAGGAAAGAAAATCCTTGACAGAAAAGGTATCAGCACACTAGCTGTTGCGTACTTTTGGAGATCACTGTATTGGGTTCATAAAGCGATGGAAAGATAAAGAGCGTAATGAAGATATCATTGAAAGTGAACTCACGAAGAGAATTCATTGCTCATATTAGAAGATGGCGGGCTCCGTGTAGAAGCGGTTACGGACGCAGTTTGAAACACAGCTGTGGGCGAATTGGCAGCAGACCACCTTACGTTGATTTTTTTATGAAATTGTATGGGTGTCGGTCGTTCAGAAAATAAAATGGCAAACTACTGAATGCAAACATTCCCAGCAATCATGAATAGCTAAAACAAATGCTGGGGATGACTGCTACGTCATGTAAAGGTTATGCAACTAACCTTTATTAGAAGATGACAATTCACATCCTGTGGGGGTACCATTCATTACTTCGATAAATTAATGTGCATTATTTTGGTACATTAATGTTCATTATTTCAATAAATAATGTGTGTTATTTTGGTACATTCATGTTCAATATTTCGATGAATTCATGTGTATTATTTTGGTACATTCCTGTTTATTATTCCTATAACTGTGTATTATTTTGGTACACTCATGTTCATTATTTGGGTAAAGTCATGTGTATTGTTTTCAAAATTATTTCAATATATTCATGATGATTATATCGATCTGATGAACGCGATATTCACAATATAGATATAGTACACGCGATCAGAGGCGTGTAGAGGTTCTTTGATGCCCGGGGCCAACCCCTTGATTGGATGCCCCTAAATTGTTCTTTACCTCATTCATTTCTCCTCCCCTCCGACTGCACTGTTCTGCCCCCTCTCCCTAACTGGATGCCCCCGTCCCGGCTGGATGCCCGGGGCCGTCGCACCCCCGCTGAACAAGAATGGACCACCACAGTAGTATAGTATGGTTTCCAGACCCCACTTTCAGCCTAGCTGTTCAGGCTGAAAGGGTTTATGAAGGAAATATGGGTAAAATTTGTCGACTCGGCTCCAGAACCTGGAGGCATGATTTATGAAGGAAATATTTTGAGTTGGGCGGGTGAAATATTTGTTGGGAACGAAATTTTTGGCGCTGCCTGATGGGTGTAAAAGTAATTAAGGTAAATGTTTAGTTGGTTCTGGAAAGCGAAACGGAAAGTTATTTTGGTTACGTTTATTAGTATGGGTAGTGATAAACAAGGGTGTGATGGGTCGTTCTACTCATGGGTATATGGTGGTGGTGTAGACATAATGTGTATGCATGGTGATAAACAAGGGTGTGATGGGTCGTTCTACTCATGGGTATATGGTGGTGGTTACGTCTATTAGTATGGGTAGTGATAAATAAGGGTGTGATGGGTCGTTCTACTCATGGGTATATGGTGGTGGCGTATATGAATGTGTATGCATGGTGATGTATACACAAGGGTGTGATGGGTATATGGTGGTTACGTATATGAATGTGTCTGTGTAGTGATAAACAAGGGTGTGATGGGTATATGGTGGTTACGTATATGAATGTGTCTGTGTAGTGATGTATACACAAGGGTGTGATGGGTATATGGTGGTTACGTATATGAATGTGTATGTGTAGTGATGTATAAACAAGGGTGTGATGGGTCGTTCTACTCATGGGTATATGGTGGTGGCGTAGACATAATGTGTATGTGTAGTGATAAACAAGGGTGTGATGGGTCGTTCTACTCATGGGTATATGGTGGTGGCGTAGACATAATGTGTATGTGTAGTGATGTATACACAAGGGTGTGATGGGTATATGGTGGTTACGTATATGAATGTGTCTGTGTAGTGATGTATAAACAAGGGTGTGATGGGTCGTTCTACTCATGGGTATATGGTGGTGGCGTAGACATAATGTGTATGCGTGGTGATAAACAAGGGTGTGATGGGTCGTGGTTATACTCGAAGTAAGAGGTAGTTACTATCATCTGAACAGTGTGATAGTAGTGAAGGTAAAGGGTGGTATATTCACCGATTACAAAGGAAAGCGTATAAAGTTATAATGGGTATGGTGGTAAGGGGTATTAGTGATCAAGTAGGAATGATACAGTGGGTTCAATAATGAAACAATCATTGTCGTGTTGTAATACGAAGGCATTCTCCCGTCTTAGGGATAAAAGAGGGCGCCGGGGTGGTGTTATAGGTGGTAGTAACTGCAAGGGTGGGTTCTTCACCGAAAAGCTTATAAAGAAGAATATGGTGGTAAGGGGTGTAAATGGTGATGTCGATGGGGGCCCGCAGATCACCCGGTGTCAATACGGTTCCAGGTGCTTGAACTGTTCCTCTAGGCAATATATCAGCGTCTACACGAGTCTCCTTGTCTATAACAAATACATAAACACAAACACAACGACAACCATACAAGTACACATAAAGACACCAATCATACAATCAGGGCCATTTTAGAGTCAGACACACAAGTATAACGAATCTAAAATACAACCGAGCACACAACGAAACACACACACACGTACACACATACAGATACAGAAGTACAGACAAACCATACCATTACTACTGTCACAACAACAGCTATACACAAATACACACCCATAATCAAAGACACAAAGAGGGTCACACACACACACACATACAAACACAAAGGCAACCATACACAGACAACCCATACCATTACTACTGTCATCACAACTATACACACACGTGTACACACATACAAGCACAAAGTCAACCACACACACCCATAAACATCCACTCAAGTACAGACACAAAGACAACCATACACAGGCACACCCATCGCCTAGGATTACTACTGTCATCACAACTACACACCCAATAGCAATTACACAAATACACACCTACAAACAAAAACACACAAAGACAACACATCGCGTAGGATTACTACTGTCATCACAACTATACACAAGTGCACACCCATAATCAATTACACAAATACACACCTACTACAAACTCAAAGACACATACCCATACCATTACTACTGGTACCACAACTATACACACATACAGACACCTATAAACAAATACATAAACAAAACGTGTCCCTACAAGAATATCACATACCCCTTTTGGTAAAGAACGCGGATGTCCGAGACAGCCCCTACGTCATCAACGCCATATGCAAAAGTCATTAAGTATGAGTCATCGGTGTGTAGGGAAGCAGGCGTGAGAATAGCTTGTCTAACTGCCACGTCAGCTATGTAGGGTGCAGACCCAGTGTATAAAATAGAAGGCGTCTCTTGTGAGCACAGTACCAGTTCACGGGCTGACTTGGGTATCTACAGAGGTGCTTCAGGCTGGTGTGAGCAGTGTTTGTGTCGTCGGCAGATATTGTTCACGTACTGACTTGGCTACATCGGTGAAACAGGTTGGTGTGAGCATTGTTCGTGTAGTAACCAGCTATTTTTCACGTAGTGACTTGGCTAGTTACAGCAGTGAAACTTGGTGTGAGCCTTATTCGTTTCGTCGGCGTCTGATAAAACATTGAAACATTGTATACATCAGAACATTTTTTCGGATTGTAAGAAAGCGAAAAAAAAAAACAGTTTATCAATATGACCACCAGATCTACTTTCATGTGTTCAGTGTGCGACAAAGCCTTCCGTGATGGGAATAATCTTAATCGTCACATTCGGACCATTCACGGTACGAAATCATACTTATGTCATATCTGTGGACAACGTTTCAACAGAAAAGACAATCTACAACAACACATACGAATACCTCATCACCGGCCTATGGATACATCAGAAACAGAGACAACTACCTCTTCACCATCAGAGACAACACCACCAACAACCTCGACGACACCACCAACTGAAACCAATATAACTAACAGTCAGATACAACCAGACGAGAATATTCTTGAACAACTGGTAGAAGACGAAGTGAGCATCTTACCAGCCGGAGAACCAGAGACACTACACATCCTTCCATCGGATATTCAACAGATATATAGAGAAAATTGGGAAGCTATCAGGACACATCACAAGATTAACAAGTATTTATCGACATACACCTTCTTTATTAGCCCGGAGATACAATACCCTATCAAATGGACAGATACGTTGTATAAGATATTCAATGCTCAAATTAGTCGCTTTAAGATCAACTTTAGCTTTCATCTAGTGTTACGACATAGAGGAACACAAGATCTTAGATTCTATCATGCATCATTTAACAATTCTTCTGTTTTAGAATTTCCAGCGCTAATACATAACAGACACGACTTTGACGCCTTCCTTACATCAGTACACGAACATGACATTCATTCCTATGCCATCCAACAACGTGCAGACACCAAATATACACTAGAGACAGTAGCTGGCATATGTTTTTACCTCTTTCATATGCCCGAGTTCCCGATAGTTTGATGTCTAGGTCATCCCCCAACTACATTGTTTTATATTTTTGTCACTAAGCATGTATGTCATTGATGTTTTCTTATAGCACTAAAGTGTTTTGATGAATAATACATTCTTTAATATATTGAAACCAAGATTTTTGTTGCTTTTCTTTAGTGGTTTTGTTTTTACTTCTTGTTCCGAGAGACATCAACACTGACAGACAATGAAACAAAGACACATACTGAAATGTATTATGTATTTATTCAACTGATGCTTGCAACCAAGTATAGAAATTACACCATCCACCTTGCAGTATCCAATGATGTAGTTTATCAGTCATATACGTGCCTACAGATGTAGCGAAGCTTTCCTCCAGGTCCTGGACATTCACGTCTGTGTTATAAGAATTATTAACCAGATGCTTACCCAGACGCATACCAAGTGTAAAAACCATCATTATTCTCCCGTAGTTGATGACGTTATCGGCAAAGACTTCGTCAGCAATTGAAACAAAGACCGGGAAAACCTGTTCGGGTTTGATACAGACTTCTAGTCTCGTGAATAACACATCATGTTGGTTGGCTATCTGACGTACTAAGCGACACAATCTCGAGTTATTGGTCTTTGTGGGCATGTATGAACTAATAATAGTCAACGCCATACTCACCAACTCGGTGTGAACTTGTGTCAAGTCGACCATTGGTTCCATCATTATTATACCAATAGCTACCAGAGACCCACTGGCGTGCAGTTGGTGGTCAAATGGTCTAATATTATCACCCCGATACGTTTATAAACACCAATGCGAGTAGATAGCTGTTTATTAATACTCATGGATCCTAGGTGGAAACATCCTTTTACGGCTTTGATTGCGGGCCCAACAGGGAGTGGTAAAACCGTCTTTGTCCAACAGTTCTTGGCCCATCTACCAGCCATGGTAGACCCCCTTCCAGAGGAAATTATATGGTGCTATGGGGAATGGCAACCCATCTACGAAACTATGAAGGGTGTTCAATTTAATGAAGGTCTGCCAGATGTGGAAAAATGGACAGGTGATAGACGTCGGTTAGTAGTCATAGATGATCTAATGTCTGAGACAGATGACAGAGTGACTAAATTATTTACTAAAGGCAGTCATCATCGCAACCTCAGTGTTATGTATATAGTACAGAACCTATTTGGTAAGAATAAAGAACAAAGAACTATCAGTCTCAATTCGCACTACCTAGTGGTGTTTAAGAATCCTCGAGACGGGTCTCAGATTACCAATCTCGCCAAACAGATGTATCCAGGTCGTGTGTCATATGTCCAAGAGAGTTTTAAAGACGCGACATCGGCTCCACACGGGTATTTGTTATTTGACCTGCGACAGGAAACACCGGATCAGCTCCGCTTACGAAGTCATATATTTCCCGACCAGCAGCAAGTCGTCTACGTCCCCAAATAACATGTCTAACCGACTTAAACGTAACGAGGGTATGTTACGTTTCTTGGGTCAGACCAACCCAGCCACTGTGAAGGCAGTAATGAAATCAGCTTCCCCGGATCTCGTCCAATCAATTTGCGAGTGCTGTCACAACGTTTTAAAAGGTAATGTTCCCCTGACACCAGCTCAGAAGAAGCGTCTGCAACGACACAAAGACAGTCTGAGAGCACTCACTCATAAGAAATTATCGCTCAAGAAAAGGAAAGAGATTCTACAACAAGGTGGTTTCATTGGCGCCTTACTAGGCCCCATACTAAATGTGTTGAAAAGCGTGGTGGGATTGTAATGGCCAAGAAGATGATCTTGATCGATCCCCGATTGCTAGAAAAACCCTATGTACCACCCGACACACTAAATGATAGTCTACAGGATTTGGATCGTCAGATGCAACAAGTCCTGGAAACAGAAGATCTACCACCCCGTGACAAGGCCAGAGCGTATCAGCAAACACTACAGAGGTATCTGAATCGACTCGAACAGTACAGACACAAGCCTCTGGGACTAGTAGATATCAAGGAACAAAAACCTGAAGTCACCAGTGTACCGACACCAGTAGCCGAGACACCTCTTCAACCAGCATCTCTTCAACCTATTCAACCGGCTCAAGTAGTCGAACCCAAAACAGTCGAGACCACACCACCTTACAAACTCAGGCGAAGCAAGAAGAAGACTAGGATACCTACCCCCAAGTGGCAAAAATGGCCGCCCAATTAAAAAAATATTACTATGACCCTAAGAAACCCGGAGCCTATGGTGGAGCAGCCGCCTTAAAAAGAAATACTAACCTGAAGAAAATAGATAAATGGTTACGTCATCAGGATACCTACACGTTACATAAACCGATCCGTCGTCGATTTCAGAGACGCCAGACCATAACCGGTGGTATAAATCAACAATTTCAAGCCGACTTGATAGATATGAGACTATTACAAAGATACAACGATGGGATGTCGTACCTAGTGACTTGTATTGATGTGTTTAGTAAATATGCTTGGGCTATCCCGATCCAGAAGAAAACGGGGAAAGCAGCTGGTGGTGGCTATGAGTAAAATCTTTGGTGATAGCCAACCGATAAATTTTCAGAGCGATAAAGGTTCGGAATTCGTTAATCGGACCTTCTTAAAATTTCTGAAAGATCGAGGTGTGCACTTCTTTACCACCGAGAATGAAGATGTGAAGGCAGCGATAGTGGAAAGATTCAATCGAACCCTGAAAGAAAAAATGTGGCGTTATTTCACCAAGACCAATACACTCCGCTACGTCGACGTGATAGATAAATTGATCCAGAACTACAATGGTTCGTATCACAGAAGTATTCGCATGGCCCCTGTACAAGTCAACTATAGTAATCAAGAAGAGGTGTGGGATAACTTGTATAAGCCGACATACGTATCGAAAAAAGTGTATTTTACACCTGGGGATCGAGTCAGACTGGCTGAACCCAAACAACCTTTTAAAAAAGGGTATATGCCCTCGTGGACAGAAGAATTGTTTACCGTCAGTCGCATAAACCAGACCAGTCCAGTGACCTATGTGGTAAAAGACGATTCGGGAGAGGAACTACAGGGCTCGTTCTACAGAGAAGAAATACAACTAGTTGGAGACAAGCAAGTGTATCGTATCGAAACAATCTTACAAGAAAGACCCAGGCGAGGTGGTGGGAAAGAGTATTTAGTGAAGTGGTTTGGTTATCCCCATTCATTCAATAGTTGGATAGCTGACACGCAACTAGCTAGTTATGGAGACTAGTGGTGTGAGTGAAGACAGGGTGGAAACTATAGGGGTGCGCCCACAACTGACAGAGGGGGAAAGAACATCGATCTGGTCATTCTTTGGACAACGTGTACCGAGGCCAGAGATTGTATTTCTGTGTCAAATGGTGGTTATATATGCCGTAATTGCCGTGTCTTTGTTCAATCTGACTCAAGGCAGCGCAGACGCACCAGACGGCAAGTTGTGGGTAGCTCTAATGAGTAGTTGTTTGGGCTATATGCTACCTAATCCTAAATTAGAAAAACGATGAGTTTCTATATAACTTTACCGAGTAATTCTGGACCAAAGGTATTTCCCAACAACCAACCCGGTCACTTTTTTGTCAAGTTGCCGCAGACCATTGATGTAACGACCCAATACGAAGTGGCCCTGGTCGAGATTCAGTTCCCCAATTCGTATTTTAATGGTTTGCCTGGGGAAATTTGGTTCCAATACTTTCCACCTAAAGGTAGTGGTATGGAACCTATAACCCTTGTATGTCCACCGGGTCCGTTCAGCAGCCCTGAAACTTTCATCGAGGAATTGAATAAGTTGTGTGTAGAAACCCAACTAGACGAGAAAGTAAACATCAAATTCTTTCTAGGTGCACCTTGGAAAAAGGTCGGGATGAAAATATTTGAAAAAGGCGCCCAGGCAAAAGTTAGTGACAGATTGAAGAATATGTTGGGTTTTCCCAGCTCGACTCTATCAGACGATAATGTCTTATTATACGGTAATATAGAATTAGAGATGGATAACGAAGTTAAAAATATCTACGTCTATTCAGATCTCGTAGCCGCGAGACCAGTTGGAGACGTCATGGTTCCTTTACTAAGGACTGTTCCTATATTGGACCGACTGTCACCTTCAGTGTTTCGTCTTTATGATAAGCCACATTATGTACCATTAAGTCGATTCTCCTTCGACACGGTGGAAATACTTTTAACTGACGATACGGGTAAAACACTCTCATTCAACGATGGGACTTCAGTACTAACTTTACATTTTCGAATCAGGAAGCACTCAGACCTCGAATAGACTAATATGAGTTTCTACGTGACACTGACGAGTAACGCGTCATTACAAATATACCCCCAAAATAACGCCGGACATTTCTTTGTCAAACTACCACAAACTATTGAGCTCACCTCCCAGTACGAAGTTGGTTTGGTTGATATTCAGTTTCCCAACACCTATTTTAATATTTTGAAAGATGAGGTGTGGATAAAGTACTTTCCACCTCCAGACCTAGACGAACCACCGATGACGATTACGCTGACGCCTGGTCTGTACAAATCAACAGAAAAATTCATTGGAGAATTGAATAGATTGCTTTTCGAAGCTGAGAGATTTATCAATGAACTGCAATGGCTGCGTCTCGATGATGCCTTACAAGAACATAACCGAATGATGTTCTCTTATAACGATATTTCGAATAAGGCTCGTTTCCAGTTATATGAACAGGGGGCTAAAGTTAGACTTAGTGACAAGTTGGCAGAAATATTACAGTTTCCCTCGACACATGTCACCGAGACTGAACCCAGTCTGTCTGGTGTGGGTGAAGTGGATTTAGACCAGGGCACAAAAAATGTCTTCGTCTATTCCGATATTGTCACCTCGCGGGTGGTTGGTGATGTGATGGTACCATTACTGAGGACACTACCTGTTCTAGACAGATCTACCACCTCGGTATTTAGGATGTATGACAAGCCACATTACGTACCCCTCAGTCGATTTTCATTTGACACGATTGAACTTCTTATAACCGACGAGCAGGGGAAACCTATCCCATTTACAGGTGGAACTTCAGTAGTGACGTTACATTTTCGAACAACCAAACGGTTTGATCTGGGCTAACCATGGTTAGGCACGTGCCAATCCAACGCAACCCCAAACTATACGAGGAGTATTTCTGCAATCAAGCTGGAAGTGGTCTCCCTGTTTTTGTAGGTGGTCGAAGTCAGCGAGGTCATGGAATTGGTAGTTTCTTTAGTGGTCTTGGTCGCACAATTCTTCCTTGGTTGAAGACTGGTGGCAAAGCCCTATTGAGAGAAGGACTGGGGACGGGTTTGCAAGTGGCTCAAGATGCCTTAGCTGGTAGAAATGTTGGTGAGTCCTTCAAAGAACACGCCAGAGATGCTGGTCAACGACTACTCCAAGGCGCAGCTCAACACATCAGCCAATCAGGTAGTGGTGTTAGGAAACGAAAACGAGCCGCCCCGCCAGGTCAGCCCAGTAAAAGAATAAAACCAACAGTCAGAAAGCCATCGAGTCATAAGACACATCACCACCAAGCGGGACATTCTGATATTTTCTCATAATGGCGTTAATTCATCCCAAGTCATGTGAGTGTCTGCATTCTGGTCTGGATCTGTTTAGTGTACCTCCCACCCAGACAGCCGTAGAAGAGGGACAGTTTGTGGAGATTCATCCATTGGCCACTTTAGCTTATGGGGCACCCATCGAATTCACCATTTCTGGTGTCGGTGAAGATTACATTGATTTGTTTAATACTTTTCTGCACGTGAGAGCCAAAGTTACACTGCCCAATGGCGACGACCTACCAAACACAGCCGAAGTTGGTCCGATAAATTATTATTTGCATAGTTTGTTTTCTCAAGTAGACGTGTCCCTGAACGACACTCTTATTTCACCGAGTGAAAATTCGTATCCGTACCGGGCCTACTTGGAAGCTCTTCTGAATTACGGTGAAGAGGCCAAAAAGAGTCACCTGACGTCAGCTCTATACTATCAAGATACTCCTTTGTACATGGCAGACACAAAGGGTGATACCAATACAGGTCTAGCCAAAAGAAGATCTTTAGCCAGCTATAGTGTGCCTCTGGATATGATGGGGCGCCTACATTCCGACATTTTCAATCAGGACCGGTACATGTTGAATGGTGTCGATATTAAAATCAAACTAACCCCATCAAAATCCGTCTTTAATTTGATTGCCACGGATGTAAGTGGTGGGTACAAAAGTGTCATTACTTACGCCGCCCTCTTGGTGAGGAAAGCTAAGTTAAATCCAGCTATCTCTCTGGCCCATGAAAAAGCCTTATTGAGATCCAATGCCAAGTATCCTTTTAAAAGGGTCGTGGTAAAGACCTTTTCTATCCCTAAAGGTATGTTTTCCCACACACAAGATAACCTTTTCCTCAGTCAGACACCGACCCGGGTGGTGATCGGATTAGTGAATGCTTCCTGCTTCAATGGCGAGCTGAATACGAACCCCTTCATATTCAATCATTATCAGTTAAACTATTTGAGTCTGATGGTAGATGGGCGTAGTGTTACAGGCAAACCCTTAACCATGAATTATACCACAGGTCAGTACATGCGAGCTTTCCATAGTACCAACTTGGCCCTTGGTCTGACCGGTAAGGATGTCGGGAATGGTATAAATTATGAAAGTTATAGTCAAGGGAATTGTCTGTATAGTTTTGATCTGACTCCCAGTATATTAGACGGAGAACAATTTGAAATGGCGAAATCTGGCCCATTGTCAGTAGAACTAAAGTTTGATGTTATAACGACTGTACCTCTACAAGTCATCGTATACGCCGAACTCGATTCGGTCCTAGAAGTTTCCAAGACGAGACAAGTGCTAACAGATTACATAGCATAATGGATACCCAACAACTAAGACAATTACTCATGTCTGATCTGTTTGTTCGTCGCCTTCCACTAGTCAACGTATGCGCTAGAGATCATTTGCCTAGACACATTGATAGAACACAGCCAGCTGCTTTGATCGTCAATACTGACACCAGTGCTTACTCTGGTTCACATTGGATCGCCCTATATTTTAATGGTCTAGGTCAGTTTGAATATTTCGATTCGTTTGGTTTGCCACCATTACACGCCGACATTATCCATTTTATACAACGAAACTCGGACAGAGCACCCGTATACAATACCCGTATGCTACAAGACATTAATAACAGTACTTGTGGTCTGTATGCGTTGTATTTCTTATTAATGAAATGTCGTGGTTCGAGCATGTCACGTATCCTGCAACGTTTTGGACACAGACAACACGTGAACGATCGTCTCGTGTTTCGATTGGTTACTCCGTGGTTAAAAAAGACAAGTCCAGAACTGTTTAAAACTAGATAAATTCATCGTTATAAAATGAGACGACCACTCGTCTTTTTGTTTCTACAACGATCAAGATGTCTACACCCAAGTGGTTATTCATGTCAAGACCTGATGATATGCCCAGACAACTAGACAACAGTTTCTCAAGACACAGGAACAATGACACTCTATATCAATCTACCGACAGTCAAGACAAGCCTCTGAAAGACCAGACATCTTTCTACAATAATCAAGTCCCTCTGCTCCCTTTGGATCGTAAACGAAGCCATTTTTAAATGTTGTATACCAATAAAAGCCATTTGAAAATGTTATTATTTGTTTCTCTATTTTATTATGTTTTTTGTTCAATTGTATAGTTTTTTCTTCTCTCTCTCTCTCTCTCTCTCTCTCTCTCTCTCTCTCTCTCTCTCTCTCTCTCTCTCTCTCTCTCTCTCTCTCTCTCTCTCTCTCTCTCTCTCTCTCGATCGATCGATCGATCGATCGAAAAAGAAGGGGGAAACAAAAGTCACTTGAAACAAACTTGTATGGTTGTTGTTTTTTTATTGTTTTTGTTCGATTGTATAGTTTTTTCTTCTGTCTCTCTCTCTCTCTCTCTCTCTCTCTCTCTCTCTCTCTCTCTCTCTCTCTCTCTCTCTCTCTCTCTCTCTCTCTCTCTCTCTCTCTCTCTCGAAAAAGAAGGGGGAAACAAAAGTCACTTGAAACAAACTTGTATGGTTGTTGTTTTTTATTGTTTTTGTTCGATTGTATAGTTTTTTCTTCTCTCTCTCTCTCTCTCTCTCTCTCTCTCTCTCTCTCTCTCTCTCTCTCTCTCTCTCTCTCTCTCTCTCTCTCTCTCTCTCCAAAAGTCACTTGAAACAACCTACAAAACCACGCTGTAAACATTGATAGCAGGGGTTATTAGTACCATCGCGTGTTTTTACCGCAGACGCCTCGCATTCATATCACGGTTGTACTGCTACCACCGCGTGTTTTTTTCTCGTTAAGAAATTCCTGACCGTAGCCATACAACCTGCGTGTTGCTGGTCCTCTGTCTGTTTTTCTCATTAAAAGTTGGTATGTTTAGTGACTCGTTGGTTTGTGTGAGTTTGTGTGTGCGAGGTTGTGTGTCTGTCTGTGTTTCAGTCTGTATGATTCTGTTTATGGCTGCACTCGTGTCTGTTTCATTGTGTGCTCGGTTGTATTTTAGATTCGTTATACTTGTGTGTCTGACTCTAAAATGGCCCTGATTGTATGATTGGTGTCTTTATGTGTACTTGTATGGTTGTCGTTGTGTTTGTGTTTATGTATTTGTTATAGACAAGGAGACTCGTGTAGACGCTGATATATTGCCTAGAGGAACAGTTCAAGCACCTGGAACCGTATTGACACCGGGTGATCTGCGGGCCCGATCGACATCACCATTCTTATTATAAACATCGCTATATCGACCCCTAATACCCCTTACCACCATATCCTTCTTTATAAGCTTTTCGGTGAAGAACCCACCCTTGCAGTTACTACCACCTATAACACCACCCCGGCGGCCTCTTTTATCCTTAAGACCGGAGAATGCCTTCGTATTACACGACCCTGATTGTTTCATTATTGAACCCACTGTATCATTCCTACTTGATCACTAATACCCCTTACCACCATACCCATTATAACTTTATACGCTTTCCTTTGTAATCGGTGAATATACCACCCTTTACCTTCACTACTATCACACTGTTCAGATGATAGTAACCACCTCTTACTTCGAGTATAACCACGACCCATCACACCCTTGTTTATCACCACGCATACACATTATGTCTACGCCACCACCATATACCCATGAGTAGAACGACCCATCACACCCTTGTTTATCACCATGCATACACATTATGTCTACACCACCACCATATACCCATGAGTAGAACGACCCATCACACCCTTGTTCATCACTACCCATACTAATATACGTAACCACCATATACCCATGAGTAGAACGACCCATCACACCCTTGTTTATCACCATGCATACACATTATGTCTACACCACCACCATATACCCATGAGTAGAACGACCCATCACACCCTTGTTTATCACTACCCATACTAATAGACGTAACCAAAATAACTTTCCCCTTCGCTTTCCAGAACCAACTAAACATTTACCTTAATTACTTTTACACCCATCAGGCAGCGCCAAAAAACCCGTTCCCACGAAAAAAAATAATCCGTTCCCAACAAATATTTCACCCGCCCAACTCAAAATATTTCCTTCATAAATCATGCCTCCAGGTTCTGGAGCCGAGTCGACAAATTTTACCCATATTTCCTTCATAAACCCTTTCAGCCTGAACAGCTAGGCTGAAAGTGGGGTCTGGAAACCATACTATACTACTCACCACTGCACGCGATAGACGTGAAGACATGAGCCGTTATTATGTCTGACACAATAAGTTGGGCAAGGATACCCAGGAGTTCAACATTGCAGGTTGTAAGAATATACCCAAATATTAAAATTATTAATGGAATACGTAGTTTGTCTAATGTTATTCTTGTTAACGCTCAAAATAAAGTCATGTGTATTCACGTATATGCGAATGCTAGGCAATAAGTAATGCAATGGTGAAGAAATGTAGGAGACAATGAAGATGTGCATTTTTAGAATATCGTGGATAGAGAAGAAAACAAGCGTTATTTATTTAGAGCTGCAGGCGTGGTATTTTAAGATCACACGCTAAAACCATCAGGAAAATGCACATTAACTTTATGCGGTGTATCAGTAGAAGTGGTGGATTATCAAAATTTGCCCTATGTGGAGAACAATACTAAGTAAGAGGAAAACATAGACAGATGTCTGTGGATGCTTAAGAATCTTGACAATATAAACTAATATGATCAACACCTCATAATCATAATTAGCAAAAAACAGGAATCATCGAAGTGTCATGATCGCCGATGTCTGCTATAGACCAGACACTTTGAAAAGAAGAGACATTGACTTTACACGTTTCACCTTATGAGCGGACAGAACGTCTGGATGAGAATTAAAGGAGATAATGTCATAGACACAGAGGTTTTAGTATCACAATATATATATATATATATATATATATATATATATATATATATATATATATATATATATATATATATATATATATATATATATATATATATATATATATGCCCATTTCATAGCTTGCGAACCCGCCCCCGTGCACGCTCCCAGCAAAAGCCAGCTGTTCCACTGGGCAACTTCTATTAAAGCGTCAACCTTCCATGGCCCGCCATCAAAGGATGTGTTGGAGTGGCAACTGGACTGGTAGGTAGCATCAGAAAGACAACTTTACAGACGGGTGGACACTGTTCAGACATGGAGTTGAAGGGTGAATCGCGAAAGTGCAGAATAAATACTGTTGGATAATTATTACAACCGACCTGCGATGAAGAGATGACACTTAACTGATATCATTTTTTTACTCTGTGATATTAGTTTTAGCAATGCTATGATGTTCCAATGTAGTGATAATACTAAGACAATCTTTACGATGTTGGAATGTTATGGTTTGCTATTTTTCTTCTGATTAAATAAAACGGTATAACACAGTAAGTCAATATTGGTGATTGCCTTAATTTGTTTTTCACAACTACGTCTTTCTATTATTTGTGTTATTTGTTGTATGTGGGTCCAGAAAAACCAACGACCAGGTCCTACAAGAAACAAATGAAAATAGTAAACTGGTTGATTAGAGAAATTAGACGTAGACAGTCAAATTATGTTGGCTATGTTATGAGAAGAAATAAATTAGAGAACTTGGTGATAACTGGCAAGATTGAGGGGAAGAGAAAAAGCGGAAGACAGAAGTAAATACCTGGATAGTTTTGCCACGTGGCATGTTCGAGACAAGATACTGAGCTGATCCACGACTCTGGTGATCGAGTGAAATGGCGAATCATGACCACCCACGCTTACCGGCATGGCACATGATGGATGGTGTCAAGATTAGCCTTCATGTTTTTTCATAGCTTGCAATGTGGCGAAACTGTTAGTTTGTCTACAGTCTCCATCTGTATTTACCCCTAATCAACACCGACAGTTTTCCTATGACAGGATATGACTATAACATATGTTCTCTAGAAAGTTACACCTCTCTCTCTCTCTCTCTCTCTCTCTCTCTCTCTCTCTCTCTCTCTCTCTCTCTCTCTCTCTCTCTCTCTCTCGCTCTCTACCTCTCTCTCTTTCACGCACTCACAAATCTAGGGACATTTATAACATCGGATCGAAGATGCAAAACAGAGATTAAGAGCAGAATAGGGCAAGTAAAGGCTGCATTTCAGAAAATAGAAAATAAAGAATATCTTATGCAATAAGTCACTATCATTGAAGGTAAGAAAGACAGTGCTGACGTGCTATATAGAACCTGTTTTGCTGTATGACTGTGAATCATGGAATATAAATAAACAAATTAGGAAGAGATTGGAAGCAACAGAGATGTGGTTCCTTAGACGAATGCTGCGAAATCCTTGGACTGCCAAAATAACTATCAACGAATGCCTTAAAGCGGCAAACGAAACTAGAACATTATATACGAAAATAAGAAAGAGACAAACAGCTTTTTTTTTGGTCATGTGATGAGAAGAGAGGCGCTGGAGAACATCGTGACAACTAGAAGGATCGAGGGGAAGAGAGGAGGAGGCAGACCACGAGAAATGATGCTGGATGGATTGCGACGGTGACATGAAGGAATATCAACGGCGAATATATATCATTAACTCACCCACTCTCTCAATCTACACTCTCTCACCCACTCACTTACTCTCTCTCTCCCTCTCTCTCTCTCTCTTCCTCTCTCTCTCTCTCTCTCTCTCTCTCTCTCTCTCTCTCTCTCTCTCTCTCTCATATTTAGTAACAAACTCACTCACTCTGTCTATATAGAGTGTACTCTCTTTCTCTCACTCACACTCTTTCACACTTTCTCTCTCTCTCTCTCTCTCTCTCTCTCTCTCTCTCTCTCTCTCTCTCTCTCTCTCTCTCTCTCTGTCTCACTCCAACATTTCTATTGTCACATCGTCTGCCTACGTGTCCAAAAGAATGTTAATTGTCCCTTCCGTGTGGTTTTCTTCTAAAACTTCTTAATTAATCTCTTCATCTGGAACACACTGCTCACATTATTATTCTGTGGAAGAACATATCTGCAGCAGTCATGCTATCTTCACTTATCCGCTGATTTTTTGCATAATGTCTTCTATGTTTCCATTCATTCATTCATTGTGTTTGTCAGTGCCAAAAGTGGTGTAGAAATCATCCGGATCGTCCCCTCTCCTTCTTTACCACCCCACTGTGTCTTAGTTCTGTATCTCTCTTCAGCTCAGCAAGAGCCTTTGCCCAATGCCCTATACCTGGGCTCCTATCTTCATCCAGCTTAAAATGGGTATCAAATAATGTTTTGGGAAATAAAGGTTGCTGGTGTGTTACCGACCACATCACCCACCGAGTGTGGAGTGCTCTAGCACCATATACTCAATGCTCCTTAAGGTGTGCAAAAAGGTTGTTTACTATTTTCATATCATATGCCCAGTGCCCGATAAGCCGCGCAAAAGGACCATAACTTACTACTTACATACCCGTTGTCTTTGCGTGTTTCTATGATATAGTTATTTTAGTATAGTTTTCTCTATCCCCGGTTCTTGCCTTCCGGTGTTTTTAGTAACACACCTGTCTACGCCTGTTGGCCCAATATCTGCTATTGAAATCCTGTATTTGTCGGTTCTTCACATACTGTAAAACAATGATAAACTTAATTTCGGAACAATACGGTCTTTTCTATTAGCCTTCCACATCCATACGGATTGTTTGCGACCTGCGCCCTGAAAGCAGCTCCCGGCTGTCAGACATACTGTTGATACTTTTGGAAGCCCTGAATTAAGAGTGACGTTCTGCAAATGAACCGCTACATGACGATGGGCTGCCCATGCGATTCCTAGCACTCTACGAAGAAACTACGTCACTGTGCTCTCAAGTTTCATTCTACCCTAGCATTCTACAAGAAGACCACTCACTGTGCTCTCAAGTTTCTTTCTAACCTAGCATTCTAAGAGGAGACTACGCCACTTTGCTCTCAAGTTTCTTTCTACCGTAGAATTCTACGAGAGACTAAGTCACTGTGCTCTCAAGTTTCTTT
The DNA here is from genome assembly GCA_014155875.1 of Cepaea nemoralis. Lineage (NCBI taxonomy): Eukaryota > Metazoa > Mollusca > Gastropoda > Stylommatophora > Helicidae > Cepaea > Cepaea nemoralis. The sequence goes on from JACEFZ010020183.1 coordinate 1,026,120, forward strand.
CTGTCCTAGCATTCTACGAGAGACTATGTCACTGTGCTCTCATGTTTCTATCTACCCTAGCATTCAACATCGAGACCACGTCACTGAGCTCTCAAGTTTATTTCTATTCTAGCATTCTTCAAAGAGACCACGTCACCGCACTCTCAAGTTTATTTCTAATCTTGGTATGCTGTGTTAATGATCACACGCACAGAGTTAAAAAGTTAGTTGCATATCCTTTACAGGATGCCGCAGTCAACACCAGCATTTTTTTTTTTTTTTTTTTGCTGCTGTGATCTTTTGGCAAGTTTACTTTCAGTAGTTTGCCATTGTTTTCTGAACGACCGGCACCCATACCATTTCATAAAAAGCCAACGCGAGGCGATCTGCTGCCAAATCGCCTGCAAATGTGTTTCGAACGCGGGTGTGTGAGATTACGAACTGCGTCCGTAACACTTTACGCAAGGAGCCGGTACACACAGAGTACTAGAACAGTATATGACATCGCAAAACTTACTCTTTGTCTTTCACAGACATAAATCCATCCGACTATAACTTCTTAGTCTGAGGAAGAACTAACTGCTTTAGTTTGGACTATTTAGCATGTTAGCGCGAGCCGCCGGTACACGGCTGGATCCAGGCTCAGTGGTCATGTGTTTGAATCCCGGTTGAGGCATATATTTATTTAATGGCTTGGCTTCTGGGTTGACCCAACTTAGACTGGATACAAGAATAATGTCTTATGAAGTATAGTAATCAGCATTTATTTGACAACGAATCGTGTATAAAAATATGAGACTTAACATCTCAAATACTGTAAAAGGTTTTTTTACTGTACTAACCTCTTCAGACGGGCTTAAATTTAAACACAATCAAAAGAGGAAAACAAAACACAATTAATAAACTTTAGTAACCGACAGGCAGTAATAGACGGTATGTTGTATGCATTTATGGCGTCAAAATCAATACAACAGAACTCAAGCATACAGCTCAATTGGAGATTTATTGTGAAGAAATTGAACCCTTTCAAAGCTGGGTACAAATTGACCTCCTGGGTTAAGCTGCTACTGAATGTTCCATTGGGGCAAAATTATTTGATAATTGCGTAACTGTTTAGAGGCTCGCGGTTTGTATTATTTATCGTTGCGTCTTTTCCATTTAATCATAACTATTTCTTCCATAACGAAGTAGATAGTTTTGCGTGGGTATTTCAAGAACGACTTTATTGTATTTGAACACGAAAACATTTTACCTTCCTTTGTTTATTCTTATTGTCTTTCAAAGGCAAGGCATATGTGCAGTACATAAACAAGCCAACTTAAGTACATGAACTATCCTTACTGGGATAACCTTTCCTTCAGCTGATACAAATAACGTTTCTCTTTATTACAAAACTCAGTTAGCCGAGAGTCAAGGAATTCTTGTTGATTCAGCGCGGGTCAACGTTCACACACATGTGACTAGTCAGGAACTTACAGTATCCCAGAGGGTCAAACAATGTATGGAACAGCATTATAACCATCCTTGGAGATCTGGGCTGTAATTATGACTTCCATCTGAGCGATTCAGCATCAATAGTTCAAATTGCAGATCGGACTGGCCAGAAGAGAGCATCTCGTTAAGGAAGTGAATAGTCTCTTCAATCAACACTGAATTCGCACGCTTCGTTCTTGCTCGCTTGGAGCACAACCCCAGATGCATTGAAGAAAATCCGCACTGAATTAATATGAACCTTAACCAGATAACTATTTTCTTTTCTTTTTTTAAAATAAATATATATTGCATATCCCTTACAGGATGTTGCAGTCAACACCAGCATTTTTTAGCTGCTGTTGATGTACTAGACAAGATTGCGCTCAGTAGTTTGCCATTGCTTTCTAACTATATGTAAACATTATTGACATTCAAAACAATGTTTTCCCGTAGTGAATTTGAATAACGAAGACACAAACAATAGATTGCACGATTTATTGCCTGGCATATTTCGCTGCATCTCGTCAGGTACATACTGCAGGAATCACTCAAGTTACGTGAATTAATTAGATAAATCCTTCAAGTTGAAATATACACATATTCGCACAGTAATGTCAATTATCTACCACGGTAATTTTAAGCTGTCTAACATGTCTTTCTGTTTGCACAATTCTGACTTGCGTTGATTGATCATAATTGCTCCTGCAAATTTTAACAAGCGAGTATTTTGTGTGTTAAACAACACGCGAATGGCAGTGTCTCTGTCAACCACATGGCCGATTTCGATAATGTGCCTACCAATTGAAGACGCCGGGAGCTTCCGGTGTGTTGGCCCCACGAGGCTAGCATCTCCTGTGTGTTGTATCTTGTTGACCCATTGAGATATGTGTTCTGACACTCGCTTGTTAAGCTGTCTCTCTGTTCTACCAATGTAGAAGGCCTGGCATCTACCGATTCCTACACCAGCAGTCATAGAGTCTGTTCCTCTGTACGCCACAAACAATTGTATTTACCAATTCACATGTAGATGCCAGGCCTTCTACATTGGTAGAACAGAGAGACAGCTTAACAAACGAGTGTCAAAACACATACCTCAATGGGACAACAAGATACAACACACAGGAGATGACAGCCTGGTGGGGCCGACACACCGGAAACTCCCTGCGTCTTCAATTGGTAGGCACATTATCGAAAGCGGCCATGTGGTTGACAGAGACACTGCCTTTCGCGTGTTGTTTAACACACAAAATACTCGCTTGTTAAAATTTGCAGAAGCAATTATGATCAATCAACGCAAGCCAGAATTGTGCAAACAGAAAGACATGTTAGACAGCTTAAAATTACCGTGGTAGATAATTGACATTACTGTGCGAATATGTGTATATTTCAACTTGAAGGATTTATCTAATTAATTCACGTAACTTGAGTGATTCCTGCAGTATGTACCTGACGAGATGCAGCGAAATATGCCAGGCAATAAATCGTGCAATCTATTGTTTGTGTCTTCGTTATTCAAATTATTGACATTGCCTTTCAGTGTTCCTTGTGTCTAGTATAACATCTGTTATCTTTTTTTCTGTAATTGAGTTCTACGAATGCTAGTATGTTACACTTGACATGTGAATATGTTATTGCTATACATGCCTCTGAACAATCGCATATGGCAGGATGTTGTAAATGACTTGATCTGTCTGTTCATTTGTTGTCTGATGTTGGCACCAAGCAGACTTGTACTTTGTTATTTGGTTTAGCGTGTGAAATTGACCACTGCCTTCGAATGCTGGAAGGATTAACATGTCGGTAGATGCGACGCGTTTTTTTCTGTGACAAACCGTTTCCAAAATTCTTTAAATCAGACAAATGGTCTTTTCTCAAAGACTGGGGTATCTTGTTTCCTAAAGAAACGGGAATATGACTGCCAGATGTTGAAGGCATTTGATTTTCAGATGTCCAGGGCATCTGGTTTCCAACAGTGCAGAAGTTTAAATATGATGTTAGTCTTGGGTCTCGTATTTGATATTCTTGTTGTGGCTGGTTCTGGCTGGTGGAAATAGGTGGCATCGTGTTTAGTTCATGGCGTGGATTTTGACTGACATCAACTGGCTGGTTTTGTGCTTGATATAGATTCTGATTAAAGCCGGTTTGCTGCTTTTGTGCTTGATGTAAGTTCTGAGTAGAGCCGGTTTGCTGCTTTTGTACAACAGCCCCGTTTTGACTAACGACAACTGGCTGGTTTTGTAATTTATGCAGATTATTAGTAGAGCCGGTTTTCTGCTTTTGTATATTAGCTACGTTTTGCTTCTGCAAAGAATAATTATTTTCCTGTTGACTTTTGCTTGGAACTTGGTTTTGATCATGTTGTAAAAATGGCTCTTGGGCGACTTTTTGTGCATCGTTAGACAATCCTGGCTTGGCTTGAGAGTTGACAGCTGGTGTTTGTGACACGTTGCTTGTTATATGTTGTGCTTCGTTTAGTTGTTCTTGTAAACTCTCAGCTTTTTGATTGGGGAAGATCTTTCCCGCTACGTTTTGCTGCTGATTTTTATGAGAACTGTAGTTATTTCTATAAAATGCTTGCTGTGGACTTTCTGTTGAATGAAAGTATAAGCGTTGAGCTACACCAGCATGTCCCGTTACTCCCCGAGGCATACTTTGATTTCTCTCAAAGTTAAGATCATTTGAAGGAAAGTTATAATAGCCAGGAGGCCGTGAAATCTCAGACTTTAGATTATTGGACATGGGAGACAATTGATCAACTGTTTTTGACGACACCTCCGATGATGAACCGCAGCTGGAGTTTGAGCTGTGGAAGGTCGCCGATTCTGGATAAGCATAACCCAGTGCGCCCTTCAGAGTTGCTACTATAGTTTTCAACCTTTGAACTTGGGTAGGGTTACTGAAGACTACATGGACTACATCAATTGATATTTCCTCCTCCGAATTTGAACCTCCTAAGAGTGGAAAGTGTAACTGACTATACACACAAATATATATATTTATTTCTATATATATATATATATATATATTTCTATATATTTATATATGTTTATATATATATATATATATATATATATATATATATATATATATATATATATATATATATATATATATATATATATATATATATATATAAACATCAGCAACATAATAAATAAAACTAAACTTGTATTTTATATAATTAAGAATATTTTGTTTTTGCGCTCGCCCGCTTTGAACTCAAGCGTAGTCCATACACACTACTTCTAGTGGTGCTGGACTGAATTTTGCGTGTCGATTACCTGTACCTATTAACAGTGTCCCTCGCCATCAGGCGAACCCAATCCGACATCAGAGGTACTTGTAATTTATGTCCCCAAGTCATGGACGAGAGGTCAACATTTTAGTCCAACTGTCCGGTTAGTTAGTTAGTTAGTTAGTTAGTTAGTTAGTTAGTTAGTTAGTTAGTTAGTCGCAGTTCCAACTTCACAGCAACGGGTCGTCCCCATTATGCTCCGTTCCTGTGCCAGTGAATATCACACAAAACGCTCCCCACTGCCCAATGTGAAAAGTGGAAAAGACAGGAGTCTCGACAAACAACAGCCTGCACAGATACACTGTGCATAATGCCGCCACCAGAATGTCAACACACCCAGTCACCCACGAAACACCCTGTTCATCTCTAATGGAATCGGCAGTCATTTTCCTATCTGGATGTTTCCTAGATGTTCACCCACATAGTCCACGAAAATACAGTTCATCGCTGATGGCAGTGGCAGTCAAACAGAAGCCCAGCAGCCACGTATTTCTGCATAAGGCATAAACCGGTTCAACTGTCCAACTGTCCGGTGTAGGGGTTGAACCCATTACCTCGGCAACAGCACAACGGATATTAAAGAACAAGCGTTCTTATCCATTCTGCCATGCTGGCCTCCTAATGAAGAATATCATATACAATAAATTAATGCCATTTCAGATTAGAAAAAAAAATATTGCATGATACATAGAAAATATGGCTGATTATCCTGAACAGTTAGAAAAAGAGCTTAAACAATTCCTTGATGCCTCAGAGATATGATTTTACAGAAAAACGCTGACAATTTCTACCACAGCCAAAATTAGTAATCAAAATGTTCCGAATTAAGTTCAGACACAAAGGCAACTTATCACTATAATTTAACTCTCATTTACTGCCTATATAGTACCTTGCAGTGTATGGCCGGGGGGGGGGGGGGGGGGGGGGGAGGGGAATGGGGATCTTAAACCTGGGGCATTAAGGCCGCCTGGCTAGTGCAGTCACTGTGAACTTTACAGGTTAGGGTTTTCTGCTTTCACCCCACAGACAAAATTCCACACCTTACCAAAGATTCTTCTTCTTCTTCTTCTTCTTCTTCTTCTTCTTCTTCTTCTTCTTCTTCTTCTTCTTCTTCTTCTTCTGCGTTCATCCGGAGTGTTTTTTCAGATGTAATTGCGGTGTATTGTTATGCACCCCTTGGCCAAGACCCTTAGGCCAACACATCCGACTTTTGCGTGCGTTTTTGACAAGGTTAGCATTCTTTGGGACTTTCACTTTTGTGGTGCCGTCGTCATCCCAGCTGGTCAAGTTAGAACGGTCGAATACTTCACGATCAGCCCTAAATGGATGGCAGGGACAGACCATGGGCATTATCCTCTATCCAAGGGAGGCTTCCATAGTTGCAGAGCCGACACCTATCGCTCTGGTACTAAGCTCACCGAGGGAATCGCCACGTCCTAGTCATGGCTGCTTTAATTCCCTATTTCAATATATTGGGCATTTCGTTCGCCACGGGCCGCTCCCCGCACAAACCAGGCCGGACTGCAGACAGTATCCACTCAGCGAGCTTTCGATTCGGACATGTGCTGATCGTTGTGCCCGGAAGACAGTATAGTCAGAGCTGTTCCGGGCACGCCGGACATTCGGAAAACCAGCTAGTCAGAGCTGTTCCGGACACAAGGACATTCGGAAAACTAGATAGTCAGAGCTGTTCCGGTCACAAGGACATTCGGAAAACTAGATATTCAGAGCTGTTCCGGGGACGTGGGACATTTCATGCTGACGTTATTGCGATGTGCCAGTTTTAATTTTCCAACCTTAGGTCTGCACACCCGACTTCGGTGGACATTTTCGATCAGGTTAACCATCCTGGAGGTTTCGAGGGACATTGTGTTGGGGTGTCGCCCACATCTCAACTGGTCAAGTTAGAGCGGCCACAGACATCACGGTCAACCCTCAAGGGAAGGCTGGGGCAGACCATGTGCATTCCCCGTTATCCAAGGAGACTTCCATAATTGCAGAGCCGGCACATAGTGCTCTGAGACTGGGCTCATCCGAGGAATCGCCACATCCTGCTCATGGCTGCTTTAAGTCCTCACTTCCATATACTGGGCATTTCGTTTGCCAATGGCCGCTTCCTGCAAAAACCAGGAACGGTCAGTCTAGTGGACGACATCCACTAGGCAAGCTTTCGCTTCGGACCCACTCAATGGATTCGCTAGCCAAGCGTTCCATTTCGTGTTACTGAGACTTTTCCAACCCTTGACTACTCTCACTCTATGAGTATAGATACATATTTTCCTCGTAACCATTTCGTGTGACAGGGACGCTTTTCTACGTTTGGTACCCACTCACGAGGTAGGCTACATGTACTGCCGGCTCAGCACCTTAACTCCGTGCTTCAGTGAGCGAGTAACAGCCATGCCCTCTCATCTGTGGTTCCCTCAAATCCCCCAGATCACAGCCTACGAACAAGTATCTGAACTAAGCACGTAGCGTCCTGAGCATCCCACCTCCGTTTTGCAGTAGGTGAGTATTGGCCCAGCTCTCACATCCAAGGGTTTATGGCTTAGAGGCGTTCAGCCATATCCCTCAGCTGGGAGACTTAGAGTATGTGTCTGGACCAAGAATTAGTGGCTTTGTGCGCATAATTTGAACTTTTTACTGCTATCCTCAGTCTACCTGCAGGGCAGTAGGTTGTGTCTCTCTTTGGCTGGTCCACATCTCAAGGCCAGTCCGACATGTAGTTGTGTTTCCGTCGGCAGGGCTCTTGAGGTCATTGGAACACGCAAGCCCCTCTACCACGTCAAGGTGGAGACACATCAGAGGTGTACCGAAGATTCGAATTCGGGTCACCCGAAGCAGAATCCGGCATTCTAGCCACTCGGCCAACAGCAACTTATCACAAACTTCAGAAATAGACAGTTGTAATGTATTGGCCACAGTATTAGAAGAGAAATATTGAAATATGACAACTGGACAAGTTTTTCAAATAGTGATAGAAAAAGTAAGTGAGAAATTTGATATAGGAATTAGAAGCAAAAGACAAAAATAGACTACCTAAAGATATACACATTACATTTACAAGATAATAATAGCGTAACAGAAAGACATAACCATTAGAAATACAATTTAAAAACAGCTCTACTAAAAGCAAACTGTCAGAACAACAGTATCCGGCGAAGGCTAACCCGGTCAGCAAACACCCTAAGAAGTCGGATGTTTCGACCGAAAGGTGCAAATACCGCAGTTCTGCTGTAACGAGGCACAGCGCAATTACAGCTTAAACAAACATTTCAAAGGAACAACGAGGAAGACGAAGAAGAAGAACCACAGAATGAAAATATCCCTGTTGTACAATATAAACAATAAACGACACACAAGATAAACATGGCGTTACTGAAATACATAAACAATAGGACACAAGAGAACCATTGTCCTTCTAAAAGACATAGGCATTAGAAACACAATTGCACTACTTAATGAAATAAACATTAGAAACACCAGATAGAAATACCGCTATTGAAATATATACATATTAGAAAGTCAAGTTAAAATTAGGGCAACTGAAAGGCAAATAAGATAAAAAAAATTACACTTCTGATAAGATCAAAATAGCGTAATTGAAAGACATAAACATTAGAAATATAAGATACAAGTAGCGCTATTGAACGATAGAAACATTAGAAAGACAAAACAAAAATAGCGCCACTGAAAGCCAAACATTCGAGAGGAGGGTTCAAAATAGCATGATTGACAGATATAAATATTGGAAGCAAGATAGAATTAGTATTACGGAAAGATAAAAACAATAGGAACACAATATATAAATAGCGCTTTTTTTTTGGCATATCGCTAGGGAGACTGACATAATGAATAGCGCTACCGACAAATAAAACAATGAGAAACAGGATCAAAATTGTGCTATTGAAAGTACAAACTAGATACTCACATCCAGACATACCATTCAACTAATCGCTACAACTGAACGAAAGTAAAAGATACGAAACGGCATCAATAGAAACAACTCTGTAAACAATATTAAGACATAATCAAGATGAGATCAGGATATAGCCTCGCATAATGTGCAACCATATGTCAAAATCGAGAACGCGAGAAATCCATTAATCCTAATCTTGAACTAATGATATGGTGGTGGTGGTTGATGATGGTAATGATTAATATTATGATGATATTTAGTTCACAATGATAGTAAATTATGACAAGTTAAACAGTCAAGTGCGACACCTCAAACACTCAAGAAGACTAACATGTTTAACAAATAACGAGCAGAAGATGAGCGAGTCGACCGAAAGGCACACAGTTTGCTGCTCTGCTGCAAGCTGGCACAACGCAATTACGCCACACACAAAACAAACACCCACAACTAGATTGGACCAATTGCTCAAGAAGAAGACAACGCATATTGTATTCGTATTCCAGATGCCCCTAACAGAAAATGTTATATGTAACCACTTGCTAATGCCCCTAACAGAAAATGTTATAGTATGACCACTTTCTGCTTCCCCCATACCGTTCTCTCGTAGACCAACTATTTTGCTATTTTTACTTCAATGTTTTATTGTTTATTTCACTTCCGTCGCTACTACAATCATCATAAAACTAGCACCTAATAACGCTATCCTCATCAATTTCTAGTTTTAATTTGTTTCTAGCTTCTCTTCAAGCTTACCTGACCCACTGCCTGTGCCAGACACTTGTTTCTTTGCCGGCGTGTTTGCTTTAGAGAGATCTTCTTTATTATATTCATCATCCATAATGCGTTTAAGTAATTCGCTTTCAGCCCGATGCATCTCGAAGCTCGTTGAGGATTCATTGGATTCCGCCTCAACATGTTTACTTTTAACGCGGCGTGGTGCTCTCTGTTTGTGCACAACAGCCGTGTCTGATATCACTGGAGTCACTGGAGAGGATTCCATAAATGAATATTCGGTTCCTGTTCTTGATTCGGGTACATCGTGCCAAATTTCTTCTGGATCTGCCTGAATCACTGAGTCAGATCTTCGATCTGGAGGCTATGGGAACAATGACATGCATTTATTTTACACAGAGAACGAACGGGCACAATGCATAGACATAATATTTAGAATGAAAGACAATCATTACGTGAAAAAGGGGTCCTTTACGCGGAAAGGGGTCTTCACTTTACTTTGCCTCCATGGACTTGATTGACATGACTTGACTTGACTTGACTTTACTATCATCGTCAACCTCTTCTCTACCATGCCTTATTTCATACATCCATTAGATGATATAATTTTTTTAACTAATTTTCTCCATCCATCCGCTACATTAACCCCATTGTTGCTACCAATTGCTACCAAACCGCCCTTGATATTGTTATACTAACTCGTATAATAACGAATTGTTCTTTTCTTTTTATAATTTGAAAATGGCAATTTCTAAAAATACAACGGTTACAAGTAACAGGTTACCTGTCATACACTTATTTGTAATTCTTTACAGGACGTTTCCGTCAACTTCGATCCCAGCTTGATTATCTAGACAACTTGACGTTCACTAATTTGCTTTTACTTTCTGAACGAGAAGTCACAGTTGACGTCAATACCGACGCGTGTAGGAAACTACCCCGCTACCTGGTCATCAGCGTATCGGAAGTAAATGGCTAGAGTGCTCTAATCCCTTCTGCCACGCATGCGACTTTTTCTGGCGTAACTACGATAGTAATTTAAATTCGCTTAAAAGTCGACAGGGTCGACTTCATTACACCGGGTTTTATTCCACATGGCTCAGTCTCTTTCCGCAAAGAGGAAAGCGTCGCACGAAGCGCGAACTCCGTAGCTCCAGCGACGACCCTCTGGAGTCTCCGAAAAAATAAAAATACACCCGTGAACCGAAGGATGCGGCCCGGAATCAAACCCACAACCTTGGAAGCCCGAGTCAGATGGCTTGGCCACATTGCCACGGAGCGTGCCTACGAGTGTAATTTACTCAGTTTTAAATATCAAGTTAGTTCTTTGCTTGTTAACATTTAACACTTCACTTCAATGTTGTCAGCATTACCTATACTAGTTGGAATTGGATGCAGTGTTAAACAGAGTTAATGTTAATGAAAATTAGCACAGGTAAAACAGAGGCAATAACTATAACCAAAGAAGAAGAAGAAACAACGATTCACTTACATGAACACTCCCTGAAACAAGCAAAGAGCTTCAAATATCTAGGAAGTATAACATCATCAAATGGCAAATCAGAAGACACGAGGGCGGGCGGGCGGCCAGACAGACAGACAGACAGACAGACAGACAGACAGACAGACAGACAGACAGACAGACAGACAGACAGGCAGGCAGGCAGGCAGGCAGGCAGGCAGGCAGGCAGGCAGGCAGGCAGACAGACAGACAGACAGACAGACAGACAGATAACTCTCACTTACCTGATCTTGGTTTCTCTCTATGTCAAAACTTTGGTTTAGGTCCTCATAAGAACTTTCCCGTTGCTCCGAGAAAGAACTTTGTTTTCGTTTCGTCTTAGAAACGGGTAATCCATCTTCAGGTTTGAACGTGTCACCGATCCATGCCACACCAAATGGTGTGCAGGTAGCTAGGAAGGTTATGCTATTGACTGTATATGTTGCATATACCTGAAGCAGGATATATGTTAGTAAACATCACACGAATGCGTTTAGCAGGTGGAACAACACTGAAATGACAATTTGCATCTTTGCCGGGTACCTATTCATTAAGAAACGTTTGTAACCATAACCCTTCAGTTCTCTAAGTCATCTGATATTTAAGTGAATTTAGTGTTGTTGTACGAGCGTCTTTGTCGAAAATTTGCTCTTATTCGACACGCAAAATGTGAGGACTTGCAACGACTTTGTTTCTACTCCGGCAGACAAACAGTATATTCATTTCGATCAGACATGTGAAGACTTGAAAGATGAGTGCAAGGCGTGGGTGCTGAATGTCTACCATCACTGTGCAGATTTGCTGTGACTCTATATCAGCCTCGAAGTATACTGTGTGCACCTCGATAGGCAGCATAATGCTGGAGATCTTGAACCTCGGCGAGATGAGGAGAAATCATTTCATCCAAAAGTAATGTCATGTCACCTAACAGGACGTTTGACAGACGCTTTGTCAAGCTGAATTTCATTGACTGTCGTGCCTTGCAAAACAGCACTCACCTGCAACGACCAATCCTCCTTAACTGCAGCTTACCACAAGTTTAATGTTAGGGTTTCACTGTTCTTTGCCTCCCATGACCACGAAACTGATATATACGCGTGTTAGCCTCTGCGCTACTTCAGCTCTCATTATCATCACCATCATCATAGCCATCATTATCATCATCTTTTTTCTGCTGACTATTCTTTTATTTTATAATTTGCGCTAGCTCCTTTTAAACACAAGCGTAGTCCATACACGCCGGCTTCGCGGCTTAGAGGTTACGACTTTTCTCCGTAATCTCGTATACTCTCGTAAGTAACGTGATGACGGTGAGAATCAGCAGTGGTTCGAATCACATCGGTAACTTACGGGGTATGTGAGCCGGCCGCTCAGAAAGTAATGGCAAACTACTGAGCGTAATCTTGCCAAGAAATCAATATACAGCTGAAAGTTGCTGGTGTTGACAGCGATGTCCTGTAAAGGATATGCAACCAAAACAAAAAAAGTCCATACACACTACCTCTACTAGCACTGCACTGAATTGTCTGTGTGGATTAGCTGTCCTTATTACAAGTGCCCCCCCCCCCCCACCATTAGGCGAAGACACTCCGACTTCAGAGGTTCTTGTTGTTGTTGTTGTTGTTGTTGTTCTTCTTCTTCTTCTTCTTCTTCTTCTTCTTCTTCTTCTTCTTCTTCTTCTTCTTCCTCATCGTCTTCTTCCTCATCGACTCGTAGTGAAGTATAGTCCAATAAACACGGACACCAAGCCCTGTGTATGACAATTTACGCTTGGATGGATGTGTTGCTGAATATAAAGTAACCAGTCTCTCATAAATACTCTCTAGTCGCATTTTATAATCTGCACAGGAGGTTACAGTATTACCATTCTCTACTTCCCCTTTGGGGTCCTGATAACACACCGGCGACCTATCTTTCGTATGTATTGTATATTCGCGTGTTTCATGCCTCTAGCATTATAATGCTGGCGTCTGTAGCTTTGGGGATAGTAACACTGCGATTCACAATATTCCTTACACACCGAGTCAATGTTTCGAAAACAGCCGTTAGCTATTTGAAAGCATATAGCTCTGCGTTGATTTCGATGGGCGGAGTCGTCGGCTGCTTAGAAAGCAACGACACACTGTTTGCCTATTTACAGAACATCGCTGTCAACACCATCGTTTTACTGCTGTCTTTGATGTCTTGGCAAGTTTACATTCAGTAGTTTGCCATTGCTTTCCGAACGATCGGCGTCCATACCACCACGTTAAAACCCAGCGCAACGAGGTCTGCTGCCAAATCGGTCGCAGCTGTGTTTCGACCGCAGGTAAGCGGTCTCATGAATCGCGTCCGAAAGCCCTTAGCCAAGTGAACCGACAATGGCAAACTATTGAAAGTAAAATTGTCTATTAAACCACCAACAGCCAACATATTATGGGGTTATAACATACAACTAACTGTTGTAAAACACATGATAGTACAATACGTCATGGGTATGACGTTTATTTTCGTTACCAGTGTTTGATGTCTTCCATCGAATATCTTTGTACATAATGCAGTAGATTAACTATCACAGGGTCCCAGGCCATTAATGTGGCATTCATGTTTTAACAGAAATACCGAAATCAAAATCTGTAGATTACGAAGGATTGACGTTCCATGGTTGCTTATTGGTCGCATGGGGCTTGTGATTTAATGGCTTTAGGTATCGTCTCTTGAGTATAAAAATTGCTTTTAAATTGTTTCCAGACGTCAACTACAGCAAGTCTAGAAATATAATTTATCACATTTGTAATAGTATGACGCTAATGACACACAGAAGAGTTACACAGTAGAATTCCATGAAAGGGTTTATGTTATCCTAGTGTTGTACTTCCTCCTTTTTTTCTGCCACGGCTCGTTGCCTATGGGTTGTGTTGGGTAGCGTATTCACGTCTGCAGCGACGAATGCTTAGCTACAGTCCACTATATTTTAAATTAAGAGTAACCCGAGCAAACACCTTCTATAACTAGAATAAATCGCAAACTCACGGGTATTGGTTAGAACATGGTTAGATCATAACGTCTGAAAGCATCTGTGTCCAAATATACGTATTTCACCATAAAGACGTTTTCGTCTATTGGATGCGACAGGTTAATCGCATGCCCATTGCATTCAATTGTTATAATGACTAGCATCCCCTCTTATCACTACTCTTTCATTTGCTCACTATGAATGCCAAATCAATGCCTGCGAATTTATTTCACATGCTATTTCAAGGCCCTTAGGGGTTCGTGAAGGCAGTTTCTTAATTCCTTGAAATACCAATTTATGGGTTCAAAATCAGCCACAGGCCACTTGGAAGCAGATAGCTTTGCACTAATTTCGATTGTATGAGTGTTGGCCGTTCAGAACTTAATGGCAATCTACTGATAGTAAAATTATCTAGTAAATCAATAACAATCAATAAATACTGCGGTTGGCTGCACCGTCCTGAAGAAAACATGTAAGTAACTTTACAAAGGGTTCCCCAGGAATTGATATTTAACCACACATAGAAACTGACATTGTTTTGCCAAGCAGGTTTCAACTAGTCGTCGACGTCAGGGGATTTGTTGGTTACAAAGTAAGCTATAATCTGTAAACTTACCTCAGACTTCCGAGAGATTATTTGTACAAACGCCCGTTTCCGGGTATAATCTAGAACGACTTTGACAGCTCCAGATATTTGTTCAGTGCCAATGCAGATACCTCGTGCCGGTTGTCTGTACACTGTGGTCCCCAGCGGGGTGGTTTCCTTAGCTACGTGAGAGCACACATACATTTTGTAATCGTCGTTAGTGGACTGTCCTGAGTTTCTACACACATAAACTTTGTTAATCATCGTTAGTGAACTGTTTTAATAGACATAGCCTAATTAATCACCGTTAATGGAATGTTTCACCACACATATACTCATTAAACAAAGTTAGTAGAATGTTCCAACATATATAAAATTATTAATCATCGTTTGTGAACAGTTTTACCATGCATAAACTAGTAATCGACAGTGAACTGCCCTTAGTTTCAACACACACTAAGTAATCGCTTTTTGGTGACAATTTCGACACACATAAACAAATTAATCACCGTTAATGGTCAGTTTCAACACACATAAACTAATTAATCACTACTAGTGAACAGGTTCAACACATTTAAACCAATTGCTTATCGTTTGTAAACAGTGTCAACACACATAAACTCATTAATTATCGTTTGTAAACATTTTCAACAAACAACCTAATGTGAATTAGAATTTTAGATATCTGATAACGATTATAATTAGTGACACACATTTTTAAAAAATGAGCATGTCTCCTTAGTCTTAATTGGATTGAAATACATAGGCTATTTGATCATGCCACGACTTCACTTACCAAATGTGCCACCAGAGGAGACGGTAACAAAGGACAGCCGCCGACCGATCCCCCAGGTGACGTCACAGACACAAGCCAACATAACCAGTCCGAGATAGGACTCACTCGTAAGAGCGCACAAGACAAGAATTACGGTGAATGAACCCACAAAAACCACGGACCTCAACATTAACCACAGGTGGAGAGGCAGGTTGAACGAGGCCGAATTTGGAATTTTTCTTTTGAAAATTGGAATTGGAATCATGCCATTTGATTCTCTAATTTTCAATTTTTTTTTTTTTTTTTTTTAAATTTTGGCAAAGGTCAAACATGCTTTAAACTCTTTCGCTACCAATGGCCTATACATCGCCACAATTGACCGACTCTGGTGGCAATTGGTTCTTCTATCGCCACAGAATGATCAGTGGTTTTTGATACATTTCTGCTCCATTCCGGAATTTTAAGTTACAGTAAACTGAAAATTTAGACAGCCGGAACATATCTCATCTCATCATGGTGCGGTCAAACATTTGCTATCATTGATTCTTGTGAATTTTTTAAGTTTTAAAGTAGCGTTAATTTGTTTGTTTTGGTTTTTCACAATGGAAACGCCCACGAGTATGCGACCTCGTAGAATGACTTCAGATCAAGCTAGATTATTTTAATGAGCAATACTGTTTATATTGTTGAAGAAAAGTGGTGTTTATTTGATTATTCAGTAAATTAAACATGATTAGCAGTAGAGGAGTATAGAAAATACCTTATAAGTGCAATTTTTTAAAATAATTTGTACCTCTTTAATTTCAGTTGTTATTATTAAACCTCTCATTATTGTCATAATATTTGTAGCCTATCAATTAATTATTAAAACTGTCATGTTCCTTGTGCAATCCTCTTTAATTTGATATGTAATACAATAGATCTGCTACCATCTTAACCATTTTAAAATCATTATTGTGACACACCCCTACTTCAAATTTTCTGCCATGAATTTCTGTTTGGTCAGGACTCAATTTTTGTTTGGTAGTGAAAGAGTTAACTATTCAAGAAATAATTTAAAATGGCACAGATAAAGAAATAGAGGAAGAACAATTCGATTTCGTGAAAAATATGAACACCAGAGAGAATATACATTTTTAGAGGTTTTCGACTTATAAAAAGAAGGAAGCTAAAGACAACAATGTAATAACGGGTAAATTGTGATATTTTTAAATAAGTGAATGGTTACAACTTTCTTGAAACAGTCATGACATCTGATGGGAGGGTTCTTGAAGAGATTAGAACAAGAATAGCTATGGCGAAGGCCATTTGCAAAATGAAATACTGGCCAATAAAATGATGTCAATCGCAACGAGAAAAAAAAGAATGTTGAAGTACTACATACAACCTGTGCTTTTGTATGGGTAGAAGTGTGGACAATGGGCAGCAATTTGAAAAACATATAATGATAGTGGAAATGTGGTTTCTGAAGAAAATTCAAAGAATATCATGGCCAGACAGAAAAATCAATAATTTTGTCCTACAAGAAGCAAATGAATACCGTAAATTGATTGGTGAAATTAGACGCAGACATTCACAAATTGGTGGGCACGTTATGAGAAGTGTACCGATATGCGTAAGGTAGGCTGATATAATTAGTTAGTTAGTTAGTCGACAGATCATCCTCATTACATATCGAACCATTCAGTCCTTAAGTGCTCAGATCGCCTCCTCAACAAATCCCGCAGCGTGTAGCGGCTAACAGCACCAGTTCTATATTGGTTTATCAATCTTCTTTGGCTTTCTGCGTAGTGTTCTTGTTTGGCCACACCTCTTTTAATTTGCTGTTCTCGCAGTCTGACCATGGTTGTAGATTCACAGTCATCACTTGGTTTTCGCAAAAGTCTTACTTCTCGAAGAGCATTCAGAATGTCAGCCTGGTCCATGGCGCGTCCGCCCTCCACAGTGGCCTTACCTGCATGCCCTGGCACGAAGATGAAACTAATCTTTTCCAGTCGAGACCGCTTCAGTCAGGCTGATATATGTAGGTACAAATATATTTCGGGATAGGTTCTGGCCAAGACCAGGTTGAGTACACTCTGCCAATACCCCTCAGGCCGCTGGACTCCGCTGTCACTCTCTCTTTTTTTACCAGTGGACTTGCTCCTCTGAGGACTCTCTTCAGCTGACACAACTCAACTCTAAAACCGTCATGCTAAATTCAAAATTGTAATGTAACACAACAGTATATGAGAGAACGTGTGTATTTGGAGGCAGTGGATATAGCATCTAGATAGAGAAAGGTAGCAATAGTTTAACAGTCAGGTAGCCAGCACTGCGAGATCATCATTGGAGATGACCTTGTCCGTGTCTATGAGCCTGGTCGTTGATGTTGCCTCATCCGATGTACTGAGACCTTCTTCCCGCTAGTGGCTGGAAAGATGGTCAGGATGTAGACGGGCTTTCCCACTCGGTAGAATTGTTCATATCACAAGGTGTTCAGTGGTTCTGCATGTCTCTTCGTACCCACCAGTACGCACCGTCACTGTCCACTTTCTGACTAGTGGCGTAGTTGATCGAAGCAAACTGATCTCCCTCTGGCTTCAGGGGCGTCAGTGAGGCAATGAGCATCTCGCACTTAAGGTGCACATACTTTGCTGGTAGTTTAGAGATGGAATACGTAAACGGTTGTGGTGTTGGCTTTCTCCGTGGTATACTTCTGGACAGGGTACTGCAACTGGCCGGATCTCGGTGCTCCCATCATACACAGGGGATGAGCATATGCTTAGCTTTGTAATCTTGACCCGCCTTCTCAGACCCGCCACAGTGCTTAATGGCTGACAACCCGGAGTGAGATCCTATAAGCACAGAATCTTGTAGAAACCAGGTGCATCAATCCATTTGTATATAACAATCGGATAAGAGCAACAAGCCTCAGCACCAGGCAGTACTTTAAACATAATCTACCTGATCCTCTTCTGCACGGGGAAGTGACTTCTGGGCCATCATCTGTCAGGAAGCCCCTTGATCGGTTTCGTCTGGTAAAGACGTGGCTCCAGCTTGTACGTGTCCGGTCGTCTGAACTGGAATGACCTCCGGAACCCATTCATATACAAGACTCATTCTGTCACCCTCCCTTCACGCATCCCATTAAATTATAGGTACCGGATTCATAAATTAGTCTCCTAGTAGTTCCATTTGACACGCCTCATACCTCCATGTTGGAGGTTCACTCCGGTTACGATATTCCTCCACTAGTTCTCATTCCCCGACATACTAGAACCGTATTAATTATTGCCCTCTCCTTTCCCATATAGAGCAAGTGTGGTGTATGTACCTTGTTCTTAACCCCTTTGGTAGAAGGCAATAATTTATACCCATTCTGTCAACCCTTCCTCACGGTGTGATCATAATCAGAACGGATAGGTCGGACCTCTTGGATCATACCTATTGGGAACATCTTCTGCGCCCAATTCCTTCTCCTCTCTATCCCATGTGATTTTTGGGCAAGACAATACCCCTATGTAGTTTATATTGTATGTTCACTAAAGTAGTAGCCTTTAAACCAGAATAAAGAGTAGCATCGTCGGTGTTCTTCTGGGAACATACTTCAGTTCCAGTTCCCTATCTGAAGGTATCAAAGAAGATAGACAAACTTGGCCGACGCTCTCTCTCTTTCGAGCTACAGCCTGAAATCCCTTTCATTGTCTCGCTTAAGTGAGCGCTAACTGATTATTCTCAGCTCCTTCTAGTGGGGTAAAGCCTTTCTTTATCTCACTGTGATCATCATCGAAACCGCTCTCTTGGTGTCGACCTTCTCCTCGTGTTCCCCCGACGAAGAATGGTAGAATCAGTCTATGATTACCTACACAGTATTTACTGACAGGATAAGCGTTGTGTGTGTCCCTTCGCAACGGAACGGTCACCCTAACCATTTATGTAAGGTGGATATGTCATGCATGTACTAAAATTACGGAGGAGATTATAGAGGGGTTATTATAGACCTTCGTTAGAAGCTAACGGGCTATCAGTTATCAATAACGAACGATTAACGCTCTTTTGGAACCCCGTTACTTATCCGACCGGCCCACGACCCTCAATCGACAAAATCTTATTACTATGCGAAGCGCGACCTATTCTCGACAGGCGAACCGACCGCTCCTCTTGCTTCACAACGTTATTCGCCCGTCAACCGCGTCAAGGAAATAATATAGATTTCCCTTACCTTATCAAACTGAAATTCAGTTCGCACTTGGCTATCTACACACCGTCAACACCCTTTAAGATTCATCAAGACAGGAGGCCGAAACATGAAGCTGTTACCACAACTTTCTGTAGCGAACTGCTCTTCTCAGAGCTCATGAGCTAATTTCCGACTCTCGTGAGCTGTCTCGATAACGATGAACACTGTCAACTTTTAGTGCAGCTCCACTTTCTTAGAGTTTAGCTCCAACAACCATGTGCATTATGGAAGAATCAAGTTGTTTCCCCCGGGTGTAAAAGAAACACCGAAAACTAAACTTCTAGAAACTGCGAGAATGTTACAGAAGGAAGGGGGGGGGGGGGGGGGGGGTCCCGAAAAGATTTCCCCGGCTATATTTAGCATGAGGTTTTCTCTTTCCGGAATATCATGAATGAGGAGAGGACCTCTTGCCATTTCGTGACATAAACTAGAGAACGTGGTGACAACTAGCAAAACCAAATGGGAAAAAAAGGAAAAAGGGGAAGGCATAGAAGTAAATATCTAGAGAGCTTGACCACATTGCATGGTCTTGACAAGAACTCAGGGATGATCCACGACACTGTTGATCGCATAAAATGGCAAAAACAATGACCGTCCACGCTTATCCGCATAGCACATGGTGATGATGAAAGACGTACGTATATGTCATAGGCTGCAAGAAAGAGACCAGTACGAAGGGATAATGTCATGCCTTCATGAGATAGACACACATCGAGTTGGATTTGTATGTTAATGTTAATTAACCCGGGCTCCCAAATCGACCCAGCCTCCAATGAGTACCATGGAATGTTTAGGTAAGTAAAGGCGGCCGGTGTGTTACTGACAACGCATCGAGTGTCTATTGGTTTATAAACCTATGGGGCCCAAGCAAATGCACAGCAAGCCTTGTAAAATCGTGTAAAATAGCTCCTTTCGTTGATCAGATACAGTCAAACCTCGGTTTTCGTCGATAATCCGTCCGAAGACAATCGGCAAAATCCGAAACCGACAAAACCGATGCAGTTATTCCCATGTAAATTAATGCAAAACCAATTATTTCGATATGGCGTATGGCACCACTGCACTTAAATTTCGTCGTCCGATCCATCTACGATGTCTTTCCATCGGCCGCCAACTTGGTCAAGTGGGGGAAAACCACCGACCCATTCTGTCCCCTCTGTACAAAGGTCCAAATGGTTCAGACAGCGGAACACGTACTGTAGGCATGTAAGGTCGCCCTGACCCAAAGCCGATTTACTTCGCCGCACAACAAAGTCCTTACTGAGTTGGCTGCCATCGTGGATGCAGTCAGAATGAAGGCGAACAAAGAGGGGATCAGGCCGAGGCCAATGGAGATTTCCTTCCACCGAGCCGGGCGCAGGGAAGGCAGAAATGACGACTTGCCGCGTGCCACCAGTTTCGTTTGTGCGAGGGATTGGGAACTCACCGTAGATCTAAAGGGCCGTGGTAAATACCCTGAGGTGAACCGAAAGTTTGGCTTGCGGTCTGACATCGTACTTAGCACTCGTCAGCCAATCAGCTCACTCTGATTGAGCTGACCGTCCCTTATGTCTCAAATATTGAGGAGCAGCATCTGTAAAAGTTAGAGAAGTACAATGACATACATGGTCGCAAGTCTTAGCCTGGAGGAGTACACCGTCAGGCTGTTCGCCAATGAGGTATGCGCTAGAGGTCAAGTCTCCCACTACGTGTTTAATATGCTGAAGCGAATGGGCATTAAAGGACAAGCAATAATTCGGGCCCAGAAATAACTGTGTGAGGCAGCCGAAAGGCTTCGTGCTGGCTATGGAGTTGTCGGAACCTAGAGTGGGATGAGTCTCGGAACTAGTATGGTTAGAAGCGGTAACTGCAGGACCACTAACAATCTCTCAACCAAGACCACGAACTTGAAACGTCTCGTGTCAGGTCTTTAGCCTGTCCTCAGAGCGTGGGTGGTGAATCTGAGTGCAGTCAAACCATGCACATGTTGGCCGAAGTTAAACCTCCATAACATAGCGATAATCTTCCGTAGGTCGCACTCATTCAGCTGCAGAGGCTATGAGGTGGGTCCAGAAACGTAAAGGAAAAGCCGGCTTCCCAGCAGAGTGCGGCGCCGTGAACGGGGCACGAAGAACGAACACGGCAACGGAGACAAATGGAGGCGATAGAGGCCGTGGCGGGGGGTGAAGCTGGCTCCCCACGACAACACATGCTAAGGGGCAAGCACAGACTGCACGGACTCTCTTCACCGAGGGAGGGAGGGCTTGAGAGTAGATATGGTAACAGCAAAGAGACAAGCACAACAAATAAGATATCGAATGTGACCAAACGTCTTCACCGCAGGGGAAAGACGACCAGAGTCATGACCCGTTCGGGACCGCCCCGTAGAGTATCAAGAGTATAATAGCCCGGAATACTTGGGGAAGGGGGTACGCTTCTGACAATCAGAAACCCCCTGCCGTGTTTGCTCCGCGGCGGAGTTTTACGATTAGCAGGGACAAACGAGGGCATTCGTATTGCGGCGTTGGAGGTGAAATTCTAGGATCGCCGTAAGACGAGCTATTGCGAAAGCATTTGTCAAGAATGTTTTCATTAATCAAGAACGAAAGTTAGGGGCGCGAATATGATCAGATACCGTCGTAGTTCTGACCATAAACGATGCCGACTAGCGATCCACGGGAGTTGCTTCGATGACTCTGCAGGCAGCTTCCGTGAAACCAAAGTGTTAGGTTTCCGGGGAAAACATGGTTGCAAAGCTGAAACTTAATGGAATTAACGGAGGGCACCACCAGGAGTCTGTGGCTTAATTTGACTCAACACGGGAAACTCACCCGGTCCGGACACTGTAAGGATTGACAAAGTGATAGCTCTTTTTTGATTCGGGGGGTGGTGGTGCATAGCCGTTCTTAGTTGGTGGAGCGTGAAGTCTTTGACCAGCTTGACCAGCTGAGATGTGGACGATAGCACAACAGTAAGAGTATAACATTCTTCGAAACCCCAGGAATGGCAAACCAGTAAAAATGCCCGCAGAAGTCGGATGTGCCGGCCGAAAGGATTCAAATAAAATTGGCACAACGCACAAACGTCCGAGTGAAATGTCCTTCGTGCCTGGAAAAGTTCTGACCATCGTATCTTCCAGCGCATCGTCCAGTACACGTACGAATCAAAAGTTCGCTTAGTGAATGTCATCTGCAGACTGACCATCACTTGTTTGTGCGGGGAGCGGCCTGTGGCGAACGAAAAACCCATTACATGGAAGTGAGGAAATGAAGCAACCATGTGCAGGACGTGGCGATTCCTTGAGTGAGCCCAGTACTAGTGCGCTATGTATCGGCTCTGAAATTATGGAAGCCTCCTTAGATGGCGGAAATGTCCATGGACTGCCTCTGCCTTCCTTTGAGGCTGACCGTGAAGTCTTCGACCGTTCTAACTTAATCACCTGGGATGTGAACTTCACCACAACAGTGAGAGTCCCCCAAGAATGCTAACCTGGTTTAAAAACGAACGCTAAAGTCGGATGTGTTGGCCTAAGGGTTTTGGTCCAATGGGAGCCTAACGAGACACACCACAATTACGTCTGAAAAAAAAAAAACACTCCGGGTGAACGCAGAAGAAGAATATACCAAACAAACATTTTATAGAAAATGAATATAGTTGTTAATACTATTTTTGGCCCCAAATTTGTCCGAACTCACTCATTCGCCGTGCATAGTAACACCGTGTACGCCATTGTGCGCTTTAATATTTCATACCATCCTCTGCTGGCCTTAAAATCACTAAGTACACTAGCACTCATCCCAAGCATTTTCTTAATGAGATAGGCATACAACAGTCTGGCCTTTACACATATGATTTCCTCCGAAACAAAATCGCCATCTAACTGATTTTAATCTATCCAAATTAATAATAACTGTTCGACATTTTCAATTATTTGCGATATCTGTTTCGTTAGCAAATTCATGCCTTTTGCATCATTAGCCTCTTTTATTGCTTTCTTTGTCGCCACAATGGCACCTATCGTGGATGGCGACTTCTCGTACATGCGGCCAATTTTAGCAATATTAATAACGCTCCCGTATTTTATTATTAGCAAGCGATGCTCATACAACGAAAACAACGCCAAACTGAGCAGAAGAACGCGAGGTCCGTTTGTTTTCGCAAAATTAGCACCGAGGTCATGTGAGCACGCCAATGAAATCCGAAGCAACCGACGAAAACCGAGACACATCTTTCGAGGAAAACATTGACGAAAACAGATACCGACGAAAACCGAAGGCAACGAAAACCGAGGTTTGACTGTACATTACAAGACATCATCATCATGTGCCACACCGAAAAGTATGGGCGGTTATGTTTCGCCATCTCACATGATCACCATAGTCGTGGATCAGATCTGTGTCTTGTCTTAAATAAAAAAGTCGCTTAAAAATCGACAGGGTAGACTTCATTGCACCGGGTTTTATCCCATATCTCTTTCCGCAGCACGGAAAGCTACGCACAAAGCATGAACTCCGTAGCTTTTAGCGATGACCCACAGGAGTCTCCGAAACATTTAACTCGTAAACCGAAGGACCCGGCCTTCGGAATCTAACCCACAACCTTCGGAGCACGAGTCACACGGCTGGACCACTTCGCCACAGAGACTCCCGTCTTGTCTTAAATGACATATTACAGTTATAAAAACCAAAGTCGATGGAGAGATCAAGGAAGAACATCGAACGATAGACAAAAATACAATTGGCAAGACAGCATCAAGAGATTTTTTTTGTGTTGATTTTTTTTTTTTTTAACGCATGTTTACTTTGAATTCAAGCGTAGTTCATAGAAGTGCTACTACTTCTATTGCACTGGACGAAGATTTGCATGCAAGAATTAGCTTTCCCTATAACCAGTGTCCTTTGCATCAGGGGAAACCACTCCGACTTCAGAGGTGCTTGTAATTTACGTCCCCAAGTCTTGGGCGAGTAGTCAACATTTTAGTCCAGCTGACCGGTGTAGGGTTTAACTCGCAACCTTGCATCAAGAGATTGATGAACGTTATTTTGTCAGTTTGTGAAAATCAAACACGACAGAGACAATTCTGGAAATGTGCACTTCACATAGCCTAAGTGCATTATAAGTAAAATCATTCTACGGGACTTGTAATTGTGTGTGTGTGTGTGTGTGTGTGTGTGTTATGTTTGTGTCTGTGTGTATTGTGTGTGTGTGCGTGCGTGCGTGCGTGCGTGTGTGTGTGTGTGCGCGCGCTTAATGACTATTATTATTTAAATAATGAAGGATAGCTGAATATGCACGTTACACAACGATTCAAAATAAGCTCGTGCGATGATTTTCGTATAAAGATACACGATGAACTGCTCATGCATTTTCAACGAAATATTCATGAACATTATATGTGAATGCAAATAATCCGACTGTGTATAGTAAAATGGAAACAGTCACATCAAGATAACAGTCTTATCTTCTCAGTTACATTTTGGGATACTTGGTTTTTGTTTTTGAAGCTGTTCTTTATCCGAGTCGTCATCTTGTTTAATTTCAAAAACTGTACACTTCTCTGGGTCGCGCTGAGAATGTTTTATGAAATATTTATGAATCTAAGAATACGATAACATGATATATATATATATATATATATATATATATATATATATATATATATATATATATATATATATATATACAGAGAGAGAGAGAGAGAGAGAGAGAGAGAGAGGGCGGAGAGCGAGTGAGCGAGACAGACAGACAGACAGACAAACAGACAAACAGACAGACAGGCAGGCAGGCAGGCAGAAGAGTGAGTGAGATAATGTGAGGTGTATAACATAACAGTCTCAAAGAAAAACATTAAAAGAGAGCCCGTTGAACCCAGAATTAACAAACATAAAGAGACCCGACCCCCTTTTATGCCTCGAGCTGTTTTCGTCATATGGTGATAACCACAATCTTTCAGACTAATCGGCACTCGACAAGTGATATGGTTAATATCATGTGTGCCTCGCCTCTTTTGCTTCCCATTTAATCTCAGTTACATATTTTAGGTTAATTAACCTGGGAGGCCAGATTAATGTAACAAAACAGTACACGTCGCGGGGTTTCGAACTAATAAACATCGGTCAGGCATGTTTAATAAACGTATATACAAAAATAAGTTGCATATCCTTTCCAGAACGTCACTGTCAACACCAGCCTTTTTTGCTGTGGTGTTCTCTTGGCAAGTTTAAGTTCAGTAATTTGCCATTGCTTTCTGAAGTACCGGCACCCATACCATTTTGTAAAAACCAACGCAAGTGGGTCTTCTGCTAAATCTGCCGCAGCTGTGTTTCGAACGCGGGTATAAGCAATTACGAACTGCGTCCGTAACGCCATTGCTACGAAGCCGGCAAAATAAATGCATACATGGATAATAATTTGGTAGAAGCAAAATGTATTTTATCATTTTATCATTTAGAAATCATTTTATAAAAATGCATGTTCCTTAAGTTGTGATTGCGGGGAAGCTACATATGTTTTTAAACAATGTATTCCTTTAGTGTATTTAAGCACAGAAGCTAGAAACAATATGTTGCACGATTTATTGCCTGGCATATTTTTCTGCACATCCTAGGCGCCCAGTTTTGTGCAAACGTTGTAAACTTGAAATTACCGTGGGGGTAATAGATGTTGCACATTCGAACACTGCCCGTGACTCTGTGGTTTAATTGGTTCAACTTTGGTATTATTAATCTATTCACTTCAGAAGATGTATAACTATGCAGTATGCACCTGACGAGATACAGCTAAATATGGCAGGCATTAAATCGTGCAACATAATTTTTGTGGCTTCTGTGGATGTTTAAACTACATCATCTTCATCTTCAAGTGTATTGCTAGCTGGCGTAGGCGTTCATGTGTCTCCACAGATCTCGGTCTTTTGTGTTCTGGATCAAATCTGATAATAATATCCCTCCATGCCACCGTCTCAGTCCATCCAGCATAACTTCTCTTGGTCTTTCCCCGCCTCTCTTCTCCTTCATCATTCCAGTCGTCACGATGTTCTACAATGCTTCTATTCTTATCATATAACCAGTTAAGCTGTTTGTCTAATTTTTGTTGTTGAATATAATGTTCTAGTTTCATTAGCCTCTTTCAAGCAATCGTTATTAGTTACTCAGGCAGTCCAAGGAATTCGCAACATTCGATTCAGGATTAACCTACATATGTTTGCTTAATTCTTGTCTGTAAGATTCTGGGCTGGACTCCCTGGCGTAGGCGTTAACGTCTTTCTCCGTAATCCCGTATATTCTCGTGAGTAACGGCAGCGGTTCTCGCCGCGCTGGTAACTTACGAGGGTGTGTAAGCCGGTCGCTCAAAAAGCAATGGCAAACTACTGAGCGTGGTCTTGCCTAGTACATCAACAGCACCTGAAAATGGTGGTGTTGACTGCAAAGTCCCGTAAGGGATATGCAATATTTTCAACAAAAAAAAAAAAAAAGATTCTGGGCTGACAATAGAAAAACCTAAACATCCCGTAGCAGGAACTTGCCGGGTGTATGTGAAGTGTTAGGAGCACCACATGTTTATAGGTCTTCGTACACGGAACCTGCTCTGTGGGGAAAGAGTTACGGACGCAATTCGTAATCCCACATACTGCGTTCGAAACACAGATGCGGGGGATTTGGAAACTACTAAACATAAACTTGCCAAGAAATCACAAACATCTAAAATTGCTGGGGTTGACTGCTGTGTCCTGTAAAAGAAATGAAACAAACTTTATGTGCACGGAGGAACATGAAGGCAGTCTCATCCTCATGTAGTTACAGGCATATGCAAGCATAGAACAGCCGGACCGCACACAAACATTTGTCAGTATAATCTTATAACGATTATAACTAAAGCACTCGCTAATTAACTGAAGGGCAATGTAGTTATTTCCCCTTCAATTCGGTATTTGCATATGAAACTAAACCATTACATACAACTGTAAGAACGAGACCAACAGCTTTCTTTTGTCATGTGATAAGAAGTGAGACACTGGAGAATATCGTGACAACTGGACAGATCAGTGGGGGAAAAGGCAGACCAAGAGAAACGATGCTGGATGGACTGAGACGGTGGCAATGCGGAAATTTCAACAGAGTAGATTTTGTGGACCAAGAAATGAGATCTGTGGAATGCCCGCGCCTGCTGGCAAGGCATGATGTGAGTGGCACCTTGCAGTCTTGACAGACTAAAGTATGTGATTTGGAATGTGGCCAAAATTCCATCACAATGCCTGGGCAGAGCTTCAGAGAAACATGTGGTGCCCAAACGACATGTTCCCTCTCTCGGCCTAGTCCTGTGTATTCCAGAGGAATGGGTAACCAATACGTCTGGCACAAGGTAGGCTGCAGACGCTGGCGGCTCAGCGTCAACCTCCGAGACCTCGCCACCACGAGCAGGTGGCGAGTGGTGGCCAGAGCCTGGAACCCAAGGGACCCGACTTAGAGGCGTTCAGCCAAGTCCCAGAGGTGAGGGCCTCGTACATTCCTGTACCGTAGGACGCGTACAACTGTCAATCACAAGTGTCCGGACCTTGTAAAGCGTGTACTACTGTCAGACTCCCCGCCTGACTTGTGCGGATCCCACCGACCACCGGGAATAGGCCCGCCAGAGACATCACAGGAGATATTGCTCGTTTTTTGCGAGCAAATCTCCCGTCCTTCCACTGTGCGGATCTCGCGACAACGAGAATAGGCCCGCCGGAGATATTGCTCGTCTGTTGCGGGCAAATCTCTACCGATGACTGACTGAATAAGTAAAGAAACGATAAAAGTAGTGGAATTCTTTCAATAGATCCTCGTTAAAGGGTTTAAAGTGTACTCATTCCTATTACGGGGCCTCGATAGAGTCCCGTATTGTTATTTTTCGTCACTACAAACCCACTCCCGGGAAGGCATGATGATGATGAATATATTTATATTGGGACCGCTATGGTGTAGCGGTTAGTGATCGGGGCCCGGTTCCTATCCTAGTCTGAATTATCAGGACAAACCTAACTTCATTACATGTAAGGTACACATAAGTACATGATTCCTTCACTCGCTTTGATGCGTATTCAATATACAATGCTAGCTCTCTACGTGTATAGACCAACGGGTTATGTGGTCAGTATCACGCCTTCTGTCTATTTTTTTCTTATAACATTTCTACGAGTCGAAACACAACCTTGGATTTAGGAAAAACAAAGGATGCACCGATGCCATTTTTGCTGTTAGACAACTTATGGAAAAATCAATCGAATTCAATGAAACACTCTACTTAGCCTTTGTCGACCAAGAAAAGGCATTTGATAAAGTAGATAGAAACAAGCTGTAGGAAATCCTTAAACAATATGGAATGAGTACACATCTAACAAACGTATGTAACAGCTTATACAACAACAGTGAATGCATAATGAGAGCAACTGAAGGACACTCAGAACCCTTCACCATAAGATCCGGAGTACGACAAGGTTGTGTCCTGTCCCCTCTCTTGTTTATAACATATATAGACAACATGTGTAAAGAAACCAGCCAAACAGAGACCGCAAGAACACCGCATGATGAGAACACAGAAGAAGAACCATCTGCAAATATAACCATTAGAGAACTGCTGTTTGCGGACGACCATGCACTAATAGCAAAATCAGAAGCTGAATTACAAACCACATGAATAGTCTAAACGAAATGTGTAGGGATTATAACATGAAAATTAGCACAAGTAAAACAGAGGTATTGACTATAACTAAAGAAGAAACAGCAACGATTCACCTAAACGAACATCCCTTGAAACAAGTAAAGAGTTTCAAGTACCTAGGAAGTATAATATCATCAATAGGGAAATCAGAAGACGAGATCGAAAATAGATGCAATAAGGCAAACCAACTCATTCGACAAATGGCACCAATACTAAAGAACAAACATGTATCAATAACTACTAAGAAAGCACTTTACAACACAATCTTCCTATCAATTCTATATTACCAATGGCAAACCTGGACAGTGACAGAAAATGAGAAAAGAAAAATCACAACAACAAAAATGAGATTCCTGAGAGAATACTCAATGTATCAAGAAGAGATAAGATCAGAAATGAAGAAATCAGGACTAAAGTGGAGGTTGAAGCTGCACTAGATTTTATTAGAAGGCAGAAAGTCAAATGGTTTTGCCATGCAAGTAGGTTACTAACTAACAGTATACCACAACAAGCAATGATGTACAGACCAGAGTGAAGCAGAAGAAGAGGCCGACCACGCGATGGACACATGGAATAACAGAGTCCTTGGGAATATCTATACATGAAGCCCATAAGCTGGCACTCTCCCGCTGTTTATTCTCCACCTCGACACCGCAAGGTACAAGAGGAACATGATAAGATGAGATGAGATGAACATTTCTAGTACCCATGTTAGCATAGATGGACCGTGGAGAGAAGGTTAATGTTAAACAATTCATTATCGATGAGGATTTGGTCACATCACCTCCTGCCGGGCAGCCAAAAGTGTTAGTTACTGTTCTTCAATATATCATGTGAAATGCCGATAAGCGTGTGCGGTCATGTTTTGCCTTCTCACTCTATCACTAGAGTCGTGGATCAGCTCAATGTTCCTGTCTCGACCATGTCACGTGGCACACCATCCAGGTTTTTACTTCTCGGTCTTCCCCTTGGTCTCTTCCCTTCGATATTGCCCGTCGTCACCAAGTTCTCCAAGTCACTTCTGCTCATAACATGGCCAAAATATTTTCACTGTCTACGTCTAATGCCTCTAATCAGTTTACGATCTTCATTTGTTTCTTGAAGGACGTGTTCATTTTTGTGTCTGTCTGTCCGTGGTATTCTTTGCATTATCCTCAGAAACCACATTTCCACAGCCATCAGATGTTTTTCAGCTTGACTGCACATACATGCTCCGGCCTCATCTTCAACCGCCAGCCAAGGTTTCCAATACTAGTGATGCCAACTGCAGTCTGTGCATGTACTTATTTAGCCTTCCCACGCGGAGTACTGAGTGCTAGCCAGATGCTGCCACACCATTCTCTCTAGACTGATTATTTATCTGTTTTCTACACTGTACACAAGATACCAAATGATCCTGACCACGGCTTCATTATTTTGAAGCAATAGCCCATCCATAGCAAGAGAGGGTCAACCAGAGAGACGAATGGAGACGGATTGTATCTGCAGCAAAGAACCTCAATGGCTCGGAACGCTGAAAAAGAAGAAGAAGAAGAAGAAGAAGAAGAAGAAGAAGAAGAAGAAGAAGAAGAAGAAGAAGAAGAAGAAGAAGAAGAAGAAGAAGAAGAAGAAGAAGAAGAAGAAGAAGAAGAAGAAGAAGAAGAAGAAGAAGAAGAAGAAGAAGAAGAAGAAGAAGAAGAAGAAGAAGAAGAAGAAGAAGAAGAATAGCCCTCCCAACGGTGCAGACCCAGTCAGTCATTTCCAAAATCACTAGCTGGGAAAACGATCGAACAGATGCTCCCTATTTTTGATTCTTTACTTGAAGCATGCCAGCCTTCACCCGTCTAGAAGCATAATTATGCTGCATGGGCAACACATAGTCTCTACAATTCAACCTAGGAATTGTGCTATGGAGAGGTATAATTCCATCCCTGGTTCCGACCATGGGATGTAGTTATTATGCTTTTTGTTTTTAATTGAAGCACAGTGTAACAAAATATCTAACCGTCTGTTAAGACGGCAAGGTATTAGTATAAAATTGTAGATGTGTCGTCATCTAGTTTGTAGTGGAGAAATCCTTCTTTATTATGAGCTTCGTGTTTGTCATATAAAGAAACAACAGCCGACAAGAACAAGATAAACTAAGATGCTTTACCTACCTTAAAGACACTAGTTTTATTGTCACGTTTCCAGTAGATCTTGTCTCTGGTGGCATGAATTTCTGCTATAACAGGATCGGGGTAGTCCGATTGAAATGTCAGTCGTCTCTTTCGAACTTTTTGGTATCACGCTTCGAAAAGAATTCTTTCACGGCATTCCAAAGATATGAGAAAGCACCAAGTATTCTTGTACGGATACTATTGAGAATCCGTCGAGGTGGACTAGGATTTTCATCGCTGTTGGGAGTGGGTGACGAACCAGACTGATCTTCTTTTCTGTCCTTAAAGCTGCCGAATATGGACCGTATCTGTGAGAGTCGACTGCTATTACGAGA
Source organism: Cepaea nemoralis (assembly GCA_014155875.1). Lineage (NCBI taxonomy): Eukaryota > Metazoa > Mollusca > Gastropoda > Stylommatophora > Helicidae > Cepaea > Cepaea nemoralis. The sequence continues at coordinate 1,057,745 of JACEFZ010020183.1, forward strand.
GACAGTGCCCGATGTGGATTCACCTTCCATCGATGTGTCTGAAGATGGCGTTTCAGAATAATAGGTATCCTCAGCATCTGCATACTCAGAGTGTCTTCGGTGGGAAGATTTACTTGTAGATTTATGTCCATCCATCCTGAGACTCGAAACTGCCCAGCTTTGTGTTGCAGTGCACGATCGTGTTCCAACATATAGAAGACTATAAACAAAAGCTTCAATAGAAATAGACGTACCTGATCATCTCCATTTTTCAATTTGTTATTTTAAATTGTATGGTGGATGTCGATAATTTGAGAAATTGCACTGTGATGTGCAATGGTTGTTGTATGAGCACGAATATTATTATGCAGTTTTTGTTCTTGCCAAATAGGGACCCGATCTTTTTCTTATGCCTATAATTGATGATTTCAAACAGCGCCTACGCCAATTAGGTTTTGATGATCTGCAACCCAAAATAAATAGTAGTAGTAGTAGTAGTAGTAGTAGTAGTAGTAGTAGTAGTAGTAGTAGTAGTAGTAGTAGTAGTAGTAGTAGTAGCAGCAGCAGCAGCAGCTGTTGTTGTTGTTGTTGTTGTTGTTGTTGTTGTTGTTGTTGTTGTTGTTGTTGTTGTTGTTGTTGTTGTTGAGATAAGAATAGTAAGAGAGGAGTTCTATAAGTCGAAATTCCGAGGATATATCCTCACAGATCCGTGTTTGAGGTTTAAATCTTGCTGCTGGTCGATAATTGGGTCCACCCTAGGCGCCGGAGGTATGAATCCCGCTGTGTCAGGATCTGTTAATGTAACATTGAATCGACCGCTAAGTCATCGCTTTCCGTCAGGGATGTGTGGTGGAAATATCGATATTGTAAATTACCTGCGCTTTCGACATATGGTGCTATTAATCAGATCGCCGTTATATGTTAACAAAGGAGAGATCGATTGAGTCGTTTGTCTGCCGATATGGGAGAGGTCGCCTGGTCCGCGCGTTACTCTGTATTGCCCATAGCACCAGCTTTCCTATAGCGGTTAAAGTGGTATTTAGTGGACGGTGCTTAAACACTATCACCACACAGTATAAATGAAATAAGTAAAAAATAAAGATGGTCGGTATTACAGGTTGTAGTGGGTATGACTTAGTGTCATTCGTTGTTAAGCGGAGAGTCAGCGGAGGAGTAACTATATAAGTGCTTCTGATAATTGTTAAGGGGTGAGCGAGTGGCGGAGTGGTTAAATAAATACGTCGGTGCCTTCCTAAGAGACAGAGGAGTTGCTAGGTAAAGGCTTCAGGTCGTTGTTAAGGGGTATGTGAGTGTAGAAATAGCGAGATAACTGCTTCCGAACATTGTTAAGAGGAAGGCGATTGGCGGAGTGGATAGATAAGTACGTCGGTTCTTGGTAAGAGCCAGGGTGATCAAGCGGAGGAGTGGGTATATAAAGGCATGGAGGTTACCACCGACAAATTCAACGCATAATTGCGGCTTCAGTCGCCAGAAGACCTAGAATATTGTAAAGAGGTCGACTGTTTATTATAATGGTGGTTGCTATTATCTGTAGTGGATGGGACTTAAACACTATCATCATAACATTGGTGCTGTTTTAGGGATACAATCCTCGAGCTCGAACTGTATAGCGGTGTAAATTCAGGACACATGGGTAATGGCTACAACTGGTCAAAGGTGTCGTTGCTTCCGGTTGCAAGCATACGGGTACATCCGGGAAAAGTCGGTAATGTCTACATTCAGTCAAAGATGGCATTGCATCTTCTCACATGGGTAAGGGAACGGTGTTCTGTTCGCAGTCAAATCAGAGGACCTAACTCGTGGTGATCACCATGAACTGGAGTGATTCTTCCACCTCGTCAACAGGGTGTTGGAAGTTTTAAATGGTCTCCCTTCTCTCGCTTTTCTATGTCCGCGTCGTCCCAGGTTCACCAAGTAATAGCAAAAACATACATGAAGCTACTACTATCAAGGCATCTATACACCACAAGGCAGATTCGAATATAGTATACGCAACTATAACCAGTTCAGCCCAGTATCCGACTAACCCTTTTTCATAGACATAGAGAATAGATGTGAGCATCAATGCCAGTCGGGGAAGGCACAGTCTTTTACTTAACAGCTAGAGGGCCATACACCGACGAGTGTTTAGCTCATTTTAATCACCTGTATAATATTACACACGAATACAACAAGCTGCCCCGGTTCAGTCTTAGGCGTTTCATATTACATGAAATATCACGTGCCCGCTGGCCTGACCAGAAAGTTATCGCGTCTCAGAGCAGATATTTATACTTTCATTCTCTTCTGTCTGGCCAAAGTGGTCTTTGCATCTTTCCCCAGAAACCCATTTCCAATTCAAATATATGTTTTTCAATGTGTTGTCTTATTGCCACGTTTCACATCCAGACAAAAGTACAGGTTCTATGTAACACTTCATCATTCAAATAAGACATTATGTTAGCCAAATGATTAAAATGGTTGGCCAAATACAGAAATATATCGACCAAATTTATAAAATATAGGAAAATTTGTTACCCAAACTTACAAAAAACTCTTGGTCAAAATAAGAAATATCTCAAGCAAGATTATAAAAAGTAGGAACAAATACTAGTCAAACTAATAAAAATGTTGGCCAAATACAGAAATATCCCCACCAAACTGATAGAAAGTTGGAAAATGTGTATGTCAAATGGGAAAAATAATGACCAAATACAGAAATATATCGACCAAATATATAAAAAGTGAGCGAAAATATTGACCGAATTAAGAAATGTTTTACTCAAACTTATAAAAAGTCGGCAAAATGTTAGCCAAATCAAATAAAATGCTAACCAAACTTATAAATATCTCATCTAACCTTTTAAAAAGTAGAGTAATGTGTTAGCCAAGTAAGTAAAATAGTGGTCAAGTACAGAATGTTCGCAAATAATCTTATGAAACGTAGGGGGTAAATGTTGGCTGAATTAAGAAATATTTCACTCAAACTTATAAAATGTAGGGAAAAAATGTTAGCTAAATAAATTAAAAGGCTGACCAAACTTATAAATATCTCATCCAAACTTATAAAAAGTGGGAAAACGTGTTAGCCAGATGGGAAGAAAACAAAATATTGGCTGAATTAAGAAGTATTTCACAAAAACTTATAAAATGTAGGGATAAATATTTATAGCCAAATCAACTAAAATGCAGACGAAAATTTCAAATATGTCAACTGAAATAAGTAAATATGTTAGCCAAATTAATAAAGATGTTGGCCAAAATAAGAAACAGCTCGATAAAACGTATAATAAGTCAGAAATATGTCAGTCAAATCAAGAAATATGTCGACCGAAGTAATAACATATGCAAAACTATGGACAAACTAAGAAATGTGAATGACAAAATAAGAAAAAAAAAGATTACTAAAAGGAGACAAATAATTGCCGAATTAAGAAAAATTATGTTCAATATAAGAAATATGTACACCAAAATAAGAAATATGTCGACCAAACGTATAAATATATCACCGAAAAAAGAAACTATGTTTGTTATCCAAAATTGTTAGCCAAATGGGAAAAATACTGGTCAAGTAAAGAATTATCTCGTCCAAATGTATATATGTCGACCAAACTTATAAATATCTTCGAAAATTTATGAAAAATAGGAAACATTGTTAATCAAATGTGAAAAATATCGGCCACAGAGAGAAATATTTCAATTAAACTTATAAAAAGTAGGAAAATTTGTCAGCCAAAATGGGATAATGTCAGTCTAATACAGAAATATCTCAACCAAACTCATACAAAGTAGGAACAAATATTGGCCATGTAAAAAATAGCTCATCCAAAATTATAAAAAGTAGGAAAATGTATTAGCCACATGGGGAAAATATTGTTCAAACTAAGAAACATGTCAACCGAAGCAGGAAAAACGTGAAGCAAAGTAATAAAAATGTTGGGTAAATACAGATATATGTCGACCAAACTTATAAAAACCTCCATAAAACGTATGAAAAGTATTAAACTTTGCTAACCAAATATCAAAATATATCAGCCAAATGCAGAAATACTCAACCAAACTTATGAATAGTATGAAACTTTGTTAACCAATTATGAAAATATTTCAGCCAAATACAGAGATATCTCAACAAAACTTATGAAAAGTAGAAAAATATGTTAATTAAATGGGGAAAATATTGACCATGTAAAGAAGTGTCTCATCCAAATGTATATATAGTAGGGAAATGTGTTAGCCAAATTGGAAAAAAATATTGACCAAGTGAAGAAATATCTCATCCAAATTTATAAAAATTAGGAAATTTTTTTAACCAAAGACGATAAAAACAAAGACAATATTCTTTTTTCACATTTGGTTAAGATATTTTCCTAATTTTTTATAAATTTGGATGAGATATTTCTTCGCTTGGTCGATATTTTTCCCATTTGGCTAACACATTTTCCTACTTTTGAGTTTGGATGAGACATATCTCTACTTGGTCAATATTTTTTCCCATTTGGTTAACATATTTTCACACTTTTCATAAGTTTGGTTGAGATATTTCTATATTTGGCTGATATATTGTCATAGTTGTGTAACAACGTTTCCTACTTTTCATAAGTTTGGCGGAGATTTTTATAAGTTTGGTCGACATATTTCTGTATGTACCCAAAATTTTTATTACTTTGCTTCACGTATTCTCCTACTTGGGTTGACATGTTTCTTAGTTTAAACAATAGTTTACCCATTAGGCTAACACATTTTCCTTCTTTTTATAATTTTGAATAACCTATATTTACTTGGCCAATGTTTTTTTTTTTTCTACTTTTTATAAATTTGGTTGAGTTATTTCTGTATTTGGCCGACATTTCTCCCAATTTGGCTGACAAATGTTCCTACTTTTTATAAGTTTATTTGACATATTTCTATCTTTGGTCGATATTTTTTCACATTTGGTTAACAAAGTTTCCTACTGTTCATAAGTTTGGCGGATACATTTATAAGTTTGGTTGACATATTTCTGTACATGGCCAACAATTTTGTTTGTTTGGTTAAGATATTTTCCTATTTTTTATAAGTTTAGATGCGATATTTCTTTACTTGACTAATATTTTTTCCTATTTGGTTAACAAATATTCCTACTTTTTATACTTTTGTTCAAATATTTCTTTACTTGACCAATATTGTTCCCTTTTGGCTAACAATTTTGCCTACTTTTTATAAGTTTGGCCGAGATATTTCTAAATTTGGCCAACATTTTTTAATACTTAGCTAACTTATTTTCTTATTTAAGTGACATATTTATAAGTTTGGTTGACATAATTCTTATTGTGGTTTACATGTTTCTTAGATGTAACATTATTTTTCTTAATTCGGCAATTATTTTTCTCTTTTTGGTAATCATTTTTTCTTACTATGTCATTCATATTTGTTTGTTTGCCCATGGTTTTGCATATTTTATTACAGTCTGTCTACATATTTCTTGATTTGAATGACATATTTTCTTACTTTTAATACGTTTTGACGAGCTATTTCTTATTATGGCCAACATCTTTATTAATTTGGCTAACATATTTTCTTATTTCGGTTTACACATTTATAAGTTTGGTCAGACTTTTAGTTGATTTGGCTAACATTTTCCCCCTACTTTTCATAAGTTTAAGTGAAATATTTATTTTAATTCGCCAATATATTTTTTTCCTTCTGGCTAACACGTTTTCCTACTTTTCGTAGGTTTGGATTAGTTATTTATAAGTTTGGCCAGTCTTTTAGTTGATTTGGCTAATATTTTCCTGACATTTTGATAAGTTTGAGTGAAAAATTTCTTAATTCGGTCAACATTTCTCCCATACTCTTTAAACATTTGATCGAGATGTCTCTGTATTTGGTCAACATTTTCCCCTTTAGGCATACACATTTTGATAATTTGTACAAGTTTGGTGGAGATAGTTCTGGATTCAGTCCACACCTTTCCCTATTTTGGCTAACGTATTTTGAAAATTTTTATAAGTGTGGTCATGAGAAAGAGACAAACAACTTTCTTTGGTCATGTAATGAGAAGATAGGCATTGGAGAACATCGTGACAACTGGAAAGATCGAGGGGAAGAGAGGCAGAGGCAGACCTAGAGAAATGCTGGATGGATTGAGACGGTGGCGCGGAGGAATATCAGCAGCAGAGTTGATCCAGAAAACCAAAGACCGAGATCTGTGGAGAGCCATGAACGCATACGCCAGCCGGCACGGCACTTGATGATGATGATAGTCGAGATATTTCATATTTTGTTCATCATTTTTAATTAGTTTGGTTACAATTTTTTTCCTACTGTTTATAATGTTGGTGGAGATATTTCTTATTTTGGCCAACAGTTCTATTGGTTTTGCTAACAATTTTTCTACTTTTTATAAGTTAGGTCGAGATATTTATGTATTTGGCCACATTTTTTTTTTAGTTTGACTACTATTTTTTCCTACTTTTTATAAGCTTGGTTGAGATATTTATTATTTTGACCAAGAGTTTTATTAGTCTGGGTAACACATGTTCCTACATTTTATAAATGTGGTCGACATATTTCTGTGTTTGGCCAACGTTTATAATAATTTAGCTAAGATATATTCTTATTTGAATGTTGAAGTGTTACATAGAACCTGTACTTTTGTCTGTATGTGAAACGTGACAATGAGCCGACACATTGGAAAACATATATTGTAATTGGAAATGGGTTTCTGGGGAAAGATGCAAAGACCCCTTTGGCCAGACAGAAAAATTAATGAAAGTGTAAGTGTCTGCTCTGAGACGCGATAACTCAGAGTTTAGGACAGTGGGCACGTGATATGTCATGTTACATTAGTCGCCTAATATTGAACTGGGGCAGCCTGTTGTGTTCGTGTGTAATATTATACAGGTGATATAATTAACTAAACACTCGTCGGTGTATGACCCGCTAGCTGTTAAGTAAAAGGTACGCCTTCCCCGACTAGCATCCATGCTCACATTTCTTCTCTATGTCTATGAGAAAGGGTTGGTCTGACACTGGGCTAAACTGGTTATAGTTGCGTATACTGTATTCGAAACTGCCTTGTGGTGTATATATGCTTTGGTAGTAGAAGTTTCATGTTTTTTGCTGGTACTTGGTGACGCTAGGACGACGCCCTGTTGACGAGGGAGCAGAATCACTCCCATACATGGTGGTCATCACAAGTTGGGTCTCCTGGTTCGACAGCCAATAGAACACCGTGACCTTACCCATGTTACATGATACAACGCCATCTTTAACCGGATGTAATCATTACTCACTTTTCCCGGATGTATCTTTATGCCTGCAACCAGAAACAACGACCCATGTGACCGGTAAACATTACCCATGTTTCCTGGATGTACTCCGTCACAAAGTTTGAGGTCGAGGATTCTATCCCTAATACAGCACCAATGGAACGATGATAGAGTTTAAGTTACTTCCACTACAGATGATAGTAGCCACCATTATAATAAACAGTCGATTGCTTTACAATAGACATATAATTAATATATCCTAGGTCTTTAGACGACTGAAGCCGCAATTATGCGTTGAATTTGTCGGTGATAGACCTCCATGTCTTTATTTACCCACTCCGCCGCTCGATCACCCTGGCTCTTACCAAGGAACAGACGTTTTTATCTAGCCGCACTGCCCCTCTCCCACCTCTGAACAATGATAGGAAGCAGATATCTAGCTATTCATACACACACCTACCCATTATCAACGAACTGGAGCCTTTATCTAGCAACTCCTCTGTCTCTTAGCAAGGAATCGACGAATTTATTTAGCTCTGAGACACTCGCTCACCCCTTAACAATTGTCAGAAGCACTTATCTTGCTACTCCACCGCTTACCCACCTCGTAACAACGAATGACACTAAGTCATACCTACCACAACCAGTAATACCGACCATCTTTACTTGTTTTACCTTTTTAATTTGTATTGTGTGATGATAGGTTTAAACACCGTCCACTAAAGGCCACCATTAACCGCTATAGGAATGCTGGCACTGTGAGCAATACAGAGTAAAGCGCTGGCCAGGCAACCTCTCCCGCATAGGTAGACACACGACACAATCGATCTCTCCTTTGTTAACATATAACGGCGATCCGATTAATAGCACCATATGTTGCCAGCGCAGGTAATTTAAATATCGATATTTCCACCACACATCCCTGACGGAAACCAATGATTTAGCTGTCGATTCAAAGTCACATTAACAGACTCCAACTCAGCAGGATTCAAACCTCCGTCGTCTAGCGTGGACACAGTTATCGACCAGCAGCGTGATTCAAACCTCAAACGACGCCTATGGCACCACCTAGCACAGTTACAAACTCGAGCAACACCATAATACCCCACAACAAAGTGAGATTCGAACCTGTTGCATGGTAGGGAAAAAATAGACACTCCAGTTACACACTAGTGATACCCCACCACATGACCAGCTAGACACCCCTACACGCTGCTGACTGGTAACCTTACCAACGGAAAAGCACCGAGATTCAAAACATTCACCTACATCTAGACCAACTAGACACACGACCTCCAACCCGCACATCACCACTTGTTTATACTTCTAAACATAACACTAACGCCAGTCTAACACCCCACCAGCTGTCATCATCACAACTAATTAACAAAAATATAACCAATTTTTCTTCTACCCATCAACCTCCCCACTGAAATTCGAACCCGCACCTCAACCCGACCACCCCGCCCTAGATACACGACTCAGTTGACCTCTCCGCTGTTAATTAAATACAACGATCTGATTCATAATGCCAGCTGGCGCTACCAGCGACCTTCACCCTGCGATTCGAACCCGTAACTCATATACACATGCGGGCAATATCGATTTTTTTGTTATAGGTATTGTACACTGAACTTAACAACCCATAGATACGAATCACACGACGTAACAGCCCACACAAAAATCCATTATTCATAAATTATACCAGATCGGAGGATACCGTTTTCTTGCACAACAACCTTACCTCACAAAAGAACTATACAGGAGGATATATCTTCGGATTTGAAAGGATATATCCTCGGGTTTTCGACTCGTGAAACTCCTCTCTTACTACTGATAAGTCGCAATAGTAGAAGTAGTAGTATTAGCAGTATTAGCAGCAGTAGTAGTAGTAGTAGTAGTAGTAGTAGTAGTAGTAGTAGTAGTAGTAGTAGTAGTAGTAGTAGTAGTAGTAGTAGTAGTAGTAGTAGTGGTGGTGGTGGTGGTGGTGGTGGTGGTGGTGGTGGTGGTGGTGGTAGTAGTAGTAGTGGTAGTAGTAGTAGTAGTAGTGGTGGTGGTGGTGGTGGTGGTTGTAGTAGTAGTAGTAGTAGTAGTAGTAGTAGTAGTAGTAGTAGTAGTAGTAGTAGTAGTAGTAGTAGTAGTAGTAGTAGTAGTAGTAAGTGTTATTGTTGTTGTTGTTGTTGTTGTTGATGGTGTTGTTGTTGAAGGTTAGTTGCATATCCTTTTAAGGACATCCTTCCTAGCATTTACCGGCTATTTGTGATTGTCTAGTCAAGGTTGCATTCAGTGGTTTGCTGTTGCTTTCCTTGTGAAAATCAGCGGACAGCGACCTGCTTCTAAACTGCCGGGTCTGACCTCGAACACGGTATGTCAAGATTGTGAAACTGTGTTCACTATCCCAAAGCCACCGACACCGATAATAATAATATTGATAATAGTGACAATCATAAGGAAGGTATCTCATCTCATTACATCATTTTTCTCTTGTACCTTGCGGTGTCGAGGTGAAGTAGAAACAGAGGGAGAGTGCCCGCTTATGGGTTTCATGTATCTATATTAATATGGACTCTGTTATTCCCTGCGTCCATCATTTACGTGGTGGCCACTTCCTCTGCTTCCCTCTGGTCTGTACATCATTGCTTGTTTTGGTATACTGTTAGTTGGTAACCTACTTGCATGGCCAAACCATTTGACGTGCTGCCTTCTATTAAAATATAGTGCAGCTACAACCCCCACTTTAGTCCTGATTTCTTCATTTCTGATATTATCTCTTCTTGATACATTGAGTATTCTTTTCAGGAATATCATTTCTGTTGTGATTTTTCTTTTCTCTTTTTCTATCATTGTCCAGGTTTGCATTGGTAAGATAGAGTTGGTAGAGAGATTGTGTTGTAAAGTGCTTTCTTTGTAGTTATTGATACACGTTTGTTCTTTAGTATTGGTGCCATTTGTCGAATGAGTTGGTTTGCCTTATTGCATCTATTTTCGATCTCGTCTTCTGATTTGCCATTTGATATTATACTTCCTAGGTACTTGAAACTCTTTACTTGTTTCAAGGGATATTCGTTTAGGTGAATCGTTGTTGCTGTTTCTTCTTTAGTTGCAGTCATTACCTCTGTTTTACGTGTGCTAATTTTCATGTTATGTTCCCTACACATTTCATTTAGACTATTTATGTGGTCTTGTAATTCAGCTTTTGATTTTGCTATTTGTGCTTTGTCGTTCGCAAACAGGAGATCTCTAATGGTTAGATTTGCAGATGGTTCTTCTTCCGTGTTCTCGTCATGCGGTGTTCTTGTGGTCTCTGTTTGGCTGTTGTTGTTTTTTTCTTTTAACATATGTTGTCTATATATGTCATAAACAAGAGAGGGGACAGGACACAACCTGGTCGTACTCCGGATCTTATGGTGAAGGGTTCTGAGTGTCCTCCGGTTGCTCTCACTATGCATTCACTGTTGTTGTATAAGCTTCTACATAGGTTTATTAGATGTGTACTCACTCCATATTGTGTAAGGATTTCCCACAGCTTGTTTCTATCTACTCTATCAAATACCTTTTCTTGGTCGACAAAGGCTAAGTATAGTGTTTCATTGAATTCGATTGATTTTTCTATAAGTTGTCTTAGAGCAAAAATGGCATCTGTGCGTCCTTTGGTTTTCCTAAATCCAAGTTGTGTTTCGCTTACCTGGGGTTCTGTAGTATTTCCTAATCTTTTCTCAAGAATTTTGCAAATTATTTTCCCAGTATGACTCAACAGTGAAATGCCTCTGTATTGTGTGCAGTCTCTTTTGCTGTCTTTTTTTCTTTTCCAAATTGGGATAATTATGATGTTTCCCCAGTCTCGTGGTGTCTGTTGTTCTATCCAACCACGGTTTAATAGTCTATGTAGCCATGCTGTTCCTACCTCTCTTGCTACTTTAATTAGTTCATTTGGTATTTCATCTTTTCCTGGTGATTTGTTCAATGGGGCTAATCTGACCGCTTCAATAATTTATTCTTTCAGTATGTCTGGTTATTGTTCTTTAGTGGCATCCTTGTCGGTTTCTTGAATTCCTGTGACATCTGATGGGATGCTGAGAAGTTGTTCGAAGTACTGTTCCTATCTTACTAGGATTTGTTTTGTTCACTTATTGGTTCTCCATTTTCGCTGTTAATTATTTCAGTCGGGTCAAAGGGTTCTCCTCTGGTTCTCATTGCACTTATCTTTTTATAGAAGTTTCTAGTTGCCTACTTGTAGTTTTCAGTTAGGCTTTCTCCATACCCCTCCCCCCCCTAACCTTTTTGTTGTTCTCTCTTTACTATTATATTCGCATGTCTTCTCGCTATTCTATATCCTATGTAATCGCATTCCTGTTTGCTCTTTAACCACTGTTTATATTTTTCCTTTTTGTCTTTTACAGCTTTCTTTACTTCTGCGTTCCACCAACTTGTTGTTTTCTTTATCCATGTTTTGCGCTTTTTCCTGGTTCCACATGTTATTTTTGCAGTATTTAAAATGCTTGATTTGTATACCTCCCATAATTCTTCCACTGTCTTTTTTTTCTATAGGTAATTTTACAAAGATATCAGTTAGTTCTTTTTCGTAATTTTCCCTCACTGTATCGTCTCTGATGTTTCTTAAGTTTACTGATTCGCATGGCGTGTATTTCCTGGACTTTGCTTTCTTCTACTGCTGGTTCTTATTGTGGCAACGACTGCTTTGTGGTCTGTGTTTATACTTAAGCCTTTGCATCTAATATATATATATATCTCTCTCTGTTATTTCTTGTTAATATAAAATCAGTTTGGCTTTTAGAATCTAGATCATTCCATTTGTACCAGATGTATATTTGTGAGTCTTGGTGTTTATAGAATGTATTTGTTATATAGAGGTCGTGTTGGCTGCATAGCTCTATCAGTCTACTTCCGTTATCATTTCTTTCATTATGTTAGTCTCCAAATGCTCCAAGATGTTTTCTATGCCCACTCTGTTGTGTCCTAGTCTTGCATTTAATTTCCCCATAACTATGATATTGTCCTGCTTATCTATTTTATTTAGCACGTCATGGATGTCTTCGTAAAATTCCTCGCATTCTTGCTCATTATAGTTTGTATTACATGGTGCGTATATTTGTACATATGTTGAAATTGTTTGTTTTTTAGTCTCACTATTATGATTCTTTCTTATATATATTTTATTTCTAGTATTCCTCTTTCGAGCCGTGGTTCAATTATTATCCCCACACCGTGTCTTGATCTTTCTTGTTGCTCCACTCCAGAGCAGACAGACGTGTGACTGTGGTGGATCCCCATGCATCCTTCCCATTTTATTCTGGTGTCCGCTATTCCCAATATTCAAATTTTCCTCTCTTCCATTGTTTCTATAAGTTCTTCTTCTTTACTACAAAAACATTACCGGAATAATAATAATAATAATAATAATAATAATATTGATGATGATGATGATGATGATGATGATGATGATGATGATGATGATGATGATGATGATGATGATGATGATGATGAAGGTAACAATAATAATTATTTTGATAATGATAACAATAATAATAATAATGATAATGGTGATAATAATAATAATAATAATAATAATAATAATAATAATAATAATAATAATAATAATAATAATGTTGATAACGCGTATAATGATAATAACAATTCTGATAATGACAATAATAATCAATATTGTAATAATAATGTTGATGATTATAATAATGATAATAATAATTTTGATGATGATGGTGATGATGATGATGATGATGATTAAAATAATAATAGTAAATATTATATTGCATACAAAACTCGTGTTTGGGAACCAATGATGCTCAATTCGTGCATACTCCTGGCTGTACACAAACTTAAGATCGTCGCCAAAAGTCAGTATAGTGGCAGTGAAATATTTTATTACATCAGCTAAAATGTGGCCTGCTAAATGATTAGAATAGTTAAATCTGCCTCTCAAAAGACGTAGTGAAATTCCATTTGTTTGTTGTTTTTTTTTTTTTTTTTTGGTTCATAACTTTAAAAAAATAACAACAACACTTATTTCCACAGACAAAGCTACATATCAACCAAAAAGTACAATAAAAAATGATAACATTCAAAAGTGCCACAAACTGTTCATACGCTGGTTCCATAAATAAGAATAGTTGGACTGTTCAAATAAGACGTAGGCTGGCCATAGCATTAAACAGGTTAAACAGTGCTGATAGCCTATAATGTAACACTACCAAACAATTACAAGTGAACTTTTGGACATATTTCATCTTTTCTGTGGCAACATACGGTTGTGCTATATAAACCATTCCGCAATCACTAAAGAAGACTGTCACAACGGAAGGGTTGTAAGGGGGTGAGGCAGGGGGATGGGGATTAAAATAGAATATGCTGGACAGTTTGATATCATAACATGAAGGAACGTCGGTATTAAAAACGATTGACAACACACGATACAGAAGGTTGCGGACAGACATGATCACTAACACATCATGGCATGGACTATAAGATGGAAAAGAAAAATATAGAGGGAACAGTTTGACATCATAACATGATAAAACTTCGGTATAAGATCGATTGATTGATTGATTGATTGATTGATTTAGGAACCAAACTTCGGTATAAGAAATGATTGACGGGCACAAGAAATAGAAGGTAGCGGACAGACATGATCACTGACACCAATTAGCATGGACTATAAGAAGGAAAAGAATAACATCAAGGCTTTATAACTTACATATTGCATACGCGGTTTTTTTTTTTTTTTTGGAAAATCGTGCATAAAGAAGAAGTATATTGGCATTCCACAAGTTCCAAACATCGAAGAAATGTGGCTTATTAACAGGTTCGTGTATTGAACTACCTGACCTCGTTAAACGTCAAAGTGGATGGTAAAAAACAATATTGCGGGAAATGTTACTGGTAAAAACAGTCAGGGGCCAATTAGCACGAAGGTGGACACCGGGAAATAAAGACACCCCCGAAAATAAAAACAGAAGAGGCAGGGGAACGAACAAAAGATCGAGAGTAATTCCCGTCGGGCTGTGATTATAGAGAGGTTCTCCAAAATACCTGCTACATGAACAATGCTGCAACCTAGGCGTGAACCAGGGGTTGGTAAGATTATCAATACAATGAATCTCATATTGTTATACTATAATGCAGAGTATTGGTCTTTCTTTGATGTCTTGTGAGCCCATACGAGATGTATGTGTGTGTGTGTGTGTGTGTGTGTGTGTGTGTGTGTGTGTGTGTGTGTGTGTGTGTGTCTATGTGTGTGTGTTTTATATATGCTTTTAGAGTAAGTTTACAAGTGAAGATACATATGTTTTAAACAAAAGGTACCAGTTTTACAAACACAATGATGTATGTGTATTTGGTATGAGACAGACAGACAGACAGACAGACAGACAGACAGACGGACGGACGGACGGACAGACGGACGGACAGACAGACAGACAG
>JACEFZ010020186.1:0-14614 GCA_014155875.1 Cepaea nemoralis
GAGAATGATGCGAGTTAAACGAGAAGTATGGGTGCTTTATGGTGCGTTGAGCGTGGTTGATCGTAGTTCTGAGGAGATAGGACGTTGAGTGTTGAAGTGAATTGTTTTGTCATGCGTGATCCTTGCGTGCGTAGACGTGTAGGCAGACCTGTGTTAGTCGTGCTGATTAGAGAGTGAAGAGTGAAGTTTGAAACACCGTCTAATTATAATGCGTGGATAGAAAATGTCAGGCTCTTAGTAATAACAGAGCGAGATATACTTCATAAATGTGTGAAGTGAGAAATTGTGTAAGAAACACCCAGAGGATGCACATGATATGCACGTGTTGAAGACAGAGGTTGTAGCGCGTTGAGTGGGTCTGATTATGTTTTAGAGGGAGGGAGATGTTGGATGTCGAAGTAGTTTGTAGTAGAGAATTAGGTAAGACAGAGAATGCCATGCGTGCATATATATATATATATATATATATATATATGCACGCATGGCATTCTCTGTCTTACCTAATTCTCTACTACAAACTACTTCGACATCCAACATCTCCCTCCCTCTAAAACATAATCAGACCACTCAACGCGCTACAACCTCTGTCTTCAACACGTGCATATCATGTGCATCCTCTGGGTGTTTCTTACACAATTTCTCACTTCACACATTTATGAAGTATATCTCGCTCTGTTATTACTAAGAGCCTGACATTTTTCTATCCACGCATTATAATTAGACGGTGTTTCAAACTTCACTCTTCACTCTCTAATCAGCACGACTAACACAGGTCTGCCTACACGTCTACGCACGCAAGGATCACGCATGACAAAACAATTCACTTCAACACTCAACGTCCTATCTCCTCAGAACTACGATCAACCACGCTCAACGCACCATAAAGCACCCCATTAACTTCTCGTTTTAACTCGCACATATCATGCTCGTCCAGACAACGCATAACAAATCATTCACTTCTCCTCAATCTCTTATAACAATAATTTACTTCTTCGCGCTATTCTCCGGCTATAACATCCGCACTACCCAATCGGTGACTATTCTATGACTCCTTTATACCCCAAGACAACCTATGCAATACAAGACAATACTACATCAGTTCTCGACATCACACATCTCGTATCAGTTATTTAAATATAACCATGGTCTTATCGCCTTCATGAGACTTCTAGCTTTGTCTAGCTCTGCTTCATCCTTTTGCTGTTTTTGTGTTCTACTTTTCTACTAGACAAACATCTTCTTTTGAAAGTATCTTTTTCTCTCTCTCTTGGTATTCGTCTCCTAGCCTTCGCTACTTTTCTGCAATATATATTGGTATCTTGTTCCAAAGAGTCACTAACTAAAATGTGCTTGCTTTCCCAGCATCAACCATACCGTACGATGAAAACATCTCCCTTCGAGTCAGGATATGCTCGTTGTACAATCCTCTCGTTTCTACTCATTCCTTTTAAACCCCTGTCTGGTGTATATTCTATACCAAAATTTGCGAGGTCTGAAAATTCTGATTCTAGAGACTCCTCAGATTCTTCGGTTCAACTCCCATGATTATATATGAGCAAACCTTTTCCATTTCCAGTCCTAACACTCTTTCTAATTTTCTTTCTGTTGTCTTTTGTCTTGGGTTGTCTAAACTCTGCACAACCTGCCTCCTCAAATGTAACGGTGTCTCTCTTTGTCACTTTCAACTCAGTTGGTTTTGATTGAGGTTTCCTTTCTACTTTATCAATCTGTGTCTGAGTACTCTTATCCACACTACTGACTGTCTGCGTCTGTGCCTCTCTTTCTTGTCTGACACTAAAGACTGATGTAACAATGCGTATACAGAGGATCAACAAGTTCTGCTGTGTTATTTCAAACAGACTTTATTTACACATGATGGTCGATACAAAATCCAAGTACTAATCAATTATGATGTTGTCTTCTCTTCCCTCGTCCTTGGTGGTAACTACCCAACAACCAGCTACGTCACGACTTGAGCATCCTTCTTACTGTTCTATATGGATGCTCAAGCGTGCTGTAGTCTTGCACCCCTAAGCTAATACTGATATGATATTCATTCTGCTACACTGAAAACACCTTCTGACCACCCAAAGTCCTGTCTGTGTTTTCTTCTCTGTTTTTCAACCTTGCAAGCGAATATCGCAACTGTCTGATCTGTACCCAGTTTTCTCGCAAAGCTCTTGCGTTTTCAGTATTTGAAGGCCAAGACCGCTGTTTCTTATACAAATTCCTTTTCTGGCCATTACCAATTCCTAAATTTTTGTTTGATTCACTACATATCTCTGTGTCTCCCTCTTATCTGCTTTCATATTTATATAGCTAATAACTTTAGAATTGTAACCACACTGGTTATCGTTCCTATTGACCTGCTGCCATCTATTGGCTTGCCTACACCATAATATCTCATACCTGTCTCGTGCTCCGTTCGTTCAAGCGTCTGTCTCTTTATCCCTTTTATTATAGACGAAATTCGATCTACGTCCATTTTTAAGCTGTCCATCAACTCTGTCACACGTCCTAACTTCCTATAAAAGATTTCCATAGTAGCTCTTTATGATATAAGCTTTGTTATTTTAATTACGTAGTAACTAGCCTGCATATGGCTATTCTAACTCCACTTTGTTATACCTATAAGCTGAAATATTTTGTTATATAACTTCACTTAATATACTTAATATAAACAATTTACAATTACAATATAATTAATATGCCTATTTTAGGTAAGGATACAACTCACATCGCACGGCGTATTCAAACTGTACTTGACTGGTGTCTGGTCCTTACAAAGTTCTCTCAAACGACGCGTGTAATTGTTACTTCTGCTCTGTCTTCTTTTCGTTCTGTAAAATTTCTGGATCCAGGATCTGGCTTCTCCTGTATGATGGCTAAGTTCAGACTTCTGGATGTTTCAGAGCGAGCCTTGGCTTCACCCGTGTCTGGGCACGTCGGTTTTCTGGCTTCTTTTCACCCTGGCCGGCACTTCTGCGTCGTCTAGTCCTCCAGAGCAAGTTTGTCAGGCAAGCAAAACGGTAGAAACTTCTCAGTCTGAGTGACGTCAAACAATTGCAAGCCCTCGTGCTTAAAAGAATTATGGGTGCTTTATGGTGCGTTGAGCGTGGTTGATCGTAGTTCTGAGGAGATAGGACGTTGAGTGTTGAAGTGAATTGTTTTGTCATGCGTGATCCTTGCGTGCGTAGACGTGTAGGCAGACCTGTGTTAGTCGTGCTGATTAGAGAGTGAAGAGTGAAGTTTGAAACACCGTCTAATTATAATGCGTGGATAGAAAAATGTCAGGCTCTTAGTAATAACAGAGCGAGATATACTTCATAAATGTGTGAAGTGAGAAATTGTGTAAGAAACACCAGAGGATGCACATGATATGCACGTGTTGAAGACAGAGGTTGTAGCGCGTTGAGTGGGTCTGATTATGTTTTAGAGGGAGGGAGATGTTGGATGTCGAAGTAGTTTGTAGTAGAGAATTAGGTAAGACAGAGAATGCCATGCGTGCATATATATATATATATATATATATATATATGCACGCATGGCATTCTCTGTCTTACCTAATTCTCTACTACAAACTACTTCGACATCCAACATCTCCCTCCCTCTAAAACATAATCAGACCCACTCAACGCGCTACAACCTCTGTCTTCAACACGTGCATATCATGTGCATCCTCTGGGTGTTTCTTACACAATTTCTCACTTCACACATTTATGAAGTATATCTCGCTCTGTTATTACTAAGAGCCTGACATTTTCTATCCACGCATTATAATTAGACGGTGTTTCAAAACTTCACTCTTCACTCTCTAATCAGCACGACTAACACAGGTCTGCCTACACGTCTACGCACGCAAGGATCACGCATGACAAAACAATTCACTTCAACACTCAACGTCCTATCTCCTCAGAACTACGATCAACCACGCTCAACGCACCATAAAGCACCCCATTAACTTCTCGTTTTAACTCGCACATATCATGCTCGTCCAGACAACGCATAACAAATCATTCACTTCTCCTCAATCTCTTATAACAATAATTTACTTCTTCGCGCTATTCTCCGGCTATAACATCCGCACTACCCAATCGGTGACTATTCTATGACTCCTTTATACCCCAAGACAACCTATGCAATACAAGACAATACTACATCAGTTCTCGACATCACACATCTCGTATCAGTTATTTAAATATAACCATGGTCTTATCGCCTTCATGAGACTTCTAGCTTTGTCTAGCTCTGCTTCATCCTTTTGCTGTTTTTGTGTTCTACTGTCTACTAGACAAACATCTTTCTTTTTGAAAGTATCTTTTTCTCTCTCTCTTGGTATTCGTCTCCTAGCCTTCGCTACTTTTCTGCTATATATACTGGGATCTTGTTCCAAAGAGTCACTAACTAAAAATTTGCTTGCTTGCCCATCATCAACCATACCGTACGAGGAAACATCTCCCTTCGAGTCAGGATCTGCTCGTTGTACAATCCTCTCGTTTCTACTCATTCCTTTTAAACCCCTGTCTGGTGTATATTCTATACCAAAATTTGCGAGGTCTGAAAATTCTGATTCTAGAGACTCCTCAGATTCTTCGGTTCAACTCCCATGATTATATATGAGCAAACCTTTTCCATTTCCAGTCCTAACACTCTTTCTAATTTTCTTTCTGTTGTCTTTTGTCTTGGGTTGTCTAAACTCTGCACAACCTGCCTCCTCAAATGTAACGGTGTCTCTCTTTGTCACTTTCAACTCAGTTGGTTTTGATTGAGGTTTCCTTTCTACTTTATCAATCTGTGTCTGAGTACTCTTATCCACACTACTGACTGTCTGCGTCTGTGCCTCTCTTTCTTGTCTGACACTAAAGACTGATGTAACAATGCGTATACAGAGGATCAACAAGTTCTGCTGTGTTATTTCAAAACAGACTTTATTTACACATGATGGTCGATACAAAATCCAAGTACTAATCAATTATGATGTTGTCTTCTCTTCCCTCGTCCTTGGTGGTAACTACCCAACAACCAGCTACGTCACGACTTGAGCATCCTTCTTACTGTTCTATATGGATGCTCAAGCGTGCTGTAGTCTTGCACCCCTAAGCTAATACTGATATGATATTCATTCTGCTACACTGAAAACACCTTCTGACCACCCAAAGTCCTGTCTGTGTTTTCTTCTCTGTTTTTCAACCTTGCAAGCGAATATCGCAACTGTCTGATCTGTACCCAGTTTTCTCGCAAAGCTCTTGCGTTTTCAGTATTTGAAGGCCAAGACCGCTGTTTCTTATACAAATTCCTTTTCTGGCCATTACCAATTCCTAAATTTTTGTTTTGATTCACTACATATCTCTGTGTCTCCCTCTTATCTGCTTTCATATTTATATAGCTAATAACTTTAGAATTGTAACCACACTGGTTATCGTTCCTATTGACCTGCTGCCATCTATTGGGCTTGCCTACACCATAATATCTCATACCTGTCTCGTGCTCCGTTCGTTCAAGCGTCTGTCTCTTTATCACTTTTATTATAGACGAAATTCGATCTACGTCCATTTTTAAGCTGTCCATCAACTCTGTCACACGTCCTAACTTCCTATAAAAGATTTCCATAGTAGCTCTTTATGATATAAGCTTTGTTATTTTAAATACGTAGTAACTAGCCTGCATATGGCTCTTCTAACTCCACTTTGTTATACCTATAAGCTGAAATATTTTTGTTATATAACTTCACTTAATATACTTAATATAAACAATTTCACAATTACAATATAATTAATATGCCTATTTTAGGTAAGGATACAACTCACATCGCACGGCGTATTCAAACTGTACTTGGCTGGTGTCTGGTCCTTACAAAGTTCTCTCAAACGACGCGTGTAATTGTTACTTCTGCTCTGTCTTCTTTTCGTCCTGTAAAATTTCTGGATCCAGGATCTGGCTTCTCCTGTATGATGGCTAAGTTCAGACTTCTGGATGTTTCAGAGCGAGCCTTGGCTTCACCCGTGTCTGGGCACGTCGGTTTTCTGGCTTCTTTTCACCCCTGGCCGGGCACTTCTGCGTCGTCTAGTCCTCCAGAGCAAGTTTGTCAGGCAAGCAAAACGAGTAGAAACTTCATCAGGTCTGAGTGACGTCAAAACAATTGCAAGCTTCTTCCATCCTGGGCCATATTCAGCAAAATAATTGAGTTGTACTGGATTCAAAAATTGTTGAATGTCTCTCAAGCCCGAGTTGAAATAATTTCAGAACCAATTGCACGTCCCTTCGACCTTGGATAACATTCGATAAAACGGCCGGTTCAAATTGGATTCATAAATGATTGGAACCTTGATCGCCATTCTGCAAAAAATTTGACTGACCCGAGGTAACGTTTGAACTTGAGCGGCTTCAAAAATTTGACTGACCTGAGGTAACGTTTGAACTTGAGCGGCTTCAAAAATTTGACTGACTTGAGGTAACGTTTGAACTTGAGCGGCTTCAAAAATTTGACTGACTTGAGGTAACGTTTGAACTTGAGCGACCTCAAAATTTAACTGACCTGAGGTAACGTTTGAACTTGAGTGGCCTCAAAATTTAACTGACTTGAGGTAACGTTTGAACTTGAGTGGCCTCAAAATTTAACTGACTTGAGGTAACGTTTGAACTTGAGTGGCCTCAAATTTTAACTGACTTGAGGTAACGTTTGAACTTGAGTGGCCTCAAAATTTAACTGACTTGAGATTTTTCTTGGCCACATCTTCATCCTTACTGCGTATAGTTGATAATCTAGCTCATGGCGCCCGTTCTCTGTAAGTTCTCGACAGTGCATAAATACGACATGCAGTTGTTTGCAATACCTTCTCCCACTGAAGTTGTTAACTTGTGTGAGCCGCGACAACCTAATAATTTCGAACTGGTCACGGCACCAATTTGTTATCCTCTAACAGTGCGGGGGGATAACAAAGCAACTGTAGGCAGTCAGACAAATTGATGTTGGCTATAAACGACAAAGTCAAGTTGAAGAATTCATCCGAGTTTATTTGTATCAAACTTGTAGAACATTGTATAGATGAAATCGTACCCGACTTGTCGACTGGGGCGGTAGATGGAGACTGCCTCTCTAGCCTACGTCAACGCGTGAGCAACCCTAGATACATAACTACTGGTGCTCACGCGTGCACAAACCTATTTCCCTATTTTGCACACCATCCATTAACTCATTAACTTCTTAACAGAGATGGTGCTCTGTTACAGTACCGTAGAGTATCAAACTCAGGTCAAAAACACTTTCTAGGCATTTTCTCAATGTGGGACTCTTGATTACATACTTCATAGTAGAGAACTGGTGTCTGCCACTTTCAGATATCCTGTGTAGGTAAATTCACTGTTAATGATATCTCGGAACTTGTTTTATCCATGCGGGGACATACAAATGATTAAGCATATTCCTGACTCTTAGTCAGGGGATAAAATACTTCGCCACATCATAATCTGTAACTTGGAACTATAGTGCTAAATATTAGTACCATCCTTTTGTTAACAGATTAGTAACCACTCCATATGAGGAGGGACATGTAATCATTTCATAAAATATTGTTAGGGACATGCCATGTTTGAGAATATAAATTCATGAACAATTAAAGTAAACGCGTGATGTAAATGCATGTTCGGATAGGATTCAATCCGCATCACCTCACTGTAGTAGGAACAGAAGCGAAGATTGATGTGAATAAATTGCTTGCAATATTCAGAAGGCTGGACCATGCGGCATAAGTTATTCTAATAAATACACTCCAAATAATAGCAGTCATTGACAAAATATATCACAGCGATTACTATCCCCATGTGCTGTACGCAGTGGGGGAAAACAATGTATGTTTTAGTTTAGGGATTAACCCCTGAAGAAAATTCAAAAACCTAGGCTCCCTGCATCATCATTATAATTAATCATTATGTATGATTATCATGTACTTAATATCAGAGAAATGTACATGAATGTTTTTTTCTGGTATGAGAACTTTCTCTGTTCTGATTGTTACTTTTTCCTGTGGGAATATACATTTTAATGTTACCCTTGGGGACATGAGGATGTTGATAGAAGAATCCATGTGTATGTCAGTACTTAAGAAGCCAATGTTGAATAGTCTTGACCTAAGGATGATTATAGTGCCGAAAGGAATACGCGGCATTAGAAACCACAGAGATTCTCTATAGGCTATTCTCTTCAAGTAATGAGAGAGACAATATCAACATGTTGGATGGACAGAATGACTTCACTCATCTAATAGTCCCAGTAACAACAGAACAAAATATAAGTGAGAAAATACCTTACTCACTATTAAGAGTCAGAATGGCTCTACTCAGCAATGAGGGACAGTGGAACGTGGACACCCTCTCCTTTCCCCTTCTCCCCTTATTGTTTTGTATTTTTGTTTGTAATTGTGTTGTAAACTTTTTACCATAACACAGTAGGTTAATGCGCGTGTTGTATTCTTGTCATCCCTTTTCTATAGAAGAGAAGCAAGTGGTGGTTGAATCTGGTGGAACTATATCACTAAACCTGGATCCTGGGTCAACAGCCAGAAAGTAAATGTCCTAACCATAGTCTGGATCTGGAAATACCTCAATGTTTACTGCTGCAATCATAGCTTAATAACAAGCAACAGAGAAATTCGAAAACTGACTGGGTGAGTGATTAAGTCCTATTTCAGTAGGAACATCCAGGATGGACTTCAAGATAAACAGAGTAACTAACAACGTTTAGCGTCTGCTTTACTCCTGAGAAGCACCACCTGAAGCCTTATCACTCAGCAAAATCAGGAAACTATGGGACAATCCTACTACAAGTTACTAAAACTAGCAACAGTGAAAGCCCTTCAACTGTTGGTTGGATTACCAAGTTAATATCCAACAATGGATAAGTCTTCGAAAGAATGTCTCACAGCTGCAACAGTAAAACATGGAATTCAGCCATTCAGCACCAAGTTCTAGCTATGAACACCAACTCAAACAAATGGGAAGAGACACTGAAACAACAATAAGCCAAAACAACCAATACAAGCAACTTCAGAACCTCTGAACCATAACTACACCAGATTACCTCAAGGTTCCAAAACCTGAACACCTAAAAAAGACCATATGAAAGCAGCTAGAGGAGTAAATGCCTTTACGCCTGCAACCACAGGAATCACCTGATGGCCTGCAACCCTGGATATGTGGTGGAATAATATTCTTCAGTCTCATGCCTGCAGCAGAATCCTGGAATTAATTCCAGATGAACCAAAATGAATAACAAGCAGAATTGTATGTCTACACTGAAAGTAAATAATGAATCAGAATTCTATGCTGGTCCCATGTCGGCCTAACTGCCCCATCACCAAGTATGGGATGGCCTATCAACATGAACCGAGTATGTGACAAAACCTCTTGAACTAAATTGGGAAACGGTTACCGTAAACCGAGCTGTTGGACAGTCGTCATCTTTTCATCGATAAGATGATATAGGGAAGAACCTTCTGCAAGAGCTTAAGTTGCATCTCCTGAAAGTATGACAGACCTAGGCACCAATTTCATTTGGAACACAACTCAATGGCAACAGAGTATTCTTGAATTCAGCTCCACGGAGGAGATATGTATATGTGGTGAATTTATTTCCTAATAGGGATTATAAGTAGTTCCGCAACAAACTTCAGTGGACATTAAAACATGACTGTGAGTATTTATTGCTGTCCCGGATAATTATGGACATTAACAGCTTAGCACTGGAGAGGAATATCCACCCGCAATGCCTAAATGAACACTATAATTAATTAATTTAATTATTAGTATCAACTGCTTTTATGTGGGTGTGTTTTTTATGCCATGTATAAAGAGTGTTTTATTTGGTAATGGTGTACAACTAAAGGGTTATGTTATGGTATGTATGTATAGTATTTTCACACCAACTCATTATTTTTTAAAAATGAGAAAATGGTAAAAGGTGTCAGAAACAAATGTTTATATGCTGGGTTCTAGGTACTTTGATCATTGTTTGCCTTAATTATGAGGGAAAATGAAAGTAGACCCAATTGGTGGTTGTTGTGTTGTTTGTAATAACCTTGCTTTTTTCTGGGGTCACTGGGTAATATATTGTAACAATGCAAATAATTCCCATGCCTGTCTGAAAATGCATAGTGTTCATTACACATATATATGTAACTACAGATTTTTATTTAATACTTGAACTGTTTGTCCAAAAATGTGTTGTGTACATCAAGTAAATGTGGTGTTCAACAGTGGTTGTTTATATGTTGTGAGCAATCAATATCCTTCTAGCACTATAGTAAATTTACAAGGTGATGAAGTGGGAAGGGAAACCTACACACAGATGCCATGGTTTCAAGGATTGAACTGTGTTCTCCTGGGGTTTGTGGTAAATATCCCTAACCACCCTGCATTCTAACAAGTGACCAGAGAATCAATAAACCCCCTAGACAACTTAACATAATATTCTCATAAATTAAAATCCACATCCCACACACGTGTCACGGAATATATAAGACAACAAAGACTGTTACTGGTATTTCATGGGCCGATACAGTGTGGATAGATAAACACACTGACTATTATTGTTATTTCAAGCTATTTCAAAGTCAGCTACAGTGTGGATTGATAAACACACAGATTATTATTGGTATTTCAAGGACGGATACAGTGTGGCTAGACAAACACACATACTTTTACTGGTATTTCAAGAACGGATACAGTGAGGAAAGAATAAAGCCCCAAACACTTGAAGTACATGCCATTAAAGATGACGTAGAGACCATTCGTAATTCTCAGCATACCTGGTTTAAACAACACTCTAGAAGATTATGGACATGGAGGAGTCCTAATAACAGGATTAGAAATCAGACTGACTATATTATAATTAGCAGAAGATTTAGAAACGCGTTAACAATAGCAAGAACAGTTCCCAGTGCTGATTGTTATAGTGATCACAGATTACTTACAGGAACATTGAGGATAAAGTTGAAGAAAGTTAGGTATGTAACAGGAAACACTAAATATGATTTGTGTACATTGAGTAATGACAAGGAAATACAAACAAATTCAAAATAGAAGTACAGAACAGATTTGATATATTGTCTGATCTAGAGATCATATTCCAGGATGTGGATGATAAATCGGAAATGTTGAAGAATTCAATCAGTTTGGCTGCAGAATTAACTATTCCAAAATTAAAAAAGTTGGGTCGTAAGAAATGGATGACTGAAGAAATTTTACACCTAATCGAAACATGAAGACTGAACAAACATAATTCTGCCAAGTTGAAGAAATCCACAGACAAGTCAGAATATTATGTAAGGAGGCAAAAGAAGCATTGTTTGAGGAAAAGTGCTTAGAAATTGAAAAACAACACAACAGTCAAAATACCAAATTAGTGCACAAAAGAATTCAGGAACTTACTAATAAAAGAACAAGTACATCAACAAGCTGTCTAAAAACTAAAGATGGCAAAATCATAATAAAAAAGATCAGATTATACATGTATGGGCAGATTATGTGAAAAACCTTTATGAGGATAACAGAGAGGAACAGTAAGATATTAGATTTATTAATGAACAATTTTGAAGATGGAGGTTCGAAATATTCTGAAGCATATGAAAGATGGCAAGGCCCCCGGTGCAGATAACATCATAACAGAAATTATAAAAGCCTTAGAAGTATATGGACTAGATCAAGTCACCAGACTGCTGAACACATTATATGATACTGGAGATATACCTTCTGAATTATGTAACTCTGTATTTATTGCAATCCAAAAGAAATCAGGAACCTTGGAATGTGATCAACATAGAACATTTAGTATAATGAGTCAAATCACATAGATTTTGCTAAGAATTATCATGCAAAGAGTGAGGAAGAAAATACAACCTGAAATAGGGGAAGAACAATGTGGGTTTGTAGAAGGAAAGGGTACAGTAAATGCTGTTCATATGCTGCGAACAGTCATTGAACGTGCTATAGAAGTAAACAAGGATATACATCTTTGCTTTATTGACTACACAAAGACTTTTGATAGAGTTAGACATGTCAGCATGGTGGATATGCTTGCAGATCTACAAATTGATGGGAGAGACATTAGACTTATAAAAAACATATATTGGAAACAACAAGCTGCCATAAGGATTGATAATGAAGTGGGACAATATCAGCCTATTAAGAGAGGTGTAAGCCAGTGATGTGTAATGTTTCCAGATCTTTTTTCCCTGTACAGTGAAAATATTTTCAGAAATGTAGCAGATATAAATGGAATCAGCATTGGAGGACGAAATATAAATAATATTAGATATGCAGATGCAGGATCTGCAACAGTTAGTAGATGCGGTTGTTGTACACAGTGAGCAGCTGGGGTTAGAATTAAATTGTAAAAAAAGACACAGATTATGGTCGTCACTAGGAAGAACGAAGTACCACAATGTAATATACAAGTAAATGGGAATATTCTTCAACAAGTGAATAGATACATTTATCTCGGAACAGTCATAACATCTGATGGGAGATGCCTTGAAGGGATTAGAATAAGAATCGCCATGGTGAAAGTAGCCTTTAGCAAGATGAAAAAAAACATTCTAACCAATAAAAAGATATAAACTGAAACGAGAAAAAGAGTGTTGAGGGGATACATAGAGCCTGTTCTTTTGAATGGATGTGGTACTTGGACAATGAGCAGTCAAGCTGAAAAACATCTGATGACTGCAGAAATGTGGTTTCTGAGGAAAATGCAAAGAATACCATGGACAGATAGAAAAACCAATGACCAAGTACTACAAGAGACAAATGAAACTCATAAATTGATTAGAGAAATTAGACGTAGACAGTCAACATTTTTTGGACAAGTTATGAGAAGACATGGATTGGAGAACTTAATGACAACTGGCAAGATCGAAGGGAACAGACCAAGAGGAAGACCGAGATGAAAATACATCGATGGCTTGGCCACAGGCATGGTCGAGACATGAACACTGAGCAGATCCGCGACTCTGGTTATCGAATGAAATGGCGAGTCATAACCGCCCACGCTTTCTGGCATGGCACATGATTGATTGATTGACTTCGTATTCTTCCCTTTAACCCCAATTGGAGCATACAACTCCAACCAGCTCACCCAACTGATTAAATACCACACATTTCTCTGTACTCGCGATGAAAAATCCCTGCTTTATTGTTGGAAGTAATATATTTCTGTGGTTTCAGCTAAAGAGTGCTGGTCGTTAAACCCACATTGTGTGTTTGTCTTTCCAGGATATCCGTACCATTGATGATGTTTTTCTTCGTTACGATATCCGCAACAAGACAACAGATTCAAATGTTTAATAACACTTTAGCTGTGCGTCAATGTTCATTTAATGTGTTTTCATTTATATCAATCTTTTTTTTTTACACATACAGGCGTTGAGAGTTCAATCCAGTATACCATTCGTGTTTTTAATGTTTATACCCGCAACGCGGGTATGGATTCCTAGAAGTGGCAGTGCTTAAGGGACATATTAGGTAACGAGAGAAATGTTATTTTCTGTGGCGATTTCAACGCTAAAGGCAGATCATGGGGAAACATTTCCTCCAACACACAACGGGAGGAGCTCGAGAATGCACTTGAAACCATTGACCTGGTTTGTATCAACAGTGGCTGTGTCACCAGGAAAGCAAGCCGTCCAGGCGATGAGGACAGTGCTATTGATATGGCGCTGGTTTCACCTTCACTCACTACGTTGTGTAGATGGGGTGTCCTAGGACACCACGGCAGCGACCACCACCCTTGCAACATATTGGTGGAGAAAGGCAGAACCAAGCAGCACAAGCTAAAGGTAAAGACATTCCAGTATGACAATACAGGGCAAGATGTGGTGAGTAAAATAAGACGTGACAAGCGCAGAAAGCTTCAGGGCCGGAAAAAAGCTGGGAGCAGCCACCTTGGTGGAATTCCGAGGTGGAGAAGGCTTGGGTGGATAAGCGTAGTGCTGTAAGGAGATGGCAAAATGCCAAGAAGAACACAGCTGGTCATCCTAGTCCCTGCATGCACTTAGAGAGATGCACACAAAAGTAAGCTATTTAAAAATACCTGCTCAAGGTGGTTAAAAGCGAAAAATGGGCAGAGGTGTGTCAAAGAGTAAGCACAGACAAGTCACTGAAATTGTTCTGGCGACTACATAAAAGCATGAGTGGTGTAGTCAAGAATAAGAGCATTTCTGTCTTCCAAGGTGCTGACCTCATCTGGCAGAGGACTGACGAGGACAAGGGCAAAGCCTTCTTTGAACGCTATCTAGAGCAGAGCAACCAGGCAGACATGGGAGGCCGAAATCAAGGAGGTCACCTCAGACAGGTGCAAGGCCCAGAACACTTCGGATGAAGACACAGTGACAGTGAAAGAAATCAAGGCTGTGCTTCGACGATAAAAAAACAGTGCTCCAGGTCCTGATGGCATAAGATACGACTACATCAATAGGTGTACCGACAACGAGCTAGAGAAACTAGCAGACATGTACAACAACAGTATAGGGAGTGCTAGTATCAAGGAGGAGTGGTTACACAGCTATCTGATTCCCTTGCCGAAGCCTGACAAAGACCCAAAAAAAATTCAGGGATATCGAATTAT